>OU343222.1:341891392-341928052 GCA_910596185.1 Chrysanthemum makinoi
CCCATAAATAAGTAATGTGACCGCAATGATGATCGTAACAATTTTTTTATATTAAAATTTCATTTATAATTAAATAATAATTCAAATAACTAAATAAACATTACAATAATAATTCAAATAAAATAAAAAATGTTGCATTAAAAATTAAAGCATTTCTTGATTTGTTTGATGCCAAATGTGTTCTACTAAACCGGCTTTAAGATTTAAATGAGTTTCCTTCTTGTTTATTTCTTTAATAAGTTCTAACATATTTTTTACCAATCGTACGGGATCATCTTCAAGATGTACTTCTTTCGGAAAATAGTCAGATTTATATTTTTGAGTTGGTAAATAGTTGATAAAATGGAGAAGAGAAGCATGTAAAAAGGTAAAAGAAATGGGGTTTTATAGAAATAAAAATGTGGTATTTTTTTCTTTTTTATGATTTATAATATATATATATATATATATATATATATATATATATATATATATATATATATATATATATATATAATATCACACTTATTTATTATATCACTCTTTTACATCCTTTTACCACCCTCTCTTTTTAAATGAAATCCATTTTTACCTTTATTTTTTTTAAATAATATATCTCAAAATTAACCGTTAGACGAAATAAATCACACGACATTTATAAGTTTTAATTATTTTTCAATAGAAGGACACTTTCATATACTTTCGACAAATTTTTTTTCTTTTCTTGGCTTTTTGGGTACATGAGTTTGCATAATATATCACATGTGATATATAACACTAATCTATAAATTCGAACACTCAACATGCTGTTGTAAAATGGGCCTATATATTTTTTGTAGAGCTTCAATTGATTCACCAGTTTTGACATTCAAAAATATGAATATTTAGTTTTCCAACCATATATCATACATAATTATTCTTGAACTTTAATTCTATACAGTTTATTTATAAAAGTTGAACAAAATATATGATTTTCTTTCTAAATGATTTTGTCAACTTTCTTTTCACTTTTGAAAATCTCTTATGATATAAGGGATTCAATTCGGTTTTGGTTTTCGGTTTCAATAGCTAAAACCGAATTATAAAAATCCTACACCCACATCCATGTTACTAAAAAAAACTTTTAGTGGCAGAGTTTCTAATGACACAAAAAAAGTGTCACTCAACATTTTGCTGACACTTTCTTAAAAGTGTAGGCAAAGGCAAAAAAAATAAAAAATTAGTGACATCTTTTTTCTAATCTTTGTTGATATTTCTGTACCATTAACGTTTTTTATTTTTATTTATTTTTGTTTTTTTTAGTGACACGTTTTTGTGGTACTAAAAATACAAATAAACAAAACAATCTTACAGTAATAAGAGAACTTACATCATAAGCTTCATTGATTTGTTGAAACTGAATTCCAGAATCATCTCCTTTGTATACATCCGGATGCTGAAATAATAAATTTAAATTATTTGATCATTTAAATCATATGACATATATGATTAAAACTACTAGCAAAAATGAAATATGCACAATAATTTACAAATTAGATACAATATAAACAAGCATACCCAAAGCCTTTGGTCTAGGTATGTGAGTTGCCCTGGGTTATGGGTTCAAGGCTCACTGGAAGTATTTATGAGATATATTGTGAGGTAGTATAGGTGTGGAAAAAATTAAAGGTATAAATATATATATATATATATATATATATATATATATATATATATATATATATATATATATATATATATATATATATATGGGAATATATTAGCTACAATTAATTGTAGCCAATTTGCTACAATTTTGTACTAAAAATGTGGGTCTCTGATTATTTTTGTGGGTCCTGATTCTTTTTTGTGGGTCCCTGAATCATTGATAATGTATTTTTTATGAAGAATTATAGCCAATTGGCTACAAAAATTGTAGCCAAACTATCCCCATATATATATATATATATATATAGAGTGTAGTTATTGTAAAAAGTTAGTAATGGTAAAAAGTATAAGAAGGATTTATAACCATTAGATGTATCAAAGCAAAATAGATTAATGGATGAGATTTAATTGGGTTATTTATGACAATTTAACAATTTTAGTGGAGTTTTTTACCAACTGATAGTGTTTGAAAAACTTATTTACCAATGTATTGTTAATTCAAAAATATTGACTATATTATGGTGTCACTTACCTGTTTTAATGATAAAATATATTTTTGTATATCACTAGTAAAAAGAACAAATAACTTACACAATAACTTACTGATATAATGTGGTGTCACTAGTAAAGAGAATAAATAACTTAACTGTGATTGATTGTTCATATATGAAAACGTAGGAACACGAGAATACATGGTAAACTGGGCTAGCCTTAAACGGTCACAAGGCTCGAGTAAGACTTGAGTTCGGCTCGAAAAGTCTAAATTCTAAACATTAAATTTGATAGTCAAACTCATCATTAAATTCAAAAAAAGAAAATACGCGATGAACTCGAGAGGAAAGAACTTATACAAAACATTCGGGAGAATTAAGGTTTTACTGATTCTTCTACAAATATTTAATTATTATACCAATATTCACGTTACAATATTCACGTTAGTTTAATGTTGTTTATATAAATATGTATGCTAAAAATATATATGTTTTTGAAAGCTCGAAAATATTGATAAAAGCTCTAGTTCGGCTCGTTATGTGTTTCAAGCTAGTTTATTGGGATCGGGCTTGAGCTCGATAAAAGCTCGACTCGATCGAGTCAAGCTAAAACTCGAGCTCGGGTTGCTTGATAAAAATTTGGCTTGTTTGCACCCCTAATTGTGCCTAGCTGTCTGACCAAGATAGTTCATCTGCAGTCCTAGATTAAACCATTTCAATTTTTTTTTCTGATTTCTATTCCAATATATCTGGTGAACATTAGTCCATGTTTTATACATATCGTACGTAATTAAGATATATATTCTAGATCTTTTAATTATTCTTTCAATAGGCCCTCTAGCACTTTTGCTGTACCATATATATTGGCAGTTTACAGAATAGAAGGCTTCATTTTGTTTCATCGATCGATCGTATCAAGACTGATTAAAAAGGTGGAAGTGTAAAAGGAAACACTATACTATAGTCAATATTATAAAACAAACCACATATTGGTAAATAAGTTTTTTTAAAACAATGAGTTGGTAAAAAACTCATTTTAGTGGGTCATTATGTATCATTATGAACCAAAAAGGATATCATAGTCTTTTAGTGTTTGCCATAAAAAAATTGAAACGTGTAATTTAGAATTTACCTACATTCAAATTAATTTAATGCCAACATTCATGTTAATTCAATGAGACATTAATTAAAAAATTTAATACTTTTTTTTATGGTTTCTTACTAGTGAAACACGATCATGATTCAAACCAATTAAAAAATTTAAAACGTTTATGCATGACAAAATTTAAAACATTTATTTTGACACACTAAATTTTAGAGCATTTTAGTGACACATTATTTTTTTTATATGTGACACACTAGATTTTGTGATAAATTTATAATGACACACTAATTTTTATGACATATTTTTTGTGACAAACAAAATCTTTTGACACACTTAGTGTCAAAATATATTTATAGTGACACACTAAGTTTGTGACACACTTAATTTCATGTTACATTTGTAGTGACAAACTGACTTTTTGCTACATTTTCAGTGAAACACAAATTATTTCTAACAAAACACAGTTTTTTGACACATTTTTTGTGACATACTTAAATGACATGATAGGAACATTTTTTTTTTGACACACTTAAATGTTGTACTAGAATTTTTTCACGTGAATTATTGAAAATTAGCATTAGTAAAACTTAAATGAGATTTTAAAGAGGCTTAAATGAGAAATTAAAAGAGTGTTTGTTAAATGCCAAGAATACCCCTATTAATCAAATAATTTATTTTACACTTTTAACCCTTTTTATCCTTTTTACCTCAAGACACTTTTCATTTGATCCAAAATCTATATATATATACTAGACGAGTACCCGCGCCTAGCGGCAGCGGTTCCTAGCGGCAGATAATTAACAATATGCGATATTGTGGTAACTGTTTCGTAACATGCGATAATTCAACTGAAGCAAAAATTATTAACATGTATCAAAGAACATATAAAAATATCTATTGAAACTGAAAATAAAACATTACATCAATTATGAGATAACTAACAATGCATGTTACTCGCCGTGTAAAATTGCTTAGTACACGGCATATGAGGTGTTGAATCCTCTTTAACCAACTTTGATTGACTTCACTTTGTAGTTATCATCCATCAAGGCATGGTATTTGACCCAATCAAAAAAACTTCAAACCTAAGAAACTTAACAAAATATATACACCGGTTGTATAATGTATTTTGACCAAATTATTTCATAAAACTTTGATAACTTTGACTTATATAATTTCCCAATATATATATATAACATATATTTATATATATTTTATATATATATATATATATATATATATATATATATATATATATATATATATATATATATATATATATATTAAAATTATATAAGTCAAAGTTATCAAAATTTGTCATACATTTCTTTGAAATTTTTAGGTGTGAATTGTTATGGTAGCTATTTCATTAAGGACAAATTCTTTGAATTTTTATATAGAAATTTTAGTTTGAAAGGAATTTTAGAAATTTAACATTACTCATTTTTTAAGTTTCAAAAACATGGATACATGCTTTGTATGTATAATGATAAAAAAATGTTGTATTGACTTTTCAACATTGAATATGCCGAATCTGTTTTCATTTAATATTAGTTTGAATTTTGTGACATATCGTTTAGTGATAAAAAATGTTTATGGGTTATAAACGAAAAATAATAAAAGTTTGAAGATTTGGGTATTAAACATAATGTTTTGAAATCCGGGTTGACCCAGGTGGTTCAACTGGTTGAACCGTTTTGGTCAAAAAACGGACCGATTTAAACCGGGTCAACCCGACGGGTTGGTTGAACACGAGTGAATTAAACCGGTCAACCCGTCGAGTTTGAAGCGTCTCGGGTCAACCCGGCTTTCGATGTGTATTAATAGTTTCCTTTTGAAATATATGTTTTCAACATTTTTATTTTTAGTTTCAAGTTTTCACTTTTTGTTTTTTCTTTTATATATAGTATACACGGGTACCCTGTGACGATTAACTATAGAAATAAATCTCGATGAGGCCTGATTTACCAGTTTGTATCGGTTTCAACGGATCCTCTCTAGTTCATTTTCGGATGACTTTTATTGGTTAGTTGAACCGGTGGCGAAACCGGTTCCCGATTGAACCCGTTGGTTCGGTCCGGTTTTCAAAACTATATGTATCATCAACTTGTTAGCTTGTATAAAACTTTGTGTATAATAACATGTACTTTTCATTTTAGGGTGTTTTAAAAATAACATTAATTAGTGTGTTTAATTATTTTATATTCTGGATTTTGTTGTAGCTTGTTTAAATTGTATATTGTGAAAATTTTATTGTACTTTTTAGTATGGTGTGTTTTAATTGTTTGTATTTAATTTGGTGGATATGTTTTTAGTTGGTTGTACAATATGAATAAATCAATGTACTTTTAAATAAAAGGGTGTTTTAATAAGAGTATTAATTACATTATATATTTCTCTCACCTATGACTTTCAACTTTCAACTTTCAATTTTCACTTTCACCTTTGACCATTTTTCTATTTTATGTAGTAAAGATATATATATATAAACAAGCGTGAAGATAATGTACGTGTCATCACAAGTTGCTTTTAAATTTGATACAACTAATATTCGAACAGTCATGACTCATGAGATTCAATAACTGAAAACATGGTTGACCGAGTTAGTAATCTAAAGACAAGACGTTTTGAGTTTAGGGATTGCTTTATGCGAGTTACTTATAACTAGAAACATATTTATTTGTGTCTAGCTTCTAGTTTTGTACTTACACACTTATAAACTCCCTCCGTTCATGCACTAAAAAGGCGTTTGCAGATCAGGGTTATAGTGATCATTTGATGAGTTAGTGCAAGGTTTTTTGGCTTAATTTAGTGTTCAGTTCTGATTGTTATCACCATTACAGACTTTCAGAGTTGTAAGTTTTATATGTTATATGCCAATTAATGGACTGTGTTAATGTTATTTTAGCAGTAGTAACCGTGTGAACCCAATTTTGTTTATGATTACGAGACTTAAAAGAAGCATTTTATTATTTTATATTAACTAAATTCCACTTGCGTAATAAAATCAGGTATAGAACTCACCAGGAATCTCAGCGCTTCCTGAAGTTCTTTCACGACAACATCCATGGTAGGCCGTTGCTCCCGATCAATGTGCAAGCATCTGTAGGCGATTGCTGCAAATTTGGTCATCGAGTACGAGCCAATATGTTCCTTTAAACTAGGATCAATAATCACGTCCAAGCTGTTATTTTCGTAGTATTCTTTGGCTGATATGCTTGATAACGAGAATCCATCATCACGATCAATTAGGCACAACCTCCCACATAAAACTTCGAATAGTACAACACCGAAAGAATAGACATCAGATTTTTTGGTCACTAATCCCGTAGCATAGTATTCTGGTTCACAGTAACCATGTGTCCCGCAACCATTTGAAACAATGACACTCATACCCAAACCTGTTACGCTTAACTTGGATAATCCAAGGTCAGAAATTTTACCAACCCAATTCTCATCGATCAAAATATTTGAACTCTTTATATCCCTATGGATAATCGTTCGATACCCTCCAACATGACTATGTAGGTGATCCAAACCACGAGCTGCATCAGCACATATTTTGAGTCTTTCTAACCACGTAAGAGTAGTAGAGGTACTTTTTCCACTACGCCTTATATACTGATCCAAACTTCCATGCTCTGCATATTCGTAAACGATAGTCTTCTCCTTTCCCTCATCACAATAACCAAGAAGAGAGACGAGGTTTGGATGATGTTGACCAGACAGCAACTGAATCTCTGTCAAAAACTCTTTTAAACCTTGTCCGTGCTGCTCATTCAACCTCTTCACAGCAACCGTGGTCTCTTTTCCGGACACAAGGAGTTTTCCTTTGTACACCCAACCATATCCGCCTCGTCCGATAAGCGTTGTGAAGTTTGCAGTTGCTACTTCTATCTCTTTAAAAGGTATTTTGAGGTGTTGCCACTCATTTACCTTTGACATAGTATCTTGATAGTATTATCAAGTTAATGGGACACAATAATTCACAAAGAGTGGGAATAAGAGTTAAATCTTTCTTTTTCTTTTTGTGATCTGGCACGCAAATAGCTCCCCATGTATTCTATATACTTTATTAGAAATTAGTAAATGTAGACTTTTTCTTTTGACTGTATAATATTCACCGGTCAATACGCAAAACAAATCAAGCATCGGTTTCACATGGAAGCACATGTAATGTAAATAAAACTTAAGTACAATAACAATAACATACATAAGTTCACCAACTGTTAGTTAAGTTTAATCAAAACAAAATATGTCTCTTTTAATGACTAAAAATCAAATAAGAAATAAAAGTAAGAATAATGAAAGATAATCACAGCCGCATATTTTTTTTGGGTAAAGGGGAGTATTCCTGCACCCTGGTAAATATATTAACCAAATAAACGTTTAAGTACAATGGATATGAGTGAAACCCCATATATCAGCCCGTTACATAGGCATAAAGCTTACATAACAAGATACTTCCTATTTTCTAAACAAGAAAACAACCACTACTCAAATGATAACATAGGACATAACGAAATAAAATTACTTCCTAGGACCTTGAAACTTTGTGCCATACATGGCATTAAAGGCATCCAAATTCCCTGGAAGGTCACGAACCTGTTTCGATAGTCATCGGTCATAGTCATCATACTCATCTTCAAACTCTTGGCCACCACCAAATATATTAGCAGACTCATCAAATGGGTTAGAAACCACCTCATCTTCGAATCACACCCGATCTCTCTCACTTTAGAAAAAGGGTTAACTCTCTTAGTAGAAGAGGCAGGCGGTATACAAGAATCACTATTTTGAGGAGCCACTCCCGACTCCATCTCTTTCAAATCACTCACAAGGGGTTCTTGTGATGCAAGATCTGCCTTAGTAGACTTATCTTCATTAACTTCCATTGTACGACCAAAATCCACATCCTTGTTAGTGTCATTAGAAGGAGTACCAGACGCATCCATATTAAGAGCATCAAACTGGTTAGATGTAGCAATCTTTGTTCCACTCGAACTAGCCACATCAGAAGCATTCTTCTTAGTGACTTCCACTTTCTTAGGTTCAGGAGGAGTCTTTTTAGGTTGGTAT
Source organism: Chrysanthemum makinoi (assembly GCA_910596185.1). Classification (NCBI taxonomy): domain Eukaryota; kingdom Viridiplantae; phylum Streptophyta; class Magnoliopsida; order Asterales; family Asteraceae; genus Chrysanthemum; species Chrysanthemum makinoi. The sequence goes on from OU343222.1 coordinate 341,899,694, forward strand.
TGAAACTGTTTACCCACAGCCGCATATTTCATATGCACTTATAAGAAAAAATGCATCTCTCATAAAATTCTCCTTCTTCATGTAGCTAAAAACATTTCTCATTTTTTTTTTTTTATTATTATTTTTTTAGTGGATTCATTCCCTTATTTTAGTAGTCAGTTTGTTCAAGAATATTACATGTTACGATACGATCTATATCTATTTTTACTTGTAAATTGATCGGTTTGATATATAAGAAATAACATTAGTATCAGAATTACAAAACTTTTACCTCTTCGTCTGCTAAAAAGACAAGAACTTAAAATGGTCGTGATGTGAAGTTGTGAACAATGATGCAATGACTCATTCTCCGTTGAACATTGATGCAATGACTCATTCAAACATTCACATGTCAACTTCAGAAACCCTCCTTTGAACATTGATGCAATGACTCATTCAAACATTGATGCAATGACTCATTCAAACATTCACATGTCAACTTCAGAAACCCTCCTTTGAACATTGATGCAATGACTCATTCAAACATTAAACAATATCGCTGTTGTTGGTATTACAGTATTATTTTGTATAAACAAGGTAAAATAATACAGTTAGTTTACGAAATGAATTCGTGATCAACAAACTCACGAACACTGAAGTTTTCAAAAAAAAAAAAAAAAAAAAAAAAAAAAAAAAAAAAACAAAAACAATACTCCGTAACCTATTTCGCCGTTCAAAAAAAATACTCCGTAATCTATATATTTTTATGAAAAAAGTTAAGAAAAGAAAATCTGTGAATTTACAAATGTATCCTTATTGTATGTTTAATTTGGTCTAACAGACCAATGGAAATTTTTAAAGAAAAAATCACTAGATAGTAATAAAGTTTCGCTAATGTTCCACTAAAGTTAATCAAATGTTTTTGCATTAGAAAAATCAGCCAAGTTTAATTAATGTTCCGTTGTGTAATGTTTAGGATCTTACAAATTATCAAAGATGACATGTTATTTTTTTGATGATGTGTAAATTACATAAATGACATGGCAACAAACTACCTTAAACAAATTTCTATAAGAATTAAACATGATCTATTATTGACTTAAAAGTTAAAAAAACCGTTCAATTTTTCCGGATGACATGAAAATGCAGGAACAACCAACCTGCACTATTTTTTGTGTGGGTTGTTTAATTGTGGATGTATAATATATGAATGCAAGAATCACGTTATATGCTACATTATTTCAACATGTTAATTAATCATGGCATGACGATTGACGAATAATGCATAAATATTTTAGGCTTGTACACTAAATTGGCCGGTGTCAAGAAACTAATTTACTTTTCATGTCCTGCAGTGAACCCATTTATTCTTTCATTGACTTCACGTTAGCATCCAAGTCATCTTTGTAGCTTACACATCATCTGAAAAAGATGTTATTCTTGGTAATATTCCAAAAACTAAAAATTACATAACAATAGAACACTTATGAAACTTAGATGGTTCTTCAATTACAAAAATACTCTCATCAACTTTAATGGAACACTAATTAGAATTAATTATTCCTTATAAAAACTTTATCATTAATTGAACGAGTCATTCTGACCCGTGCTGTATCTAAGTGTTTATAGCGTAATGTTTAGCACTCATTTTTGTCATGTTTGAAACTCTCTTTTTGGTCATGGGCGGATCTTGTTATCTCTAATAAGATATTAAACTATTCGCATATCATATAATTATGTTATCTGTTCTTCAGAGTGAGACTCAAACATACAACAATCTTTACACCGTGTGAAACGGGTCATTATGACCCGTGCAATGCACAGATCTTAGTTACGGTGAGCATAAAATATCCTTGACATGTTTGATTATATCAATTAGATTACAATTATTCAACTTTAGCCTAGTAACATAATAACAAACATGGCATTATAAAAATGAATAAATCAATTAAACGAATAACTAAATTAGTTATATGTTCATTATTACACAGAATATATTTATTTCGTGAAACAAAATAAATGACTTTATTACTAATAAGAAAATAATAAATGTGGATTAAATTGTTGTTTAACAAAGAAATCTTTGAGGAAGGACATAACGTAAAACACAAAGAAAATATTATTGTAGAGAATTTAATTTGACACATATTTACTTGATTAACGATTCAACAAATGTATTTCATGTGCCTGTTATATTCAATTTATCACCCCACATCCACGATAATTTTAATATAGATCCACTTACAACATAATTTGGTTACGATCACATGATTTCTGCAATAATTAGTTACGTTCTTTAGCCATCACATTAATATCCATTTGATACATTATTTAAGCTCAAAGTTGTTTTAAGGTTAAAATTCACATTGTATACACACGAGCCCAATTTGTTTTAGCCCATATTCGGATAGGGACAAGATATTCCTACCCCCTTTGTTTTTATATCCCCCAACACTATTTTTTTGCATTTTTTTATTTTTATTTTTTTTATTTTTATAATTTTTTTTATATAAAAAAACTATAAACCTGAAAATGCGGAACATGAAATATAAAGTTTAATAAGTCAAACGTTTAAAACTGTCAGAAATACGGAAGATAAACTGACAGGAAACTGTGTTGTACTGAAACAAATGAGGGACAAAAGGAATAATAGGTACAAACCCTCCCTAGTAGGGAGGGTGGAATAGTACATCCCATTTGGATATCCCTTAATACCACAAATTGCATAGTCCAACTTTAAGATATATGATGAATTGTGCCTAAATATCACATAACCCTAATCACAGAAACACCGCCTCTCTCTTTTTTTATCTAGAACAAATCGCCTCTTCAACTGTTATCATCTCACCTACTTCGATCCGGACAACAAACCAAATGAGCTCTTTGTTACTACACAAACACGAACACTACTCCAAACCCCTTCGGTTTCTTGCTGCTTATCCTAATCACAAACCCACTTAAAATCATTCTCCTTCAACAAAACACAACCGTACCCTAAACCTTTTCAACAATTTTAGGTTGGTTCGAATCTTTAGCTTCAAGATCCTTTGGAGGGTCTCAGGTAGGTTTCTTCATGTTGTGTTTCGTTTTTTGGCCTTTGAACAAACCAAAGAAGAAGTATAACAAATTTGTTATAAATCTTTTCTATTTGTTTCGGATATAAATGAAGCTATGCTTTAAAACAAAATGTGTAATGATTTTTTCTTAAGTATGATTGATGTTCAAAAAGTAGTAATATTTGGATTGGCTACAACATCACAAACACAAAGAAAGAAAAATAGCATATCCAACCTATTTCGATTTGAACGCAATCTATTATTTTTCTTTCTTTGCTGGGTTATGATTGTGATGGAAATAGAAATAAATTGTGTTCGGTTATGATTGTGTTCGGACTCTGATTTGTGGCCGGTGAAGAATGTGCAAAGTGGAGCGGTTAAGGAATGGTATGTGTGATGATTGTGTTTATATAGGGCGGGATTAAATGCCAAACTCATAACTGCAGGCACCCTTCATATTCATCTTCCTCTTTATTACTTAAATGCAGATCATACCAATGGTCGATTATACTTGAATGCAGATCATACCAATGGTCTCTACAAATTACTTTCAATGCTTCCCACATTTATCAACATGCCTTTACATTAAATTTTGATACTGAATATTTTAGTAGATAAGATCAATATATATTTCAGGTCAATATTTAACCATAAACTTGAACGTTTTACTTTGAACGCTTGAATACTTGCTTTAACGTATAACCGTTAGATTAAATCGCGTAAATCAAAAATTGACATTTAACATAAATGGGCACTAGAGTAATTTTAGTCTACATCTAATGAGTATTTTATTAGTCTCATGAACACATTTAAATAGTCATACGCATTCGGTTTTATAAATTTTACGTAGACCATACAAACTTGCATGGTTTTGCATGCATGCGTACATAAATTACCCACCACACCACTACCTTTCTTATACATACATATATACATCCTATAATTTCAAAATTGACACAAAAGACCCCTCATAGAACATATAAAATCAACCAACATAAGGAGATAAGCCAACATGTTCTTTCTTGGCTTGGAAATGTCCATTTTCATAATTATGCTTAACACCACTTTATGCAAGATTCCTCCGTCATTTCCCTATCATTTTGAATGACCCAATGTCACTCCACAACATCCCAAATCGGATTCACAAAACCCCATAAGCTCATTTAAGATGAGCACCTTCTTGTGACCCATAAAGCATACTTTGAACATGCCCTAAATAGCTTATATAAGAAAGCCATTTGACTAGTCCATTATACACCTTCAAAATACATAACTCCTTCATCTTTCTCTCATTTATATCAGATGAATACACAAGTATTTCAAGGGTTTTCAAGCTTTGCTTCAAAGGTTATACATAAACTAGGGTTTATTAAAATTTGGGTATTATAGTTGTTTTTTGGGTTAATCTTGTTTATTGTTCATCCATTCATCCCCAACATTTTGTAAGCTTTTAAGACTCATTTTCATACTTACTTTTACATTTATATGTGCATGCCATAATCATTGTAGCTCTTATATATACTTGTAGTGTTGAGGAATTTTGAAATAAGTTAGCTAAATTTTCACAGATTCTATCCCGAATTTTCAATTGAAAATTTCAACTTAGAAACCCTAACTAGACATTACTATGGACCTTGCCATTTTTGTGAACCTACATATATGTCTTAGAGTTGATTTGGTCTTTTTTTAAAATCACATAAAAAAGTTACTCAATACTTACAAGAAACCGAGTAAATAGTTTGTTTTTGTATGAATCACTAACGAGCTAGTTGAGACATTTGTAGAGAACTCTTAGACCTTTCTATTGAAAAATAAATTCGAGTCGTAACGATAAATATGAAAGGAGCTACGGCCCCGAGACCGTAAGATTAGTATTCTGAATTTTGAACAGCAATGACACCTTATTACATATTTAACTCTATAGGAAAATTGGTAAAGAAAAAAAAAATGAGAGACCTATATTTTTGGAAAGTAGACTCGAAAATGATGAAATTAGGCCCTTTGAAAAATTGTCTTCTTTAGAAAACGAGTGAGCAATAACCCGATTAAGTGAAAGTTTTCTGAAAAATAAGTCATAGGTGTACATCTTTTGTTTCAATGACAACCGACACTTAAAACTTACTTTCACGAACTGGGACCTTGAAATAATGAAAGTAGACACGTTCCTTCGTTTAAAGAGTTTAACGAAGAAAAACAGACTTAGAACGAATTTGATACAATCGAATGAAGTCGGATTTAACTTATTAAGTAACACAACTTATTTTTAGAGTTCATAAAATGTGAAAAACATGTCTTGACTTATTTTCTTAAATGACCGACTTACGTAGCTTGGTAAAACTCACTACAAGTATATAAGGGTGATAAAACTTCGTAAAACTCATGTGCATATAGTACATATTGAATCGTTCCTAAGACGACTTATTTCTTTAGTCGCGGTTAAAGTTTTGTTGCACGCGGGACATTACTATTTTTCCCGGTTATAATACTTGCTTGAGGTGAGTTTCGTAGCCCCATTTTTACTCATATTTTTCTTGGGGGAAAATGATACTCAAATGATATTTTGAAATGCTTTTACGCTCTGTTACGTTCTCGTATTTTTGGATATGATGTGTGTTTTGATTGCAATATGTGCCTTATATTATATTATCATTTGTGATTTGAAACGTGCACAATTGTTTAACTCCGGTTTGGAGCCGAATGATGAATTGATAGTACCATTTGGGTTGACACCACCGCCTTTGCATGTTACGAGTTAAACAAATGTTGAATTTCATTTGGAACAAGTTATAAATGTATAAACGGTCACGAGGCTGAGTTGTTGTTACATTGTGATTTCGTTAAATGTTTACATTTGGTTTACCTTACTCATTATTATCCTACAAGTTATTTTGCACAGCAAACGCGGTTTATACTCTAAACTTGCGAGCTCATCAACTTTATGTTTACGTTTTCAAGTATTCGTTTTCAGTTAATAACGAGTGTGGAAACCCGCGCGATGCAGCGGGATTGGCTTCAAAGGACTTACTTTGCAACGACACTTAAACCTTAAGGATTAATTTTGCCAAGTTGCTATAGTTAGCAATTAATGATGCATGACTTATTTTGCAGCGCCACTTGAACCTCGGGACTGCTTTTGCCAAGTTGGGAAAGTTTGCATTTAATGCATCTGGACTTATTTTGCAGCGCCACTTGAACCTCAGAGACTATTTTTGCCAAGTTTTGAAACTTTGCATTTAATGCATGCTTTGCACTGTTTTCTTCCCCAACAAATAGTATATATATATAATGTAGCGGTGCTTAAGAAGGAATGTGTTCCTTGACTTGCCTAGTGGACTTAAGATGAACCCTTATGGGTCATTCACCTGGACGCGAAGTTGCATTACCCTAGTTAATTTGTTTTGTTGAACTATTGTTTGCTCGTATGTTTATCTCGAGATGTGGGACCTTAAGACTAGTATTAGCTTTGTTGGTGCATGTGTATTGACATCTTGATGCAAGTCTTCACTTCGGTCCGATGTTGCTAAGACTTTGTACTTGTATGTTATTTTTTTGACTTATTTATTATTTTATATCTTGTGTTTTGTGTTATGAAGTCATACCTAGATTATCATTTCACTATGATATTTTGAGGTGTCACAATACACAAACGCTGCGTTCTCTAAGTTTTTGTCAAACAGAAAGGAAAGGAAAGTGGAAGGATTTGATAGGAAAATTAAGAGGTTTTTTCCTACCAAATTTTCCCCAAATATATGGGCGGATTTTGAAGGAAACAAATTTACACATAAACTATTTGTTATAAACTAAGTTATATAACCTTCATTATTTTATATATCTTTTGTTATAGATGTATTTCTATGTTTAAAAAGTCATAACTATAATTTTTTCTTTTTTTCTTTCTTTTCCTTCCAACTCGAGAACACGACTTTGTTTATTTTCCTTCCATTTCCGTTCATTTCCTTTCAACTCGAGAACATGAAATATAAATGCCACTTTCTTTTCTTTCCACTTCTTTTCTTTACTTTTCTTTACCTATCATTTCTATTCCCACAAAAGAAAACTCGAGAACAGAGCGAAAAAGAATGCAAATGTACTCGGCATACTAATGGTTACTCAGCATACTAATGGGCTAGGTCCCAATGCAAACACACTAATAATTCCAATGGGCTATGAGAAATAATATAGTAGAGTAATATTTTAATTACTAAATGACTCATGTGATTAGATAGTAAAGTATATATAAATGGGGTCATCTAAATACACTAACATCATGAGTCAATCATTGACTTTATTATAAAAGGGTGTGTCTAAATACACTAAAATCATTCTTAATCATTGACTTTTTTTTTTTTTTTTTTTTTTCACCACACCACCTATTATCACTATTAATTTGTTTCTCTCTCATCAGCACCAATTAACAGTAACACCATTTTCTTTTCTTTTTCACCCACACTACTACCATCATATTCTATCACCATCTACAATCATCTTCATTTTGCGAAATACATAATTTCAATGAACATCAAAAGTAAACTCAAATAGAAACACGAAATTCCAAAAGAAAGAAAAAACATTCACATGGTCCCAAGTAATGAAATTGGTCGATTTAACATAAGTGATACTTAAAAGTTGTAGTGATGTCGGATTTAAAGATTCCTATGAAAAGCATGACGACAAAGATGAGGTGGGTCAATGGTGGTTTCCGGTGATATTTTCCGGCGACACGACGACTGTAGTGGTGGTTCTCGCCGGTGTTTTCTGGGTATATGGCGCCAATGGTCGAGGTTGTCCGGTTATCTAAATTTTTTCGGTTGGTATTTAGAAAGACAAAATGTGAAAAAGTCTGTATGTGCAAGAGACTTAGAAAGTAGACTGTAAAAATTTGAAGAAGATAGAAAGAATAAAGTGAGCATATAGAATCTGTATTGTTTCAATTGCTTTTTTTTCATTCCCAATAAATTTGTCTTAGTTTTTCACCTTTTCAACATAAATGAGTTCACAATAAATAAATTGTTCAATTTTCAATGCATTGACTAGTCAATTTCTTGGTGGATTTAGTAGCACCCTATATAAATCCGTACAAACAAAAGATTATGGTTGTCGGTTTCGAATCTATGGTTTCATAGTAACTCCACATGGGTTCCTTACATGTAGGGAGACTCAACCGGTCTTGGAGACATGATCAGATCGAAAAACATTATTTGCTTTCATATTAGCCCCTTCCATCATGGCATGTATTTCGATTTGTGTCTCTAAATAGCAATGGGCGATAAAATATGAAATGAAAAAATATTTATAGTTAGTATTGATGGAGGATCACTCATGACCTTTGATCTAATGGTATTTTGAATTGCGCATCAATCTAGAAGTTGTGGGTTTAACCCTCTGTCGGAATTATTTGTGAGATATATTATGAGATAGGTGGGTATAGGGTGTGATAAAATTGTCGTTCAAAATAAAAAGTATAGATGGAGGACCAATTTCGGTGTTTAAGAAAATAAGATGGACCAAATATATAGTTTACTGACTTTACTCTATATAATTAACAAACAGTAGCTAATAAGCAGTCCACAGGCAATACAGCCAACAAGTATTAACATTTGAATACCATCATGGCGGAAAAACATAACATGTCTAGTGAAGGTTTGCTCCTGCAATCTGACGGTGACGTCACTTTCCCGGTTGTTCTAAACCCTGACCCTAACGCTACCACACCAGTTCAACTAACAGACGCCATTAAAGCTAACAAAGAATGGCTAGAGACATTGCTCCATCAATCTGGGGCTATTCTTTTCAGAGGTTTTCCTGTTTCCACTGCCATTGATTTCAATGATGTTGTTGAAGCGTCTGGCTGCGACGATTTCACATATGTTGGTGGTTTAGTAACCAGAAACAATGTTTTTGGACGTGTTTACACTGCTAATGAATCACCACCTGAACAAAAGATAGTCTTCCATCATGAATTATCTCATGTGTGTTGCTCTATCTATCTCATCTCTGATCAAAATTTTCACATATGTGTAACTATTTGGGATAATAGTATGAAAATGTAAATGTATCCAACTTAACGATAATTTATGAACTTTTAATTTAGCGTATTATGTGTATTACGGCTAGACCTATATATATTTGAATAGACAATAATCATTTGAAAATGTATCGACTTTATGAGAATTCACACACGTCCACTAGGAAAAAATCAAAAGTCTTATAGTAGTAAATAGGAAAAAAGATAGTTCTATACACAGCAAAATAGGGAATATGTCACCCAATAGTAATCAAGTTTCATGAGTGTTCTAATTTGATACCTCAAACTTTCTATTAATCACAAAAACCATCAAAGTTTCAAAAGTGTTTCATTTTTATGTAATTTTTTAAAACTACTGTGCTTAAAGTACCAATTTATGCATTAACATGTTGTACATTAATTTTAAATACCCACCCCTTGAATTCAACTAATTTCAACCAACTTTATATACAACCCGTTAATGCATGACTAAACATAAAAAATAACCATAAAATAGTAACCAAGTTTGAGAAGTGTTCCATTTAGGTCACTCTAACATAAAAATTGCATAAGAATGGAACAGTTTTGAAACTTTGATGGTTTTTATGATTGATATAATTTTGAGGTATCAAATTGGAACAGATCTCAAACTTTGTTACTATTTGATGATTTTCACCCAAAATAATAAGGCTAAGTACTGTAATATGGCGGTGGTTGGACGTGTTGTCCCCGTTAAAACGTGTCAACTTAAACCCCTCCCACCCCCACCACCACCGACGCGTTGTTCCTCTGTTTTGTGAGAAGTCGGTCTATCGACCGAGCGAGTAGTTGAGAAGGTTGCGGGGGTGTGTGTGAGTATATTGTGGAGTATATTTGTGTTGGGCTAATAACCTATTAAAGTATCATACTTGTCACAAATGTCAGTTCGACGTAACGAACAAAAAAAATAGCTCTTCTAGACATTAAACTTGACATCTTTGTCTTCAGTTGAGTACAAAAAAATTGTGATGACCATTTTACCCTTGAATTTTTAAAAATTGCATCAATTGTCCCAAGTGTCAATTACATATATGGTCCTCTATGTTATTATACCAATTTCCTTTTCAGTCAGAATGCATATTCTAAGTTCATAAATTCATAAGCCATTCACCTATAAAAATTGATCAAATTTTCGTGAATACTTCATAATCAAAATCATATTATTAATCCTAATCATGAAAACTCTTGCTCTTATCTTTGTTTTAATCAACATCTCGAGTTCTCTTGCTAAATCTAAGCACATCAATGGTGGTTTTTCCCTGGATCTTATAGATCGAGACTCTCCACAATCCCCGCTGCCATAATATATATAGATAATCATAGGGGAAACTGCAAGCCAACATTGACGACGTTGCACCGCCACCATCTCCGACGTTGCACCGCCACCATCTCCGACGTTGCACCGCCACCATCTCCGACGTTACACCGCCAACATTGCCGACGTTGCCACCATTCTCTGGCGAAGGCGCGTGGTTTCACCGATGATAGATCCGGCGAAGGCTCGCCTTACAGCTCCTCCGGTTCCGGTGATTTCTTCTCCACTGATTGAATCTCCGCCACAATATTGGTTCGATTTTATTCATATTTGTTTTTTAGGTATTCATGAACAATTAATAAAAGTCATAATATGATTTATTTGTTGTGATTCATTTGCATTTACTTTCTTTGGAGAACCTCGTTGAAAAGTTTCAATGTTGGATTATATGTTTGGTTTGCTATGGGTGTGATGTCACTTGTTTATTTCAAATGTAAGTCGCTTTGCTGGTTAAGACTTTGACTAGAAATTTGGTCTAATTGTTTGAATTGTAGCGAACTACTGAACTACTGTTTAAGATATGTTTTTTTGGTTCACTGTCTATTTGGAAATCTGGGTTAATGCACCCAATTTTGGGTTTAATTTAGTTTGATACTGGAGTTGTTTCAAAGTATTTGGATGTTTGACTTTTGTTGCTTGTTAATCCGTTGCTAACTTTACATTATATCTGTGGGTTTTTTCTCTTGAGTTGATCAACTGGAACTTACTGCAAATGTATTTCAACAAAGACAGACGAAATGGAAATGCAAAGAAATGATGGACTTTTGGTTATGGAATCCGTTATGTAAGGGATGATGGACGCAATATTTTTCAAACGACAGGGACCATTTATGTAATTTAGCCTAGGGACGATGGATGCAATTTTCGCAAACCCACAGGGACCATTTATGTAATTTGGAAGGGTAAAATGATCATAATACTCAACTGAAGACAAAGATGTCAAGTTTAATGTCTAAAAGATCTATTTTTTTTTGTTCGCTACGTCGAACTGACATTTGTTACAAGTATGATGCTTTAATAGGTTATTAGCCCATTTGTGTTTAAGTGATGTATATTTGGGTGGTGATGTTGGTTGTCTTATTACACTATATTGTTGGAGACATTGATGGTGGAGAGAGAGTTGTTGCGGTGCTGTGAGTTGCAGTGGTACGCCTATCCTCAATGTCATGTTACATGCATTTTTGGACCAAAACCACTTATTATTTTGAATGGTTCTCAAATCGATCTATCATGCATGTTATGCTTTTGGTTAGTTACTCTTTTAACCACCATCTTAAAATGATAATCTTATCTTAATACCTTCTTTCAAAGAAATACAATATCTCTAAAACTATATACATCATTATACATTATAATCTTATCATCTTATGTGTAATTAACGTCCAATCGATGCTCTAATGTAACAGGCTATTGAATTTCCTTCAAAGTTGTTCTTCTTCTGTGAAGTGGAACCAGGAAGTGGAGGAGAAACATCTATTGTTAAGAGTCATCTGATATACCAAAAGATGAAACAAAAGCATCCAAAATTTGTACAAAGATTGGAAGAGAAAGGATTGATTTACATGAGAGTTATCGAAAAAGAGTTTGATCCTTTGTCAGCTGTAGGCCGTGGTTGGAAGGCGACGTTTATGACCGACGACAAAAGTGTGGCTGAGGAAAGGTATTATCTGAGATCACAACTACCATGTAATTAACAATCAAACCCTATGAACCTACTTTCCAAAATGGACGCATGTAGTAATTTCTGCTATAATGATACATCTTATAAATTTGATGCAAAATGGACTAATTTTTTGAATTAATTTACAGGACTAACAAGCTAGGAATGAAGTTAGAATGGATGGGGGATAATGTGAAAATTGTAATAGGTCCCAAGCCGGGTTTCAGATACGATGAGGCACGGAAACGCAAGGTCTGGTTTAACAGTATTGCAATTTGGTATGGCGGAATGAAGGATAAGCTAAACAATGATCCAGCAAAGGACGTTGTATTTGGTGATGGTGAACCGTTACCTCCTGATGAGGTTCACGACTTATTGAAGATGTTGGATGATCGATGAGTGTGTGGCATTACAATGGGAAAAGGGCGATGTTTTATTGGTCGACAATCTGGCAGTTCTTCATGCACGTATGCCATTGCTTTCCCCGCCACGTCGCTTACTGGTTTCATTTTGCAAATGAAAGCTTAAAGGAGGTCGTATCACATAATATATGCCTCTTAAATTTCTAGTATTCTGAAATTGAACACGAATAAAGGTTGCTACTCTAGCAAGAATTGTGTGCTTGCTAATAAGTTATAACAGTACCGTGATTTCTATGTCTAAATATCATGTCATTATTAGTGTTAGTCATATTCTTATAAGATGTACATCACTTTGACATTATATGAGGTGTTATTTGCATAAGATAATAACATACTTTTTATGTGTCATATAGTGACACTTAGAAGATGATGTAGGACACGGAAACAAATTCTGAAAAACCCTGATGAAAGGATAACCATAATCCATGGCCCATGGGAACGGGGATGAAACGTAAAAACAGGATAAAAACTGATAGTGTATGAGAGCTTTAGCCCAATAGCTAAGGCCTATAAGATCATAGCAGGCCCAAAAGGCCAAAGCCCACAACATACTTTTCCTGGAGAACCAATCTTCAAGCAACTACCGGCTAAGGCCACGACAGGCTTCCTGCCTGGAGAATTAATCTTCAGACAACAACCGACATAATAGTTTGTCCTATTATACCATTGTCACGTGTGAACACCTCATTGATAAAGTGGTAGTGCGACGGACATTACAGTATGACATATAGACAGTACCTCGTACGAGGATTCACATAACATCAAGAGCCAAGAATATCACGTCACGTGTCATTCTTGTCTCCCCTATAGGATGACTCCCACATAGGTCTCCCAAGACTCTTGGACCACATCCACAGATCTCACACAACCTTAAATGCATCCCTATAAATATACATGCATTTCTCGAATAACCAAGTTCATCTTTTTCATTTTTACATACATTAAACCCTAGTTGTATGTGAGCGATACCTCAGCTTATATAAACACTCTTATCTTGGGGTTCTTGGGAAACCGAACATAAAACTAGCCTAATCTCACACCATAAACTTACCCTAATCTTTGCTTTACGAACCATACGTAAACATGGTGCCATCCGTGTAAGGCCATTGGTTTCCATTATTCCGACACCAAAATATCCTAAATTTCACTTTTTCATTGCAATGTGAATCAAACCTTTATCTCACCTTTTTTTTTTTTTTTTAATCATAAATAAAAACTTTATCTAAAAAAACATGACGGATGAGCAAAACCCATAAGCACGGTCCGACATCTCTGGCCCCATAAGCACGGTCGATATCAATCACCTACCACCACCGCCTTCGTCCGACATCTCTGGCCCCATAAGCACGGCCGATATCATTCACCCGGAGGAAGGTCGTTCAACCTTATCCCAGAACAATCATCACGTCATTTCACAACCAACAACAATGGAAGTAAGTGGAACAAGCATACTCTCTGAAAGGATATGGATATAAATTAATATGCGTATGACCGGATTCGAACTCGAGACTTCGGGATTGCACACATTACGTATGAGAGTTGATGTTAAAATAATTAATATATATAAATGTTATTATTATTAATTATTTGTCACGAAATAAAACTTAACGATAGTTAATATTTAACGAGTTTAGACTAACAGTCGTTAAATGTAAACTACAAGGACTAGAGATGAAATTAGTGGACAAGAAAGATCTAGAACTTCCTCTTGGGTCCTATGGCCGGTCGTGGGTCTTCAAGCCCAAGGGAGGATATTTTCTTGGTCACTAAGTTATTAGAAACCTATAAATACAAACCCTTATATTCATAAATCTAATCTTGGATCACCTAGAAACCTAATTTCTTTCTCATCTCCTCTCCTCTTGGTTTGGCCGATCGTACACCATCCCTCCTCAAGAGATTCGATTTTTCCAATCCAAGAAACAAGTGTTTGGTTTTATTTGTGATTCAAGAACCTAGCTTTTCTCATTGATTCGCTACTAATATGTGTGTACAATAACGAAGAGCAAATACACTTGCGTTTGTATATCTTGGGTATTCGACTTTTGGTGTAGTCGAATTTATTAAACCCTAATTTATTAGGGTTTAGGGTTTCTTGGTTCTTGATCTTAATTTGGGGTTTTCATAAACCCTAATTGCCTTGATTCGTAAAAGGTACGCATATACTTTTAATTCGGTTAATTAAATTACAAGTATTTTCCTATTGCTTCCGCTGCATGCTTTGATGATGTTTACGTGTTTACTTTAATTGTTATGATTAGTAAAACCCAACAATGGGCATCACGAGCCGTTAATATGTTGTGATTAATTACCGAAACACATAAAAATTGAATCTTTGAGATTATTACATGCTTTTATTGGTTTCTAGGGTTTTAAAAATTGGAACCCTAATTTTTATTATAAGGGTCGATTACCCTTTAATTTTCTAATTAGGTTTTATTTTTTGTAAAACTTGTAGAAACCCTAGGATTGCATGTATATTTTATGTGGTTTTCATGAATAATTGTTATGTGCCATGATTATATACGTTTCTTGGGATTATAATTGTTATGAGGAATCCATGGTGGAACATGCATGTTTTACCATGGATTATTGTTTATTGACTATTTTGATTAATTGTTAAGTAAAATTCACATGGTAATTAGTTTGATAAATATAAAATTGGTGAAGACCTCAATATATCTAATAATAATTCGTTATGTGCAATATGGCATATCATTAACTTTGGCTTACGCAATCGACTTGTTGATGTATGTGGCTCACTTGCACTGGTAGGTGAAAGCCCTAGTTAATATATGCATGGTTTTACGCCTAGAATTGTTTATTAGGTTTTATCGAACAAATTATGCATGTGGCTAATTGTTTTTACATATGTTAATTATTAAGTTATATGTATATTATTTGAGTTTGTTTTAATTTTTATTAAAGTGCCTTTTGTTTATATTGTATGACACGTTAGTAAGCAAAAGGGTTTTTTGATAATAGAAAATTAAATGGATTAAATAATGGCGAAATTTAATTTGTTTTCTAAGTATTAAATCTTGAACTTTTAATCGACTGATGCGACTGTACTAAATGGTTAGAACGGCTCACCCATTATAACAAACTGTGTGAGTAGTTTAAGGAGGGTTCAACATTAAATTGCGACTCAAAAGAAGAAGGGTTATTCATAATATGCTTCGCGCTGACCAGCTTCTCTGCCACTTTGTGAGTTATATTTGGAGCTACCTAGTATAACTATTCTATGTACGAAGCATCTTAGTGCAAAGTTGTAAGTTTCTCAACGCATCGATTAAAACTTTGTAGAATTTAATCTTAGAAATTTAAAACTATGAGTAAGGCTTTGAAATTTTTTATGTTATAAAGATGTATGCATGCTTCTTCATACATAAGTTTTGATTACACATCAAAATTGTACCCTTTAAAATCTAAGGTTATGTCATCTAATGATATGAAACACTTGAAGTTGTAATTTACGTTATGTGAGACCTTGAACTAGATTACAATAATAAGGTGAATCTTTATGTTGTGTGAGCCTCAGCTTAAATAATTTGCAGTTTCTAAATTAGACAACTTAATTAAGTTAGTTAGTGAGACCTATAACTTAATGCATAAGATGGGATAAAACATGCTTACGTTTTGCATAATTGTTTGGCAAAATTGTAAATCCCATATTTTCTAGGAATTGAAAACTTGTTTGTCAATTATTGTTCTTCGACAATTACCTATTCTATACTTTCATCACTAGCAGATCAACTGATGTGGTGAAACTATGATAATGAGGGTCCTAGATTCAAGGAAAATTCTATGGTTAATATGAATATTGACCTAAGGGTATTTTATTTTCTTGAAAGATTTAATTATCAAAAATACTAAAAATTGAATTTTGTTAATTCTTTTGATTGTATTAATGCAACATTAAACCGTAAACGCGGTTTCGGCTTTGGTAAATTGATCTAGTTCTGTTTTCAAACAAATGTTCGATCAAGAAAAATTTACTAAAAAGACAAACATAGTCTCTTTTCCTTGGAAAAAGAGTGAGACTCAATCCTATTCCTTTTCATGATTGAGAAAGGTATGATAGGAACATTAGAATTGTCTAAATTCTAATATATATCTCATAGCAAACTTTAATAGTTAAGAAAATTGCATGCCTTGTTTTCCATAAGAGATTTCATTACCCTCTGTTGGTGATTGAATTCTTATATGGCATTTTGGTCAACTAGAAAACATATATGACGTTTTATGAGTTATTAAATTATAAGCTAGACTAATTACCACAAAATTGGTAAAAGACAAACTAGTATATTGTATCTAGTTGTTTTGCTTTGACCAATTAAAGGTGCTACACACTATTGTGGGGATAGTAGACATATTATGGAAGAAATTGCATACTCAATTTTTCAAGTTAATAGCATGATGGATAATCCATCATCTACATAGTAGAATGCACTCTTTTAGTACCTAAGTACTTGTTACGAATGGTTTTGCAAAGGAGTAACAACGTAATAGCACGCTATTTTCACTATTAATGAAACACTTGCAATGTTGTCAAATCCAGTGGGAGTATTGTGTTGCTGAATAAAACATTATTGTAACGTTGTCTAATTCAGTGGGAGTTACAAGATTTATTATCTTAGTAGTAACTCAGATTATTTCTAGATTTTCTTGAAATAATACATTACGTTCAAAAATGTAGACATTCATATTCTCAAAGATAGTCATGAACGTTTCCTTGATAATTAAGTGGTCCTACATCTACTTGTAATGCTTATATATCTATGACACTATCATATTGCTCACATAAACAAACGAATGTCACGGTTTTTATCTAATACATGATGTTGTTCTATGCACAAGTGGGAGAAGTATTTATTGTGTGCAAAGGAACAACACATACAAATATGATTAATGAATTCTCTTGATCGTGAGGTAAGAGATTAACGTTCTAATAAGATTGTCTTGTTAAAAGAACATGTGTCAAGATTATAGCATAGACTACTTTTATGTCTTATGTCATTCAAAATATAGAAACACTTGAAGTTACATTTTAGGTTAAGTGGGATCTTGGCTAGTTTCTAATCTCAAGGTAAATCTCCACTTGTCATGAGATCGAGCGTGGTTGCTTTTTGCGCTTTCAAGTTGGATACTTCAAGGAATGACATAATTAAAATAAAGTAATCTAATGCTACTTTAAATATTTTTGTATTCTTGGAATGACATAAATAGTATATTAACTTGAAAATTAATTAATTGAAACCAAGATGTGGTGTTCATAATTACTTTAAAATTATAAATGTTTATGTGTTTCTTTGAAAAGTCACAAACATGAAGTCTTTTAAAGACTTATAATATAAAGTAAGATATTATAACGGTTATGTCTTTTGACTTGGTCAAAGAATACTTATGTTATAAAACATGCAATTGGCTTGAATATTATATTATACCATTAAGTTGACTTGGTTGGTAAATAGGTAAGCCAAAGGGAATACGTTTATCATACATATTGTTACATTATCTTATAATATTAATTCTAATGAAATACTGTATGTATATGGAATGTTCAGTTAGAAGAATCAAACTTTTATCATATTATTTGATTCAAGATAACTATATCCTCTTTTCTTCTAAAATTTATCAAGGTTAGAAATTGGGTATTGATTGGATATACTTAATAAAACTCAAAACCTAGAAGATTAATAAGACATCATTTTAGTATGGAATGTGATGAATCACATTGAGTCTTATATTGAAGTTCTGATTTGTTAAAAACTACTTATGGAGTAGGTTATTAACGAACAAGATTTACGAACTGTTAATGTGATTTGTAATATCCCAAAAGAAAACAATTTAGTGTTGTTCTAATTGCTAAAGTATTTATAGATAGTCTTTAAATTACAAAAGCAAGTGGGAGTTTTGTTTAGATCTTGAAGAGATTAAATTACAAAACACATAATTTTCTAAAACACACTTGTGAGTAACATGATGAGGCTAAACATGTAAATGATAGACCTCAAGATGGTGGAATTCTCATTCATAGATCCGTAAGGATATTTCAAATATTTGATATGATAAGAAATATGAATTACAGGATCATGGTAAACCTGTTAATTATAATGATATATTACCTAATATTGAATTATGGTAAATTATTCATACTATGAATGTTAAGATGTTGTCCATAAAGAAAATCAACTTTGGAAATTTGGTTTATCTTAAGTAAATATGAGTTTCTTCAAAAGTAGGAAAACCCTAGTGGTTTAAATATTTGTGTAGAAATCATATGGACAAAATATTGTACATATATTTAATGCATGACTTGTGATTAGATTATTAATCACACTTAAGCAATTAACTGTTATTGAATATTCTTTTCTTGGCACATTAAATATATAATGATTATAATTCTCATACTTATTTTCATTGATATGAAAAATGACAATGGAATATTAAAACTATTTCTTGTGTGATTGCTTTTGCGAGGATGATAAGCAATTGAAATGAGTTTTATGAATTCCTATAATCTTTGGAAATGTACAAACGGCAAGAATTCATGAATGGATATATGCATGCATCTAGGAGATGATTCTGATGTTTAACTATTAAATCAAAGTTTTGATTTAAGATTAAAATAAGATAATTTCTAAGTATTCTTGAAAGCTATTGGGAGTATTATGTTTATTTTCTTTAAATCTTATATGTTGTGGGTAGTAACATTCCATCTAAAACTAAATGTTATGCTCTAGTTGGGAATGAAACTTCACTTGCAAGATTTAGAAAATTAGACATACAACCTTGAAGTATATGTAAACATGTGTGGTAAATATATGAGTCTAATAGAACATGATATATCATTTGAAATATAGATATATAGAACATGAATGAAATCTTAGTTTGACACAAGGATTTTTCATGTACATCATATTATTGTTGTATCATGCTTGAATGCAAGATGATTTGACAAAATTGATATCTAATGAAGTTATTAGATAACTAGTGTAATGCATATTCTAATAGAATATGTTTGAATCTAGAATCACATTCCTTAGCCTGGAGTTGCCCTCAAAATTCAATGGATGAGCAATACAACAATTGTTGCGTAATTGTCATAGCTAACAAACTTGAAAGTTTGAAGGCATCAAACATTACACTGTAGATATTGAAGTTTACAAAATTTTAAAGAGCATATTGTTGTTTGTATACAATGATGCTGATTTAATTGAGATGACACTCAATACTAGTCATGGTAGGATTTCATCCTTGTTGATGGCCATGTGAACTAGTTGTGCTCAACTAAGAGCATAGTTGCATTATACAATAAAGAATAAGAATACTTTAAACTTTAAAATGTTTGAAAGTTTGATTGTCATAAATTGGTGGTTGAGGATGTCACACACTTTATGAAATATTATGTGGCAATATCAAGATATTTTGAATGCAAACATACATGAACTTCACTAGTTGAATTCTTGAAATAAGTATTCTCAAAATTCCGATAGATCAAAGTTAGTTGAAGTTGTGCCATGTCAACAAGTATGATTGTCATTACTTGAGCCATAATTCATTAACAAGTATTATCATGCATTGATCTATTTAGTATTTGGATAAGGGATGTTTTGAACAAATATTATTTAAATGAAATAAAATATTGGTTATGTTTATTTTTCATTTTCTTAATATTATATCATATATTTGCATGTTTAATCCGTGAATAACTTATGTTATTCTAAAAGTCCGTTGTCGATCAATGATGTGGGATTGTTATTGAATTAAGACAATTGAAGTTTGGTAATATACTTAAAGTATATTGATGCGTGGGACATGCCAAATTCACATGATATTCAATGAATTGAATATAGGACAGATCCCAACTTAACATGATTGTACTTTATGAATCTTTGTCATTAAGTAAATCATGTATATTTATCCTCAGACTTGAGATACCGTGATAATGTTATGAATGTAGTACACTTGTGTGAAATAGTCTAACGCTATCCGTAAAAGGTAGTCATAAGGGCTATTTCGAAGTGTTGCAAAGTTCATGAGTTTTGCTTGTAGTCAAGAGAATTTGCTCATTTGAATTTTTTTCAAAGCATAATACTTTGGGCCCCTCGTAGGATTGGCAAGATGTTTGTAAGGCCTTACCCAAGATCTATCTGGAATACGTTCAGATGATTTGGTAATCTTGTTCAATCAGATATAACGAGAAACAAAATATTAACTTGTGAAATGACTCGATCCATATTCACAGTTAATGAAGTATTAGTAAAAGGATAAGTATTAATGATGAATCATTAAAAATGGTTTTTCCAGGGAACCACAATCAGTTCAAATCTGGGGGCATTGGCGTGTTAAGCTAGACTAAACCAATGTCATTACTATATTAAGATATATCCAAGTGGGAGCTGAAAGGTTATAGATATAAATTAATATGCGTATGACCGGATTCGAACTCGAGACTTCGGGATTGCACACATTACGTATGAGAGTTGATGTTAAAATAATTAATATATATAAATGTTATTATTATTAATTATTTGTCACGAAATAAAACTTAACGATAGTTAATATTTAACGAGTTTAGACTAACGGTCGTTAAATGTAAACTACAAGGACTAGAGATGAAATTAGTGGACAAGAAAGATCTAGAACTTCCTCTTGGATCCAATGGCCGGTCGTGGGTCTTCAAGCCCAAGGGAGGATCTTTTCTTGGTCACCAAGTTATTAGAAACCTATAAATACAAACCCCTTGTATTCATAAATCTAATCTTGGATCACCTAGAAACATAATTTCTTTCTCCTCTCCTCTCCTCTTGGTTTGGCCGATCGTACACCATCCCTCCCCAAGGGATTCGATTTTTCCAATCGAAGAAACAAGTGTTTGGTTTTATTTGTGATTCAAGAACCTAGCTTTTCTCATTGATTCGCTACTAATACGTGTGTACAAGAACGAATAGCAAATACACTTGTGT
The DNA here is from genome assembly GCA_910596185.1 of Chrysanthemum makinoi. Classification (NCBI taxonomy): domain Eukaryota; kingdom Viridiplantae; phylum Streptophyta; class Magnoliopsida; order Asterales; family Asteraceae; genus Chrysanthemum; species Chrysanthemum makinoi. The sequence continues at coordinate 341,921,141 of OU343222.1, forward strand.
TTGTATATCTTGGGTATTCGACTTTTCGTGTAGTCGAATTTATTAAACCCTAATTTATTAGGGTTTCTTGGTTCTTGATCTTAATTTGGGGTTTTCATAAACCCTAATTGCATTGATTCGCAAAAGGTACGCATATACTTTTAATTCGGTTAATTAAATTACAAGTATTTTCCTATTACTTCCGCTGCATGCTTTGATGATGTTTACGTGTTTACTTTAATTGTTATGATTAGTAAAACTCAACACTCTCATTCCAAGAAAGTCCTCAATTGGCGTTTGACTCATGATCTTGATTTATCTTAGTTAGGAGTATGATATGCCTACATTTCATCTCCCGCGTACTTTACTTAGACCGGATTTGATGTTGTTGTTGTGACGTAATAAGTTATTTTTCTAATGTTGTGGTTTTCCGCTTTTCAAGCTGTCAAGACAAATATTTTTGGCGACATTATTGTTGATATTTTTGTTTGGGATAAAAGATAGGCTTGGCTTGTAATATTTCTTGTATTGATTGGTGTTGTAATATTTTACGGTCTTCTCCGATATCCCTTATGTTTAGCGAGAGGATGTTCATTTGATATCTTCATGATCACCAGAGCCGATAATGGAAGCCATATCGCGATCTCTAAAAATTCTTCACAAAAATTCTTTTATAATTAGCTGTTTGTTTGTTTTGATATCTTCATAAAAATTCTTCTATCATTAACTGTTTGTTTGTTTTAATGAAAAATTGTTAATAAAACAAGTTTTACAATTTTTGGTGAAACTTGTGAAGAAATAATAGACTTACACAATCATGAAAACAAAAATCCATCCTAACTACACATTTTCACACAATTCACCCATAACAACCAGGGACCGAGAGAGGATCAAATATAACCGGGTGCACAAAATCTTTGAACCGTAATACTGGAAACACATTTCGAATAACCAGGTGTATTTAAGATGCATTTAAGAAAAATCAGCGTTTTTTTCAAAAATCAACACTACATCAAAAAAATCTATGAGGTTCCGGACACCCACGATAACCCCCTAGCTCGTCCTTGATAAGAACTACATTTTTTAAATACAATAAACTGTACGTCTGAACATACCACACATAAACGCGTAAGAGATTTAACAACTGCAGTTTTTAAATACAACAAGTCAACAACATATTATTTAACAAATCTGTCTTTTGAAATGCTCTTTTTCACACTATTTATAATTTTGAATGACTTACCTTTCTTATATTATATTTCCAACTTGTTCCCGCTATATCTCTCTAGCTAGCTATATATACACATCTAACTTACACAACCAACTCATAACTTACAAATATCTTCAAACATCTAGCTAGCTCTCATACATGCTTGTTAGCTCTCGAACTATGGCGTCCAGCTCCGTGTTTATGGTTGGATTCGTAGTAGCCTTACTCTCTTTGTCGTTGGGGACGGCCTCTGCTGATACCGTCGAGACTTCATTTGTTGTAAGTATCCACTTCTTATCTCATGTCTCTTTTAGATACTTCAAAACAGTGGTAAATAATTGCTGAAGTGATTAATGCTGTTTTCCTTAACAGGTGAATAACATAATGGTCAATCGATTATGTCAAAATCAAGTCATTACTGCTGTTAACGAAAGCCTTCCGGGCCCAACTTTGAGCATTAAAGAAGGAGATACACTTATTGTTCACGTCTTTAACAGATCTCCAAATAACCTTACTATTCATTGGTAAATAAACGCTATTACATGCTTAATTATACGAATTTTAGTGAAAGAGCTAGTATATGTAGTTAAATCGAGTATTCGTTCTCATTGTAAACGCAGGCATGGAGTGTTCCAAAGAAGAACTCAATCTCAATGCCCAATCAGGCCTGGAGGTAACTATACGTACAGGTTCAATCTCACCAGACAAGAGGGGACGCTTTGGTGGCATTCACACAATCAATGGCTAAGAGCTACCGTTTATGGTGCTCTAGTCATCCGCCCACGTGATGGTCGAAGATACCCTTTCGTTAGACCCTTTCGTGAAGAAACTATTATGTTAGGTACCGTATCTTATATTCTATTTCATGTATTCCTTACTTGTTTAGTTTTTTTGTTTTACATGCTAAAAAATCTAAATTTGATGAAACAATAATAATGTTACAGGAGAATGGTGGAATGCTAACCCTAGCGATGTTGAAAACACTGCACTAGCTGTCGGCGGTCCTCCTGTTAACGCAGATGCTTATACATTCAATGGCTGGCCCGGTGATTTGTATAACTCTTGTGTTTCAAATAGTACGTGCACCAACACCTATCTTAGACAACATTTGGTAACTAAATAATGATATCTTATTTAACTTTTATGTTAAATTCTGTCAGACACATACAAGCTAAACGTCGTGCCAGGAAGAACATATTTGTTGGATTAATCGTTTATGTCAAGATTCATGTATGTATGCATGGTTGCACTTGCATGAATACATTATGGTTCATATCTATTATATGTTTTAGTTAGTAAAGGTTGAACCAGTAAAAGGCTTTGACCGAGTTTTGTGTAACTGCATTTCATGTTAAGTAGAATAGGTTTCATGTTACCTAGTTTTTAGGTAGGACTAGTAGTACACGTTTTCCTTGTAAGGCTATAAATATAGTCATGTTATCTATGAATGAAAGTAACCCTTTCACATTTCCTTTAGCCTCTGTATAGTCTCATAACCCACACCAAGTTCTGAGCCTTTAAATCCTACATTTGGTATCAAGAGCTTCGTTCGATAAAGGGCGGGTTTGAGAGTCGTCATTCGAAGGGGAGGAGCCTTCGGGTGCGGGGCTGCCATCGCAGCAGAAACGGGGACAGCAGGGGCTGTTTCGAGACTGTATTACAGCAGAAGACGGACGTGATAAGGTGTTTCGACTACGTTGTCGGGGGAGACGGGAGTACCGTTCAAGACGACGGGGTTGACCGGTGATGAACATAGGTGGTTCGTAGCTGTTAGTTGTGATCAAAAGGTTGTGATGTTATGATCACAGGTTCGTGGAAGGGGTGTAAGCTACCTTTGATCAATTGTTCCGTGTTGAAGAGACTAACCGGCGGTGGTGCGTAAAAAGCGAACGGAAAGGGTCCGTCAAAGCAGGTGGCTTTGGATTTGGTTCGTTTTGCAGGTTCAAGAAGACGGTAAAGCTTGAAGCTTGTTATTCTTGGTCGGTGGAATAGGGCTCTTGGAACGGGTTTGATTGGAAAAAGGTTGAAGCTGTCGTAAAGCAAAGACATAGAAGGCGGTAGGTTGTAGGTCACCGGAAAATGGAGAGATTAACCAGTTCGCGGGATAAACGGACGGGAGGAGTCGGGAAAAGCAGGTTGCTTTGATTCAGTTCGTTTGGCGGGTGAAAGAAAACGGTAGAAGCGGGTGGCTTTGTTTTCTTGATTGGTGGAATAATGCTCTCGTGTCACAGAAGTGTTATGAGCAAACGTGTTCTGTGTGGTGACAACAACAGTCGGGTGGTAGAGGACTTTGGACGTGACCAAGGTGGAGGTCGTGAGTCCGGGAAAAAGTCGGGAACAATGGAGATTCAACACGGCATGAACATTATGGCGTTAGAAGTTCAAACCGAGATGATTTTGGACGTGGCCGGGAAGAGGTCGGGTCCGTGAAGGGTCGAGATGGAAATGAACGTGTCTAACGGGATGCCATGTGACATGATTCATGTGGTGTGAAGAATTAAAAGCGGTTGAGCTAGAGAAGACTTTGGATGTGACCGAAGTGAAAGTCGGCTATCCGGGAAAGGTCTTAAACATTGATGTGAATGAGGAAATAAACGATTAAGGGGGTGAATGTTGGATTAATCGTTTATGTCAAGATTCATGTATGCATGCATGGTTGCACTTGCATGAATACATTATGGTTCATATCTATTATATGTTTTAGTTAGTAAAGGTTGAACCAGTAAAAGGCTTTGACCGAGTTTTGTGTAACTGCATTTCATGTTAAGTAGAATAGGTTTCATGTTACCTAGTTTTTAGGTAGGACTAGTAGTACACGTTTTCCTTGTAAGGCTATAAATATAGTCATGTTATCTATGAATGAAAGTAACCCTTTCACATTTCCTTTAGCCTCTGTATAGTCTCATAACCCACACCAAGTTCTGAGCCTTTAAATCCTACAATATTTGCTGAGAATAATCAACGTTGCCCTCAATAATCAATTTTTCTTCAAGATAGCCAACCACACCATGACCATTGTTGGAGCGGATGCAGTCTACACAAAACCATTCCAGACTGATGTTCTCGTCCTTGGTCCGGGCCAGACTCACGATGTCTTGTTCACTGCAAACAAATCTCCTGGACTATATTACATGACGGCTAGTCCATATGCTTCTGCAGCCGGTGTTACATTCAACAAAAACACCACTACAGGAATCATTTCTTACCAAAACGCTATACAAACAACACGACCACTTCATACAGTTATACACACACATATTTGGTGTCCTTATAATAGTTGTCCACACAGCTCCGTCCCTTGAATTTTAGGTGCCTTGTGCCATCATGAATACTTAGGCCCCGTGGAAAACACAAAAGCTTTATATAATGTAAAAAGTGAAAAACTGAAAATAATGTTATGCAAGCAAAAACATTAAAATATGTGTTTAATTAACAAATTTATATGTGTTGCACTGTCACCACTTATGAAACAAATTCGACCATTCTTAAAGTTTGTCTAAAACCTGGGTTGAAAATGTTAATTATGTGAGCTCATCTGTGCTTATTTTGAAACATATAGATATTTTAGGGCACAAATGGAAAACCTAAACACTATAGGGTGCAAAGTGAAAATTGTTGGAAATGTATATATTTACAAACATGTGAATGTCCGGATTCGAACTCGTGACCACGGGATTGCACACATTAGCGAATGAGAATTAAAGTTAATAATTAATGTTTATGTTTACGATTAATTATTACACATTAAGTCCGGTTAACGATCGTTAAGTATTTAACGGGAAAATGACTAACGACCTCAAGTAAATGGAAAAGAGAATGACTAGAAATGGAAAACTTGGAAAGTTATGGGTTTGGCTTTGGGCTTGTGTACATGGTCGGCCATAGGGCCTCTCCAAGGCCTAATTCCCTAACTTGTTCCCTAAGTTTACCTACTAGTATATAAGGAGGGTTAGGTTCTAGGGTTTCATACACTTGTGCATTGAATTAACCCTAGATCTCTCCTCTCTTCTCTCTTGTCCTACAATCGGCCGAGCACCCCATTTGTAAGGGAGTTCGGTTTCGCTTTTTCTTAAACGAGGACTTGTGTTAGATCTAGCAATCGCTTGATTCGTTTGGTTAATTCGCGGTGTACAAGAACGGGTTGTAAGACATTATTCTTACACCAATAAGTACTTTGTTTTGCTTTGCTCGAGGGTTGTTTTGCTTTGCTCGAAGGATTTGACATTCGCAAGAGGTACGTTACGCATACTTTCAGTTAATTAATTTATTTGTTATGATCCTAAGTCTTCCGCTGTGTACTCTTGATGTCTATATGTTTATTGTATGTTTTATATATTATAAACTCAACAAAAATAGTCCAAAGATGTCATCTTCCTCACCCATTCAGCCGCACCCAGAATAACTGTTTTCACCTTTTTCTTATAAATCTCTTAAAACTCAACAACTAGTCGATGTATAACATTTATTCGGTCAAGAATAACACATTTTCATCTATTTTACGTGAAAAACCATTGCCTATTAAAAATCTTAAGGCCCTCGAAATTTGAAGGCTCTGTGCGGTTGATCAATTTGCATATGCTCAAATACGGCCATGTGTCCACACTACAAGAAGCCATTGGTTGAAACAAAACACGTCATCGATAATTTTGCAAAACTTTATATTAAAGTTTATTAAATCAAACAATATAGAGCAAGCTATATCCTACTAACTTCGAGAGAGACCCACACCTTCAATAACTTGACGGAACCAATGATTTAATCAAATCAAATTTTGATAGTTTATAGTCCGTTTTAAATGTCTAAATCATTTTTTTACACATAACACATAATTGGTCACAAGGAATAAGTATGTATTACTAAGAGACATCACATGATATCAAGCAAACTATATACAACCCTACTTATAAACAATCAAACAAATTATAATATCAACATTAGTAGGTGCAAGGTTGTAATCAACAAATAATAATATTAACATTAGTAGGAGCAAGGTTGTAATCAACAAATAATAATATTAACATTAGTAGGAGCAAAGGTTGTTAAATTTAGGCTTTTACATATATATCCTTGAAATTTTCAAAAATTACATATATATCCTTTTGATGCATTAAAAGCATTGTATTTTATGCATAAAAAAACTGATGCAAAGGATATACATGTAATTATTCATCTAGGGAAAGATATATATGAAATTATGCCTTAATTTTTGAAGCATATTTCCGTTTGTTTAGTAGTGGTTAGTCCATCACTATCAAGTTCACCTTCAATCCTATATTTTTATTTTTGTTGGTTCGTTTATGCTATTTTTTTTTGGTAAACACTTTAATACTCATTTAACGTTTATTTTTTTTTGGTTGAGTTATGTTCATTTGACACCTTAATGTACAAGCAACCTAATTTTCTTAACAAGCAAACATGTACAAGAAATTTTTATGTTAATTAGGGACTGTTTCGTTCATTTTACTCGATTAAATTTTAAGAAAACCAACAAAAATTAGTCACTGTGCGTATAGGTCAAGTTCGTCTACAACCCTACTTATAAACAAGGGTTAAAGCTAAAAAATACGCAACATATTTATTTAAAAGAGACGATCTACGCAACGAACTTTGAAAATTACCATTCTACGTAAAATACTTTCAAATTAGAAACGATCTACGTAATATGACCGAGAACTAGCAGGTTACCAGGTTTCCAAGTTTGAAAATTTACAAGAACGGTCCTT
>OU343222.1:341928152-342012211 GCA_910596185.1 Chrysanthemum makinoi
CCGTCATATTCTCTAAGGTGTTCAATTGGATCCTGTATTTGATGTGCCACTAGCAACTGAACAAATCGAGGATACAAATAATATTTACCCTTCTTCCTAAGATTCTGCACTAACCCCTCATATATCATCCTAGACCAATTAAACTTCCTTCCATCGGACAAACAAATAATAGCAGTAGCAATTTTGGAAGGAAAATCATTAAAGCCTGCGGGTCTTATTGCTCATACACATTAATAAAGTATGAATCAAAAACTTCCATTGTTGAGAAAACATACTTTAAAAATTTGTATTTTGTTACCCTGTGTGTAAACCTAATCGCTTAAACCAAAAATAATCCAACATCTCAGAAGATTCTCAACACCATCGTCATCATCAAGCCTCAAAACTTCTCTAATAAGCTCCTCGAACAAATATCATGCTCATCCACCCTAGTACCTAAAACCTCCAACCCATTAACCTCTTCAAGTTTAGCATTCTTCCAAACTGACAATATAGGCTTTATAAATGGTAGGTTCAACCTAAAGCAAAGAATGTGACTATGAGCAAGAAAAATCAATCATTTGATGAAACCCTTCGTGAGCGAGCATCTTTCGTGAGAATAGCAACAAGATTATGTGAAGTGAGTACGCCTCGCATTAATCATGGGTTCCATTGATGTAAAATGAAGTGGGTTTGTGAAGAAATTAAAAGTGATTAGGTTTTAGGATATTTGCAATTGAAAGTGATCCATCCGTGGAAGTGATATATATACTTTTGCCAAAGTGACAAAACAACCTAAGTATCAAAACAGAGTAACATACTATCCGTTGATCCACAAAAACTGTCCGCATAGCTATAATACACCATCGGATACGATAAGTACTTCTCCCAACTGGTTCCAAATTAGAGCAAGCAAATCCATGCCGCTTGAAAAGTGATCTCACAAAATAGGAAGGATTACACAAAACCATATACACAAAATTTTTTTAAACATAAGCAATCTAACATACTAGCTCCTTATGCACACACATCCTTCTTTTCTGCAAGACAACACAAAACAAACACAAAGACAAAGATTTTAGATGTCAAGTGTTAGTAATAGCCAGAAGTGGTTACAAACAACCTATCCGAGGTTAGAACAAGAAAGTCAACTTAGTCAACTTCTAGAATATATCTCAGCCTAATCCCCAAAAACCTCATTAACTCTCCAACCACATTTAACCTGCCCCTTAGTTACTTCAGAAACCCTAATCCTCACTTATAAAAAGCACGCACATATCAAATAACGCCCAAAACCAACCAAAAGATAAAAACCCTAATTGCTCCAAAATCCCAATCAATCAAAATGTGGAACCCTAGTTGGAACAAACCGATGGGTTGATCTAACCACCTCCTCATCCTCTTCATCATCTTCATCATCAAGTGAAGATGAAACCCCATGGCTAACCTATTTGCCTCCACTAGAACCAAGACCAAGAAAATCTCCATTTCTTCCATCATCTAAAGATGATAGTGTGGTGGATCCAAGTGATGCCTCTCAAGATTTCGATGACTTCTAAGAAGAGACCTTCAAACCCCAAACCTTCATCCTCTAACCCCCAACCAAGACCACGAGCAAGAAACCCGCCACTCCCTAGAGACAGAGAGGTGGTTCTTGGTCTTAGAGCACCAAGTCATGGTGCTTCTTCACTCATCGAATCCGTGAAGGAAAAGGGAAGATGGAGTAAGGTCGAATGGTGGTAAGAGAAGATGGAGCACAAGAAGAAGATCATATTATCCATCTATCTGCCACAATCAAATTTCTTCGCTTTCATCAATCCATCCTTTCCATTTTGATCCTTGCTTAGCTGCATATGATAAATGCATATCCAAAGCATTCAAACGATATCGGCAAGGATAGTAGTAGAAACCATGTATAGATGTAGTTTATTTAGCACTTGAAGTGTCATTGTAAGTCGTAAACTCGCTTTGTTGAATGAACAATGCATCTTCAGTACTTCTTGCATCTCAATAATGATTTAGCATTTTCCTGCACAATGGTTAGTGAAGCACGATCAACAAGCAAGGGATAGATGATCTCTATCGGTTAGAAACAACACTATCGTGGATATTAAAAGAAATAGTACATCAAGATTACATAATAACAGTCCAATACTTTTACAAGCTTATGCAAAACAATTTGAGAAATTTAGAGATTAATCATTCCAATACTAACAACAAGATACTGAAACCTCCCCACATCAAAAGCTTTGTGAGAAGATCGAACATTGAAATCAAGATGAATTTTACCATTTGAATCAACATTTTCTCATTACAATCTCTAATAAAGTGATGTCTTATCTCAATATGTTTAGTTCTAGAATGTAAAACAGGATTTTTGATAATGCAAATTGTACTGTTATTATCAATGTAAATCTTAGTATGCATAAAATTGTACCCAAAATCCAAAGAATTGATTCTCAATCCAAAGAACTTGACCACGCAATCCAGCGCACTACATATTCATATTTTAGTTGTAGAATTTGCCACAATAGTTTGCTTTTACACCAAGAGATTAACTGCTTCCCAAGAACTGACATCCTCCAGTGGTAGACTTCCTATCCGACTAGTCTAAAGATAGTCACTGCCGCTGTAGGCCAACAAATCAAAAGGAGGAGAATCCTTAGAGTACTAAAGGCCCAATTTAGGATGACCTTTCAAATACCTAAAGATCCTCTTAACAGCATTCATGTGTGAGGTATTTGGTGTTACTTGAAATCTTGCACACACATACCGAGAACATAATGTCCGCCCGATGCAAGAAGATACATCAAAGATCCAATTATGGATCTGTACAACTTCAAATCAACTTTGGGACTTCCATCATCCGTAGCATAGGTTTCGAATCCATTGGTGTACTTGCACTTTTTACATCTTGAAACCCAAATTTCTTCAAGACATCTGCTACATACTTGTCTTGACTAATGAAAATACCATCACCCTTTGTTGAACCTGTAGACCCAAAAAGAAAGTGAGTTCTCCCATAGAACTCATCTGAAACTTATCATGCATAAGTTTCTCAAAATCTCTATAGCTCCTTGTTAGTAGACCCAAAGATGATGTCATCTACAAACCTCAACCAAGTAATATATCATCTTTGTGCTTTCTAATGAACAAAGTTTTATCAATCGGTCCTCTCTAAACCCATTGTCCATCAAATAAGTAGATAGGCATTCATACCATGCCCTAGGAGCCTCGATGCCCATACATAGCCTTCTCACCCTCAGAACCTTGTCGATGATCGATCTTCAAAACCAGGAGGTTGACAAACATATACCTCTTCTTCAATAGTGCCATATAAAAATGCACTTTTAACATCCATCTGATACACAACAAAATTTTTGAATGAAGCATAAGCCAAAAACAATCTAATAGCCTCTATCCTTGCAACCGTGCAAATACTATCATAGTCCAAACCTTCAGTTTGTGTGTATCCTTGAGCAACTAATCTTGACTTGTTCCTCACTACAATTCCTCTTTTCATCCTTTTGTTTCTCAACACCCATTTAGTTCCAATAGCCCTCTTCCCATTAGGAAGATCAACCAATGTCCAAACTTGAAGTTTGAACCAAGAAGCTCCTCTTGCATTGATTCAACCCAACCTTCTTCTGTTAAAGCTTTTTCTATTCTCTTGGGCTCCTCTTTTGAGACGTAAAACAAGCAAAAGCAATTTTGCATCTCTTTATGATTGTTTCTTTTGTTAAGAGATCTTGCAAAAGAACCCATGTTCAGAAAGGGTTCTCGTGGTTCTTTATCCCGCTTGTTTGAACTGGAGTATTCAAATTTCCAAGAATTGCCTTGGGATGAATCTTGTGAATTCTGGTAGTAGTAATTGGACTTTCATTGATCACAGTGTCCAAATTAGTCAAATTAGCATTGAAGAATTCATCCATGTTTTCATCATCAAGAGGAGTATCCATCTCTATTAAGTCAGGCATATCAGGATCATGTGGATACTCCTCATCACCAAATAGTGGCTTTGGATAAGGTCCAAAGAAAGTACTATCATCAGATTTGTAGTGAAATTGCACTGAACTGTCAGCAGTAGAAGATGGCTTGTCAAGATTTACAGATGGCCTATCAGACTTTCAGGCTTAGCAAAGGCTTGCAGATCGCCTTTTCTTCTTTTCATTTCTTCTACAACACCGAAGTTATCTTGCAATAACTCATCTTTATCTTGATGATGATCAACTTTGCCTCCATGATTATGTACATCATCATCAGAGGGACCTTGCTTGTGAGTGATGGGAGGAATAGAACCAGCTTTCCACTTTTCAACCAAATAGAACTCAAGTTGGAGAATCCTTCCTTTGAAGATTTATCTACTCGTAATCCTTTGTATACCTGATCAGTATTAGTGGAAGTTCCTACAATGATAGGCTCATAATTCATAGATTTGGTTAGCATATCAATGTTAAAATGTACCGGGCCCGTCCTTTGGTCTCAACACTAGGAGTCTTTTCATCAATTGAACATGTAGGTTCTCTTCAACAAATCTAGTCCTCCTATTGTATACTCTAAAGGCTTTACTATTGGTAGAATAGCCTAAAAAGTATCCATCATCGCCTTTTTCCCAAACTTGCCTAGGTAGTCTATGTATTCAAAATGGTAACAGACACCCAAAAGGTTTTAGAATGCAATCATTGGATTCCTACCATGTAACAGCTCATAGGGGGTCTTGTTGTGAGGCTTCACTACCTTACTTCTATTTTGCACATAACATGCAATTCCTACAGCCTTCACTCAAAGGTAAGGTAACTTAGACTCACAACATAGTCCTAGCAGCCTCAATTAGTGTTCTATTTTTTCCTCTCACCACAATCCATTCTGTTGTGGTGTTCTAGCAACACTAAACTGTCTTGCAATACCTTTAGCTATACAGAACTGATTCATCACAAGATTCTTAAACTCGTTCCATTATCACATCTGGACATTTCTTTGACCTTATGACTTACTAAATTTTCTATCTTAGTAATGAAACTCTTAAGAATCTCACTAGTCTCACTCTTAGTAGCCAAAAAGTATACCCAAGAAAATCTACTATAATCATCAGTGATAACCAGTAATAACGCTTATTATGGTTCAAGCTTCTAACAAAGGTTGGTCCAAATAAGTCCATATGAAGCATAAACAAGTGGGTTGTGTTATGGTGTTTACAGCCTTGGTCTTACAAGAAGCTCTATGTTGTTTTCCTTTTGACAGGCCACACACAGCCTCTTACACTCAAAACCTTTAGGTAACCCTCTCACTAAGTTTCCTTTTACCGCTTATTGATTGTTTTGTAATTGAGATGACCTAGCCTTCTATGCCACAATATTGACTCATCAACAGATGCTTTAGCAAACAAACATAAGGACCTGTTAGGAAGAACATTTTTAAGATCAAAACAATATATATTTTCCTTCCTAGGTACCCTAAGTTGTATAAACTTCTCATCGTGCATCTTAAACTCGGAGATAACACCACACACTCAGTTTCCCCAAAAGTACCAGCTTTTTCTTATCACACATTTGAGAAAACACCGAATAAGTTGTACTTTAGTCCCTCGTACTCCATAGACCTTTTCAAAGTCTAGATTCCCGCCTGATTGGCTCTTCCAAGTATCTTTCCTCCCTTTGGATCATTGCCAAATGCCACATAGCCTCCATCATAAGCTTCAAAATCTTCCAAATTGCTTCCATCCCAAGTCATGTGCCCGAGCAAACCACTATCAAAAACTCCTTTATCTTTTAGCTCAATTTGTAGATTGTCGCACATAAGATTACAAAAGTTGTTCTTTTGGACCCAAGTCAAGATGACTTGGTCTCGTGCATCAAAATATTCAAATTTTGTTAGGTCCATTGATGCACAAATTGACATTATGTAAAACCTTTGTCTTAGGGTCTCCATTGCCAACTTGCTGAGGCCTTAACAAGATAAAATGATTTCCAACCACCGTGACGCTTATCACCTTTAAATTTTAAAACTTTTGAATCAGGTGATATTTGCTTATCAGTGGTTTGACACCGCTTAGCCGTGTTTACATTTTGCTTAGCAAAGGGTTGGAACCCATTGAGAAGCAAGGACAATAGATTTTGTATTCCCATTCCTCATCAAAGACTGCTTTGGAATCATGTTAACAAGTAGATGAGGGTTTGTTTTTCTTGAAAAGTGTTTATGATTTACCCTCCTCCAATGATTCCAAACTTGTGGTCTGCTTTTATTACAATCTGTAGTGTTCAAAACTACCACACACAAAACAAGCCTTATTAACACATTGAAACTCATTACCTAATCTGTTAGAAATTAGACCATTGAAGCTTCTTTGATTTCCCCTAGGTTTAAATTGTTTATCTGTTCTGTGAATTTCCCCTGTACTCTACAACATTCTTGGTAACTTTAGCTCCAAATCTAGGTACAAGGTTGACTTGTTTAGAATCAACTTTCTTAACGGCTCTATCTTTTCGCACTTAGTTGATTCAAGATAACATCCTCTAATCCGATTCCCAATCTTCAATTATGGGAGCACCAGATAACTTATCATAACTTATCTTAGGTTTTTCAGTCTTATTTACTTCTTCAACAGTTTATTAAAACCAATTCACTACTAAATGACAGTTTTTAACCGGGTGGTATGTTTCATTAAGGGGGTGGTGGCATATCATTGTACCATATACCAAGCATCACATTCCTAAGTAGTTTTGACCAATTGGTTTCTGATAAGGTCAAGATATTGTAATTTAGCAACCCTAACAATATGTTTTTCTTTTTCCTAGTGCCCGAACTTTTATACTTTCTCGGCCGCTAGTCTATCTTTAAGCATTGTAATCTTCCTGCAGATCAATTTCACCACCTAGTATATTGATCTTTTCTACATACCAAATTCACATTTAATGTTTAATTTTAGCCTCTCTTCCGTACCCTCTAAGCCAACTTTATATCCTAAGTTATCTAGAGTTAATCTATCTACTTTTCTCAAACTCAGTTGATAGTTTTGAGACTCTAAGTTAAAGACATGATTTAAAAGAACAAGTAGATGTTTTAGAATCATTTGACTTCTAACTGAACCGTAAGATGAAGCATAGGCCATTAGAGCAAAGTTATGCTCTTTAGAAGCTTCACTAGCAAGAAAAGTCGATTTGGACCTTCTTCAATTTGTTCACCCAATCATAATCACCAAGTCCATCCCGGCAACCAAAGTCCAAGAATAGTAGGCTCTTCTCTGTCTTCTTTATTCCCTCAAGTCTTTAGAGCTCGACATTCCCAGCAAAGTGACCTTTCTTCTGCAATTAAAGCACTCCATCTTGCTTTTGTCAATCCAGCCTCTCCTTTGACCATCATACTTCAATTGCCTTCCAAATTCTCCTCAAACTTCCTTTTTTGAAGAACAACATTGCCATTTGCCATTGAAGATTAATCTCTTCAAGATCATCGATCATTTATCCGCATCTTGATTCTCGTAACAAGAACACCGTAGTTAAATCAGCCGTAAAAAGCACAAGATTGCACCATCAATTCCATATCACCAACAAAGGGTATTGTTTGCAATAGCCGTGGTTATACCATAGGTGCTAGTGATGCATCTTGTGGACTTTTGTGATTGGTGGAGACAAAAGCAATGTTTTGATTAGAAGAAGACGAAGTTAGTAAGGTATTTTCGCACTCATAGACCTTCAAGTTATTGAAAAGATTGTCTAGAGTCATTGTAGGAAAGTCTGTCATGTTTCTCCACACAATGGTATGAATAGCCCAATCGTGATGATAAGCTCCTTATGAACTTCAAATTAATGTCTTCTTGAAGGAACTTGTAACCCAATGTTCTCTGGACTGGATGAGTTTTTGAAGCCTATTATATGTACCATCAATCTTTTCTCCACTTTGAGGTGTGAAGGTTTCAAATCATGCTTAAGCATGTTCATTCTTGACTTCTTGGTGGCTTCATTCCCAAAGAAACCTTAATCAAGAGCATCCAATAGTTCTTTAGTGAATCATACTGATCAAAGTCTAACGCATACTCATTAGTATTCCCATGGAGAGAATACTGAGCTTTTATCTCCATCTTCCTTTCTTAGCTTTATCAAGTTCACTGACACAATAATTTCCTTACCATCCTCACTCTTCTGGGAAGAGAGTCTCCTTTCAACAACATCCCATAGAGCATAATCAATCATGCTTAATATAATGCCTCATTCGCCGATCCTCCAAATTTGATATTCACCATGTTTGAGCATGGGAACCTTAGAAGCAAATACCATATGAGTTTCTTCCGACATCTTAACTTCCTTAAGTACAAATTAATAGAATTTTTCTGATAACAGCTTTTGATCACAAGCTCGATACCACTTGTTGATCCCGCTTGAGCAAACGACTATATATAGAAATCGAATTTGTAACAAAAGCTTATCAAGTTACGCTGAATTTAACACTTGATCTTAAGAAGAACATTAACTTCAACACCTCAATAATATTTATTAATACGAATACTCTTACAGTATTAGGGTTTTGCAACCTTGAAGTGAATCGACTTTTGATATCTAACACACGTGATATCTAATCTAAACTTAGAACCTCCTTTTTATAGACTAAGGAGTCCTCCACACAATATACAATACGTGAACCTACAAGATAAATATCTTTTCCATATTTATCCGATACAAACGACCGACTATATAAATTAAAGGCCACAATATAATATCTACCGTTACATTTATACTACTAGTCATGGTTATCTTCTTTATCAGGGTTACACTTCTTCAAATTGCGGGTTATCTTCAAGCTTGTCCGCGGGTTCCAATACTTAAAGTAATTCATCATCCAAGAACCTAAAACCCAACAATTACGCCTCGTGAATCCATCATTTTCGCAGTTGCATTCTTTTGACGATACCATTACTTGCATTACTGATCCCAAAGTTGGTTACGCTCAGAACTATTCGCCGCAGCTCATACCAGTTTTGCCGCCACGGGCTTAACTCTTCATAGGAGTTACGCACGAACCAACTCCTCTCGCTTTAATTCTTTTCATTTTAAAAATACAATAACCTTGTATTAGTTTTAAATGAACTTTGTGGGTGTGTTCCTTGTAAACCCTCACGAGACTTTACTCGTCCACTTGGGACACCAAGTGGTTTAAAAGGCTTGTTGCATTCGGCTAATAAACCGTGATTCCTACCAAAGTGAGTTAGGTTTGTTTTTCATTTTATTTTTTTTCTTTTTAGAATTATGCTTGTCGGTATTGTGATTTCAGGGATTGAAGTTTGTTCATGACGCTAAAACGAAGGCAAGTACCCATCCTTTCTCGTAGGCCTTCTCTTTGGAGCAAATTTTAGGGAAGTTCTCGCTTCTAATTTACCTTTCTTCTTCACCTTTATTTAAATCTTAGTACAAAAGGGACTTTGTACAATTCAAGTGGGGGGACGGGAGTAGAATTTGTTAATACAAATAAACCGTAAAAACGTTTATTAATATTTTGCGATCTCTTTGTGTTTTGTTGATAACAAATATAATGTTATCTTAAGTATAATTTTAAGGATACATGTTATTTTTGTAAAGCATTTACATATAGCCATTTAAATACAAAAATGTAAATTAAGAATTTGTTGTAATAGTTTATTAGGATGGGTAAAACCATAACCCATGGATCTTAACCCATACCCAAGTAGACTAGATACAATGTATACTTAGATATATTGAATCTAAAGAAAACCCATGGACCAACCCATGACCCATAACCAAAACCCATGGCAAGAGGAGCTGCCCACGATCCCTAGGATTACACTAGACGGATCCCAAGTGGAAGGGATCCGTGGGATCCGGGAACAAGGAAGAATTTTGCCTATTAATAGAGAGCCATTTCTTCATTCTAACTCACCCCTCTTCTTACTAAATCTCTCATTATTACTCTCATTCTCTTATAAGATATAGATCACTTGATCTAGAGAGTTGTTCTTCTTTCTTTCTATTTGTGATCCTCATATAGGTCCTTCTCTAAGGCAGATCACGAAAGCATTCTACAAGTCATCCAAGCAAGGGGTCCTGATTGATTTGTCACCGCAAGATTTCAGAAGCAAGATCTTGTATTTGATACTTCACATACTTGTTGTGTAATAGTCGTGTTGGTTTGGTCCACCGTGTTACGGACTTCCTGGATTTAGCTTTGTACCGTAAAAGTGTAAGCAACGTTTTTAAGGCTTCTCCGCCAAGTGAAGGAGTTTGTTGACATAGTGCTTGAACTCTGAGTAGGTGACTCAAGAAGTGGAGTAGGGCAAGGAAGGTGTCCTTGTAGCCGAACCACTATAAATCGGTTGTGTCTTTTCTTTCCTTAGCTTTTTACTTTATTTACTTGCTTTATCATTAGATCTATACTTTCTCTATATCCATAAGATCTCACATATTAACGAATCTAAAAGTTTTTGAAACTAACTTAAAATCAGCAAAACTATTCAACCTCCCCTTCTAGTTTTCCACAATTGGCATCAAGAGCTAAGTTTATAAAAGTTATAAAATAAAATTGTATTTTAAAACTTTTCATCACTATGGGTTCAAAATTATAAGGAAGGGCAATCTATGCAACCACCACCACTACTTGAAACTAATGGTTTTATATATTGGAAAAATAGATTCAAAACATATGTGAAGTCTAAAGATATTGATCTTTGGTACATTATTGTTGAAGGTGATTTTGAGGCTATCTCAAATGATGATAAAGGAAATTTAGTTCACATACCTCATGATAAACTAAACGATGAAATGAAGAAAAGCTTTCTAAAAATAGTGAAGCAAAAATGGTTTTATATAATGCTTTACCGAAAAAGGAATTCGAAAGAATTTCTATGCTTAAAACCTCTAAAGAAATTTGGAATTCTGTAGTTGTAACTCATCAAGGCAACCATATGAACAATTTTCATTCATTTGCTAACTTTAATACTATTATTAACAATAGTATTACATCTTTACAAGCACTTGATGAGGAAACTATAGATCATTCATTTGCTAACTTTAATACTATTATTACATCTTTACAAGCACTTGATGAGTCTTTTTCTAGCCGTAACCATGTTAGGAGATATCTAAGGGCACTTCCATCGAAGTGGAGATCCAAGGTGACGGTGATCGAAGAGTCAAAAGATTTGACAATCCTCACCCTCGATGAACTCATAGGCAACCTAAAAGTCTACGAGCTTGTCCTTGCTAAAGATTCCGAAGCCTCAAAGGTGAAAGAGAAACACAAATCTTTTGCCCTTAAAGCCAAAAAAGGCTTCGAGCGATAAGAGGAGAACTCTCTTCGGTAGTGACGACTAAGAGTACGCTATGGCGTAAGGACTTTAAAAAGTTATTTAGAAGAAAGGGAAGATACGTCAAACAACCGTATGACGATAAGAAAGGCTTTCGAAAAGCAAAGAGGACGAGAAGCCAAAGGATGATCGCATTTGCTTTTAAATGTGGGACCCAACCCAATTTTATTAGTAAGTGTCCCAAATGGGATAATCAAAAGGCGTTCGTGAGCAGCACATGGGGAATGAGTTTACAGGAGGATGAAGAAATTTGTCTCATGGCAAATGACGAGGTATGTCACGAATACTATATTAGTTCATCACTTGATGACGACTCATTGCATAATGAATATGACAAACTATGCAATATTAGCTTAAAACTAATTAACAAAACAAGCTTTTAAAGAGTCAAAATCAACGCTTAGATAAAGAAATCATAGAATTAAAAGCAAACTAAAACGCTTAGAAAAGGGTAAATAGCAAGTGGTGAATGTGAACTTTATGCTCAACTTCAAACACTAGTGGATCATACTTATATTCTAAAATTGCTAGAATGAGTACTAACACTTTAGATACAATACTCGATGGTGTTAAAACCAGTAACAATCAAAAGGGTCTAGGTAGTCAACAACTTGATCCATCAACTAGTGAAAGTAAAGAAACAAAATTTGTTAAGGAACTAGAAAACCAGCCATCGTTGTGGCGGATCCCACGGATCCCCTAAAAAGGGAACCGCTAGTGTACGTAAGGGATCTCGTGGATGCTCAAGTAGCAAATGCGAGCAATAACGTAGCTTCTTCATCTAGAACTAAGTTTGTTATAGTTAATAGGAAGAAACCAACTCATGTCACCACTAGACAACCACCTCCAAAATATAATCCTACTTTTGCAAGAAACAAAGCTCCATCTTTTTCAAAACCTAATTCATTTAGGAGACCTAATAACGCTAATTCAAAAAGTAACCATCAAATGGGATGGAATCCAAACATGCAAAACAGTTTTCATTTTCAAAACTTTGCTCCATGGAATGCATACTCATCTTATCCATACATGTCTAACATGAATGGAATGTTTAACACTAATGGACCCATGAACAAATGGGGACCAAACTTTTGAGTTTATTATTGTTTTATGTGTGCTAAAGGCTCCAATTTAGACCTCGATGAATGGGTCAAGGATATCGGTGCACAAGGCACATGACCAGCAATAGAGATCTATTCTCCACATATGAATCCTTCAATGGAGGTAATGTGGTGTTTGGAAATAGCAAAGTAGAATCATCCAAAGGTACGCATTTCTAACAAATCTCTTACCATTAACGATGTGTGTCACGTAGAAAACCTAAACTTTAACCTCTTAAGTATAGGACAAATATGTGATAAAAAGTGCAATGTACTTTTTACCTAAACCGGTAGTAAGATACTAAAAAATGGCATAACCATAGGAAGAGGAATTAAGAAACATGGAGTCTATGTCATTAAAATCAGTAATGAACCTAAAGACAAACTATGACTTACCTCTATGGATGATACTTGACCTTATGGCATCGAAGATTGGGTCACGCCAACATGCGATTTCTTCAATCGCTATCATCCAAAGATCTAGTAAGAGATCTACCTAAGTTGAAATATGAACATCACTTTTGTGATGCTTGTAATGTAGGAAAACAAGCTCATTCTAGTCATAAAGCTAAAAACATGGTGTCTACAACTAGGTGTTTAGAATTACTAACACATGGATTTATTTGGTCCATCCGCTATCCAAAGTTATGGAGGCAACTACTATACTTTGGTCATAGTGGATGACTATTCTAGGTATACATGGACAAAATTTTAAAGAACAAAACGAAACCTTAATTATTTTGAAACATTAAGCAAAAAGATCCAAAGACAACTAGGAAGTCCCATAGTGTCTATTAGGACGTCATGGTAGGAATTGACATAATGAAGTGCAATTCGAGCTTTTTGTGACACTAATGGTATTACTCACAACTTCGGCTCCACGACTCCACAATCGAATGAGGTAGTAAAAAGAAAGAATAGAACCCTACAAGAAATGAGTCGAACCATGCTTAATGAACAATCCATACCTCAAAAGTTTTGGTGTAATGTCATGATACTAACGCATATACTCAATCGAGTCTTAATTAGACCAATCTTAGGAAAAACTCCATATGAGTTACTTCGAGGCAAAAGCCTACGTTAAATCACTTTAGAGTCTTTGGTAGTAAATGTTTTATTCTTAACACTAAAGATTACCTTTCAAAATTTGATCCTAAATCAA
This sequence comes from Chrysanthemum makinoi, assembly GCA_910596185.1. Classification (NCBI taxonomy): domain Eukaryota; kingdom Viridiplantae; phylum Streptophyta; class Magnoliopsida; order Asterales; family Asteraceae; genus Chrysanthemum; species Chrysanthemum makinoi. The sequence continues at coordinate 341,941,705 of OU343222.1, forward strand.
CCTAATGTATCTTTTAGGTTACTCGCCAAATAGCAAAGCTTACGCCATATTAAACAAAGAAACAATGAAGGTAGAAGAGTCATTAAATATAAAATTTGATGAAAGTCCACCCAAACCCTCTCCACCTCTTGTCGATGACGAGATTATAGAAAGTGAAGCTATAGTAATAAAGAAAAAGATAAGTGAAGAGGAAGAACCTCTAAGTGATGAAATAATAAACATTAAAGAGTCCAAATGTTGGATATTGGATTTCACTTACACATCAAACCATAACACAAAGTGGGCGTATAAGTGGAATTCTAGAGAGAGAAAGTTAGAGGTTTAGGGAACTTAGTGAGAGAAAGTGAAAGATATTATTATGAGCTCCAACTCTCTACCTTGGGAGGTAGAGAGTATTTATAGTCTTACATAAAACGCCACACATCGGGTCTGTGGATCGTGCATACAAGGGTAAAGACCCGTCCGTCCTCCACGGTGTTACTTAACTAAATACTACTTAACATAAAAAGCAACTATGACTACGAAGCTTTCTAACGATTACATATACTTGAGGTGACCGACTCTTTTAATACCTGAATTTCTAATTCCTAACAATCTCCCCTAAGGGAGGTCACCTCAAACATATACTAAAATGACATTGAATACAATCGGATATTACATTAACAATTGATCTTGCATTCTTGATGTAGTACTTTGTTCAAGGCTCGTAGAGTCATTGATTCCACTCATTGCATGTTTGGTTAATCCAAGTGGAGGTCTTTATCGATCCACGGATAATAATGTTGAGCCGCTTTTGAGATCATCACTAATAGAAAATCTCTGGACATCCATTGTGGTGTTGGTATTATGTGATGTTGTGACTTTCGACCCACATGCTCACATTCCGATCATGATATCTTCTCATCGAGTAGCGAAGCATTCGTTGATTCATGATATTGGCAGCAAGCCAGAAAGTTGGCATGGAATTAGAATATGAAAGTCATTGATGCACCAATCATGATATCTTTTGATATGAATGTGTTGTGTGAGCATGCGGCTATGGATTGACCGCCCATTCTCGATCACCGCAAACGCCGGTGTACTCGCATACAACAGCAGCAATATTAAACGCATCTAAAGTGTCTTTGATCACTTTCGTTGAATTGAGGTACACGCCCACGGTTCCTCGCTGATCGTAGCATAAAGTACCGCTCTGGATCGTGAATAATTCAAGAATTTCCTGGATGACAGGTTTCTCGCAGCCTTAGCCGTTCTCAAACCGAACGCCTCAAAGAAGACAACACGGAGTGAGTGAACCAGCGAATGTAATTTAAGTCCATCGATTGATGAAAAGAGATTAGAAAAACAATCGTGTATTGCTCAATAGAAATTGTTTTTGCAATATAACGAAGGTTTTAATGAAAATCAATTATCAATCATAAAACACCTTTTGATTTGAAAATTAGTACACGGTCGACGTGCTTAATGAAAAGAGTTTTAAAGCACAAAGACCGGTTTTTCAAAGGTATCCGCCAATCCATAACCCGAACCAGGATTGATTCAAAAGAATGAATCGCCCCATTGTTTCGCCAGCTTGTCACATGGTTGAACTGTATAATAGATCTCACATGCCACCTACCAGGAGCTTGTTAGATGTTGGCTCCGTAGGCTTTCCATCTTCATTGTGAGTATGTTTGCATATCACTCGATGTTCTGGCAATACCACAAGGATAATGCGTAGGACTCAAGATATAATCTCTTTCCACATTGTGTGAAACAGAGAGTCTTCATTGAAAGTGTCCTAATGAGATTTATTGATGATCTCGGGGCTCTAGACTCAATTTGTGCATATTTGGATCCTATATCGGAGACTAGGAGAGGTTCTCCTTCTTCAATATCAACAATCTCTAAGAGAAAGTCGATAGATAATGTTGGTTCCTCGTGAGAATGAAACAAGTCCTTTTAAGAGGAACTTGAGTGGTTTGGAAAGTTGAAGTGCAGTGCGTCACTGGGTCCATGACGTCTTGTCTTCAATACCGATGTTACCATCAGAGCATATGAATTGATCCCGGTTTCTGCCCTAAGGTTGAATAAATGGAGGGCTATTTGTTTTCACCCTTTTCTCATTCAATTCTTTTAATTCTTCAACCCCTTCAGTGCTTACCGAGACTTCATAGCTAGAACCTTGTTGGGTTTATTCCAAAGTACTAGCTCAGTCCTCAACCCCAAGACTCTTCCCATATCTCATTTTTCTCTTTTATCATCATACCTAAGAACTCTACACTAACTAGTGGATAGTCCCTGGTAGATCCCTCCGGTTCTGGCGGATCATGGGAACACATACCTAACCTTATCGCCCTTATATCACCATACATAATGTAAAGTTGGTCGGTCTTTTTGGTATTGTTCATCCGCCATAGGAACCAATTGAAAACCATTTGAAAATCAATCCAGATACTTATGATATTTTATCAAAGCATTTTGTACCTGAATTGTTTTTGATATTTTTAGAAGAAGAACTCCCCTCAACATGTGAATCAAGTATTTGAAATAGTTTTCCACACGGAGGCAAGAGAAAGAATTAACTTCTTTGATTACCATTTTCAAAAAATATCAACATCACTTCCCTAATCGAATCAAGTAGATAAAGCATTTTGGGGAAGGATGAGGTTTTCATGATTTTGCTCCCCTCAATATGTGCCTCGAGATTGAAAAGAGTTTTGCACATACTAGAGGGAACCTGCACCTTGAGATAAGTTATCACGCTTCAAATCATAGGTTTAAGATAGATGCTCCCCTCAACATGTGCATGGAAAATTTGAAATCGTTTGTCACATGTGGAAGGAGAGCTTGTACATCCTTATAAAACCATTTACCGAATTATCAGCTTAAATCCAATTTAAATCACACATTCTCCCCGATCACAATTATCAAATCATTTGAGATTTGTGATCTCTTATAGATTTAAATTGATTTTGAAAGCTTTTAAGGAGAATTGTGACTTGATTATGAAAGCGCTTTAACTGATAATGATCGGATTTTAAGACTTTAAACTCCATTATATAAACATGCCTGAATATCTTTTGAAAACAATTGAATGCCAAATAACTTTTAATTTAATTGAAATCATTCTCCCCTCAATCAATGACATAGGTTGTTGATTGAGAGATTGATATTTTGACAAATAAGTCCAGATGATTATCAAAAATAGAGACCGAGTTATTTTTCAAAGCAGCTTAGTTTTCGCAGATAAATGTTTAAAGAATCGAGCATGGAATTTTGAAAACATGATAAAGTATGGCTCGTTCTTTCTTTGAAAAAGCGGTTATGCCTCGAAATGACAATAAACCATTGTTTTCTCTTTCTCCCAAAAATATTTTTTGATTTTTGATTTTTAATTCAACAACATCTAAAGTCCTGTATCATTCTTTGAATGACAACATCAAGACCGTAGATATTATCGAATCGAGAGAAACATGACAAAAGGACAATATTTTTTTGAAGATTTTTCAAATTTTTCAAATTTTTATGGATTTTGAAAGTTTTATATTTTTCTATTTGATTTTTTGAAGGTTTTATAATTTTGTATTTTGTTTTTCAAATAAATATTTACAAGAGATAAATTAGTTTAAGAGAATGATGAAATGAGTACCGAGATAAAGATATCGTCAAAGACGTTGTAGAAGAAATGAATCAACATCTCTTAAACTTTCGCCACCAAAGCATTCGAGGCTTCTAAGAAAATCGTCTGGACATGAGCCTTCTCAATTTGAATCTTTGATAGCTTCCCCCCAAACCGACAAACATCGAATAAAGACCATTTCCTTAAGAAGTAGAGTTGAATACAAAGCGGTCTCATTGATTGAAGCTCAAGACCCTCAAGAACACGAGAACACCGGTAACAAGTTGAAACATTGATCGCCTCTGGTTATCAAACCGATTAACCGACACGATCGATCACATGAACCTCGCCATTGCATCCCCGATGTACACCTTACTCTTCGAGATTGACCAGTTGTCTATTTAGGGAAACAATATATCAACATCTTCATTTTACCAAGTGCATTCCAGTTATATAACATATAACCAATCAGAACATAATGTACACATGTACCCAACAAGAGTAGAGACGATGACATCCATGTAACATGTTGAGTCACTAATCATCTGTGGATGTCAACTCAAATAACTCGAATTAGCTCGATCAAGTGAACATGTTGTGCATATAACCAGAAGCACTTTATCATAAACCGTATATAAGATGTCGATAGGCAGTATCATCTCACGCTCCAAATATTCTTCTCACATTTCTTCCAACCTAACACCAAGTAACATAAACCAAAGGTCTCCAGAGACCACTTTCCCCAAATAGATGGAATAATATATCCTTCCCCCAAATGGTTTTGATACCTCGAATCAAGAAACATAATATATCCTTAAACTTGAAATCTTGTGAGAAGAACTCAAATAGCCCAAATGAATCCTCTGAGAATCAACTGCTACATAAACTCTCTCTGACTATCTTTATCAACCCATATGTAGACAATTTGAAGTGACCATTGTTGAAGAAAACCCAATATACCAAACTTGAAACTGAAGTCTAATTCCCCGCATTTGTGTCTTAAGCTTGCACTTAAAGATGGAAGAACGGTGTCGAGAATCTATGCTTCAAGCAAATCTCTAAGTACTCACACTCAAACAAGGTATGAGACATTAACACCTCTTGATATTATCCACATCGCCATCTGCATGTGACACTGAGTAAAACAACGTAACTCCTAATAGTGATAGTTAACTGTGTCTTCAACCATCCACCTCGACTGCCGTAACTAGATAAACCAAACCTTCAACTCAAATTCTTAAGCCCGAGCAAGTTATCAAATAAGAACACGCTTTGTGAAGGTCAACTTCAATCTCAAATAAGTGATAAATGATTAAGTAATCAACTTGTGTCAAATGCCCAACATGTGAATAAACATACAACCGGATGTACATTCACCCACTGAATGAACCGAAACAAATGATGCCTCAACATCAATGTATTCTTCCTAAAAGTATTCATGTAGAGACTGATATGGAGGATACACCAATAACTTCGAATGATGAGGTAGACATTTGCCTTGAAGTTCATGTGGTTGATTTATAGCATGCACGATGAGAGGAATAATAATCCATGAAGATTTGGCAAAGGAATACCAAAGAGTGGATCATTATTCATGAACAATAATCCGTGAAGATTTGGCAAAGGAATACCAAAGAGCGGATCATTATTCATGAGTGCAACCGCAATATTATGATAATCATTATCAACGCCTTGAGGAATAACTAGAGATTGGGCTTTTTGAGTAGTCTGAGTTGTACTTCTTTGATGATCATCAAACATATCTTGAACTCATGAATCACATATTCTTTGATGATCATCAAATATTCGCTAGCGTTTGTAAATACTCATCAAACATATCTTGAACCAATGAATCCCAAACAATAAATCCCATTTATCCTTAGTGAGTGAAACATTAGGCATTGGAGGAGAGTCATCAAACTTTAAGTCGTATAACCATTATTCAAACATCCATCATCATTTAGTATATTCACTCTTCTCCCCTCAAAAATTGCATCCGAAGTTGCCATTTTGATTTAGCAAGTGAATAAGAATATACATTAATGAATGTAGATCCACTTGATGACTGAATGAGCATGGGAGAAACATGAAGCTTGTTGATGAAGAATGTCGATGAGAATGGTCATAAACATGAAGATTTTCTTCTTCAAGATAAAGCGACCGGCGCATACACTTTTCTTTTCTTTGAGGAACAGGGCCTGAAGTGTTATCTGCAGACGCCATAATGATGAAGAACGAGGCTGAACGATGTGAACAGACGTCATTGTTTAGAGCCCGCTTATATGTTTAGAGTCCCAATCCAAATACCAAGGGACTAATTTGTACGACCCGCTGGACAAATGCATCTAAGACATAGAATTGGACACATTGGATCCCCACGTGCTCATGGGGTCCTTTTGGTTAGCACAAACAATCTTTGAATCAGCAGAAACCCTAGGTGCAATGTCATTGTCACTAGGAGCTAAACTAGTAGAAGCATTAGACTTAGTCGAGGGACATTTTGTGCTTAATGGGATTATTCTACCAGTTGGCTTCCAAACCTTAATAGGCACTACTCTAGGCATAGTGGATCTAGTTAAGGGGCAAGGTTTGCCATTCGTGAATATTCGACTGTTGGCTTCCCATCGAAATCCTACATTGGTAAAACCTTCCCTGTAGGTTTCCGTGATTGCTTAACTGCTTCGCTCCAAACTTTCTTAATCGGGTTATGAATCTTAGACCTCTAAATAACACATCACATTTATCATGATTACCGTAAATTAAACATTTTTGCATGTTTTGCGACAGATAAGGCCTCAATTAATTTTAGTAAGCTTAGAGCTAATACTAGAACTAACACGATTCTTTTGTTCAAATCAAACTTCTTGTCCCTATGGTGTTCTTTCACTTCCTTATCATGATCACTTTTAGTTTGCGTAATCCTATCCTTCTTGGCATAGCTTCTAGGTTTTGACCCGCTAACTTTAGTGTCAATCTTAACATCTGTAGAAGTAACGATGGGAACATTACATGGCTTCACTACTTTCTGCATTCCTGGTCTAGAAGTGCTGGGATCTCAAATTCTAGGAGGCACATCACAGGTTGCTTGCTTGAATTTAGATATGGAACAAGGCATATCAAGGGTCACATGCTTGGCTTTAGGCATAGAACAAGGCATAGAACAAGGCTTCACAGCTTTGCCTTTTTCACCTAAGGGTTTTGGACATGTTGCAATTACACATTCAAGCAGCTCTTGAGATCGTTTGGCCTGGAGGCAAGCAAACCTAATTTCACTATCAAGAGGTTTGTTAATGAAATCCTCTTCGACAATCTCACGGAGACATTCTAGACTATCCTTAAGGTGAGCACAGTAGTCATGAAAAGCATGTTCATTATTCCTAAGATGAGGAGGAATATATTTAACTCACAAAGGTATTTGCAATCTAATTGTGACTTTGAGACAACATTCTTATTGAAAACAAGTGGTAGTTTCCCATTTCCCCGACTTCTCAGATTCTCAATTTCCTTTTGTAAAGACGTTATTTTTTCGTTGTTTTGGTCACGGGTGACTTTTGTTGAATCATATAACTCTTTAAAATGTCGTTTAACTTTTTCATTTTCTTCTAGAAAACTCTCGCTTTCCTTTTGTAAGGCATTAACTAAGTTTTGAAGATGAAAAGTTTGAGAGTATTGAGAATCTAAAGGAGGAGGCATTTGGGAGCCCTCCATATTGTTCTTTTGACCCTTTAATTGAGAGATTTGGGCTTTCAACTTTCTGATCGTTTGCAATGAGCTTGAATTGTTCATCACGCTTGTTAATTTGAAAAAATGCATCAAACTCTGGAGCATTTGAGGATGTCTTGATATTTGAAGTTTTGACATTTTCTTTAAGATGTTGATATTTTAGTTGTAAATTAAAATGCTCAACTTCCTAGTTTAGAAAATGTTTAACCAAATTGTCGTGATCATCCATCAATTTTCTCATGCATAGTTTGAATTAGTTTTTTCAAGCTCAATGACACGATCATGGGAGACTTTCGAGCAAATGATAATTCATGAAATTGAGAAGCATTAATGGAACAATTCAGAAAGCAGTAAAACACATCTTGAGCAATACATTCATAAATAAGATTCTCATTCAAGGTATGCAAGTTCTTCCTCTCAATCTCATTATATTTTAATTCTCGCCCATAGTCACTAACCTCAACTATCATTGCATCAAATTCCTTTTCCATTTCTTTAATATCTGATTTTATCCCCTTTTTAAGACTCTCAAAATGATCTTTTAGTTGTTTAAAGAAAGGCATGACCTCGGTTAGATAGCATTCTTTTGTTTGCTCAAAACCCTTTCCCCTTCGCTATCCCAAAGGGGTGTGATCCTTTTCTTACAAGTTTTCTCAAAATCAACAAATAGTTGAAGAATAACATATTGGATGATTAAGGTCTTGCTCTTAGTGGCAATAGTTCTAGGAACTAAATGCATTGGTGTATTTGGAGGATACACACTCGCTTTAGGGAATTTCCTACAAGGGGGATTCTTTTCAACAAGATTTTCAACTTTTGCAAGTCCATATCCTTTTTCCGAACACTTGTTCGGGGTCAATAGAGTCTAAGGCTTAAACATGTTTAAGGATATCCAATTTTCCTTAGTGTAATCATGGGGTTTTATCGTTATCTTGTTCTTTTTACACTCGGGATCTTCTAGCTTCTTATTCATTTTCTCCCTAGTGACTTCATCTGATTTCTTATCTTCCTCTCAGGCACTCAACAACTAGGTTTCGTCTAGGTTTAAGGATCTCATTACCATCATACAAGATCCTTATGAGCTTCTCTAGCCTTTTTACAAGCCTCGTGGTTTGGTTCATCAACTAAGGCAACACTATGTTTGTCACTTAGAACTCTATGCTTAGTGATCATGTGAGCAAATCAATGGTGTTTCCTTGTATGTACAACTTATTTTCAAGCTTGTTTTTCAAAGTCTTTAGATTAGAAAAATCATTCAAAAGTTTTGATTCCTTAGCACTAAATTCTTGCTTAAGCATTTTAACATTTTCTTGAAGTTCTTGTTTTTGCTTAGCGGTTTTAGAAAGCTTTTCTTGTAAGGAATTTAACTCTTGTTTTAATACTTCTTCTATAAACCTACTTTTTCTAATAGTTGTATGCGATTTGGACATCCATTTCCTCGCCACGGGTGGTCAACTCAAACTTAGCAAGCTGTTCATAAATAGCAACTTGATCCTTATATATGTTAAGCTCAGTGGTAAGGGAATCATCATGCACAAATGCAACGTACTCATGCAGTTCATAATCATCATTTTGAGTAGAAGATGCACAACTAGGTACAACAGAAACTTCCATGCAACTTACCTCAAGATTGACATGCACAAGCCGTGACGGGTGCATCTCTATCTTGGGTACATCCAAGCTTCCATGGAGCTGTTCCTTTGCATTAACTTGCACAGTGTTGTGTCCGGTGCACCTCTCTGTGAATTTGAGCACCGAAGATTCCATTTTTCATTATCCGACTCATCATTTTTGTTGTCAATGCCGATTCTCGATTCAAGAACACCCGATTCTTCAACAGATACATTACCCAACTTATCACAACAATCTTTCAACTCGCACTCTACACTCATTCACGCTTCATTCTTTTGAGTAGATTCTTCAATGTACTTTTTCACATTATCCATGAGTTGGATAAATGTCTCAATGAATTCTCAATTTCCATTCCAAGATGTTTTTGAAGGAAATTCACCAAGTGTTGATCGTAATCAAATATTCCCCACCGATGAATGGTCAAATTGTTTGTAGATTACTTGAAGAGTCTTGACTGAACCATCCTTTTGAACCTCTTCATTGGTAAGTTGCGCTTTAAGTGTTCTAAGTTCAACAAAGAAGCTTCTTGTCAATGTAGGTAAGTCCCGCGAAAAGAGCACTACATGTTCGATCCCGCCTATGGATACAACAAATTGTATGAGGTGCAGATGAAGTAGCCGATATGGCTCAATGCGCATTCCATTTGCGTGAAAGTGTGCATTCTTCATTGTACTCGAACATGAAGATCTCACATCCTCATTGTTCAATTCAAACATCTTTAATCGCTCAGTAGCATACTTATCATTGTTGTCCACAAAGATCATACAATTTAAGCACTTCAAATCACCGGGTCGTAAGAGAGTAAGACATGATGTGGTGGAATGCACAGGATTTTACAAGTCTATGATTTAAACCGAGAAATAGAATCTTTCACAGGATTTTACTAAAATCAAGACCAAACCATTAAGCAATGACCAATGGAATGTGTTAAGATGACCGATGGATCGACACAATGATAGACAATTGTGTGTTAGGACTTATGATTGTTTGTGGGATAAGCAGAGATGTTGTTTGGTTGTGATTGGGGTTGGTTGTTGCACGATTTTATGGAGAAATTTAGGTCTCAAAACTTAAAAGCTCAATAACTTCCTTTCGAGAGGATTTGGGCTCAAAAATTCGCTTTCACGACATCGTGGTGAAACCTCACAATATTCAGGTCGTTCCGCTTTGACAGTGTATTTCGCTGAAAAAACGGAGTTACGGTTCAAAAGTTATAGCCGTTTGAAGTTTTGACGTAAAAAGTCAACTTTGGTCAAACCTCTTATTCGCGAAAAATCAACCAAGTCGCTATAAGATAATGCACCAAATCACCAAATCGTCGCTAACACCTAATTCGCTACACCCCAAGTCGCTAAAGTCCCAAGTCGCTAGACAAATGCAAGTCGCTAAGTAGTAACTCGCTAACCCTCAAGTCGCTAGCAAAATTTTGGCAAAGAATTTGCTACTCAAGTCGCTAAAAATTCAAGTCGCTAAAGAGCAACTCGCTATGCACCAAGTCGCTACCAATTGTCGCACCCGTAGTGGAGAACCCACTACTTGTACTGTTAATCGCTAGGTCTAAGTCGCTAGCTCCAAAACCGTAACTCGCTACAAAATTGTGAAGCAAGTCGCTACGAAGAAAGAGATCCGTGTATCAAGTCGCTAGCAAGAAAACCACATAAACATCACTTTTCAATCCAAAAACAACCCAACCAAGATGATTCAAGCTTACCAAATGAAAACCTAAACACTTGTGATGATTCTAAACATAAAAGTACTAACAAAATCCAAGCTTTAACACAAGAAATCAACCAAATGATGCACAAAACACTAAACTTTTTCAAACTCAAAAACCACCTAAAACCACTAGAAATCCAAAGATGTGTAAGATATGATCTAACCATGGCTCTTGATACCAATTGTTGGATATAAGATTTCACTTACACATCAAACCATAACACAAAGTGGGCGATAAGGGAATTCTAGAGAGAGTAAGTTAGAGGTTTAGGGAACTTAGTGAGAGAAAGTGAAAGATATTATTATGAGCTCCAACTCTCTACCTTGGGAGGTAGAGAGTATTTATAGTCTTACATAAAACGCCACACATCGGGCCGTGGATCGTGCATACAGGGTAAAGACCCGTCTGTCCTCCACGGTGTTACTTAACTAAATACTACTTAACATAAAATAACTATGACTACGAGCTTAACGACACATATACTTGAGGTGACCGACTCTTTAATACCGAATTTCTAATTCCTAACACCAATCCAGATGAATGAAATGTTTAACACTAATGGACTCAAATGGGGACCAAACTTTTGTTTATTATTGTTTTAGGTGTGCTTAAAGGTCTACCTGGAAAATAGCGGGTGCACAAGGCACATGACCGAATAATAGATCTATTCTCCACATATGAATCCATTAATGGAGGTAATGTGGTGTTTGGAAATAGCAAAAAGTAGAATCATCTTCCAGAAAGGTACATTTCTAACAAATCTATAACCATTAACGATGTGTGTCACGTAGAAAACCTAAACTTTAATCTCTTAAGTATAGGACAAATATGAGATAAAAAGTGCAATGTACTTTTTACCCAAACCGGTAGTAAGATACTTAAAAATGGCATAACCATAGGAAGAGGAATTAGGAAACATGGAGTCTATGTCATTAAAATCGTAATGAACCTAAAGACAAACTATGTCTTACCTCTATGGATGATACTTCAACCTTATGGCATCAAAGATTGGGTCACGCCAACATGCGACTTCTTCAATCGCTATCATCCAAAGATCTAGTAAGAGATCTACCTAAGTTAAAATATGAACATCATTTTGTGATGCTTGTAATGTAGGAAAACAAGCTCATTCGAGTCATAAAGCTAAAAACATGGTGTCCACAACTAGGTGTCTAGAATTACTACATATGGATTTATTTGGTCCATCCGCTATCCAAAGTTATGGAGGCAACTACTACACTTTGGTAATAGTGGATGACTACCTAGGTATACATGGACAAAATTTTTAAAGAACAAAACGGAAACCTTAACTATTTTGAAATATTAAGCAAAAAGATCCAAAGACAACTAGGAAGTCCCATAGTGTCTATTAGGACGGATCATAGTAGGGAATTCGATAATGAAGTGCAATTCGAGCTTTTTGTGACGCTAATGGTATTACTCACAACTTCTCGGCTCCACGCACTCCACAATCGAATGGGGTAGTAGAAAGAAAGAATAGAACTCTACAAGAAATGAGTCGAACCATGCTTAATGAACAATCCATACCCCAAAAGTTTTGGTGTAATGCCGCTGATACTTCAACGATATACTCAATCGAAGTCTTGATTAGACCAATCTTAGGAAAACTCCATATGAGTTACTTCAGGCAAAAGCCACGTTAAATCATTTTAGAGTCTTTGTAGTAAATGTTTTATTCTTAACACTAAAGATTACCTTACAAAATTTGATCCTAAATCAACCAAAGGTATCTTTTTAGGTTATTCTCCAAATAGCAAAGCTTACGCCATATTAAACAAAGAAACAATGAAGGTAGAAGAGTCATTAAATATAAAATTTGATGAAAGTCCACCCAACCCCTCTCCACCTCTTGTCGATGACGAGATTATAGAAAGTGAAGCCATAGTAATAAAGAAAAAGATAAGAAGAAGAAGAACCTCTAAGTGATGAAATAGTAAACATTAAAGAGTCCAAAGATCACCTCAGAGATAAAGTCATAGGAAAACTAAACAAACGAACATTAAGATCTCAAGTTCAAAACCAAAGTAGCTTGTTTTGTTTCGCTTCAACCTTAGAACCTAAGAATACACAAGAAGCCATAAAAGATGAAAGTTGGGTAATGGCTATGCAAGAAGAACTAAATCAATTTGTTTCTAATGATGTTTGGACACTTGTCCCTCCACCTAGTAATCAAACCATAATAGGAACCAAATGGGTTTATAAAACAAATTAGATGCAAACGAGTAGTGTCTAGAACAAGGCTAGACTTGTTGCTCAAAGGTATAACCAACAAGAGGGAATAGACTTTGATGAGACCTACGCTCGCGGTTAGATTAGAGTCTATAAGAATACTTTTATGATGCTTGTGCTAATGATCTAAAGCTTTATCAAATGGATGTCAAAAGCGCTTTTCTAAATGGTTTCATAAATGAAGAAGTATATGTAGCTCAACCTCCGGCTTCATTGATTTTGAAAAACCCAAACATGTGTAAAATTAAAGAAAGCCCTTTATGGTCTTAAACAAGCTCCAAAAGCTTGGTATGATAGACTCAAGTCATTTCTAGTTAAACACAACTACACCATGGGGTTAGTTGACAACACACTTTTACTAAGAAAAGAGAGTCACATATAATCATAGTACAAATATATGTAGATGATATTATATTCGAATCCACTTGTCAAGACATGTGTGATGATTTCTCTAAAATCATGCATGACGAAGTTCGAGATGAGTATGATGGGAGAACTTAGTTTCTTTCTTGGTCTACAATAAAACAAGTAGAAGATGGTATCTTCTTTAATCAATCTAAATACAGCAAGGAGATGTTAAAGAAATTCGGTCTAGAAGAGTCAAACCAATTAGGACTCCAATGTCATCCGACACCAAACTCACAAAAGATGAGGATGGAGAATCCGAGATAATACTAAATATCGTGGCATGATAGGTAGTCTTCTCTACCTCACGCAAGTAGGCCGGATATCATGTTTAGTGTTTGCTTATGTGCTAGGTTTCAAGAAGACCCCAAAATATCACACCTAGAAGCCGTAAAAAGGATATTTAGATATATTAAGGGTACAACACAATTAGGATTATGGTATCCTAAGGGCACGGAGTAGAAACAATTGTATGCGATTCTAACCATGCGTGTGATTACATTGATAGAAAAAGTACAAGTGGGGTATGTACTTTTATGGGATGTTGTTTAACATCATGGTTTTCTAAGAAACAAACGCCACTTGCAATATCAACAACCGGCCAGTACGCCTCCGCCAGTAAAGCATGCCAACAAGCACTATGGATGAAACAAGCGTTAGTAGACTACGACATCCATCTGCTTACATAGCCATCCTATATGACAACAAAGGTGCAATCGACTTAAGCAAGAATCCGGTATTGCATTCTCGCACAAAGCATATAGAGATTCGCTTCACTTCCTAAGAGATAATGTTCAAAAGGGGAACATCTCTATTGAGAAGGTAGCATCCGAAGACAACATAGCCGACGCCCTCACCAAACCGTTGAAGCGGGAACAATTCAACCTACTTTGTCTTGGTCTTGGTCTAATGGAACAAACGTCGTAATTTAATTGACTCTACAAGGTATGTAAACACTAGCCTCTTCTTTTCTCGAGTCTAGGATTTCTATTTCACAACTCACAAACAATACGGGAATTTTCAAAACCCAAGATGAGTTTTTATACTTATAGTTTTCTTTATTTTTTAGCCTACTTTCACAATGTTTTCTAAAAGGATGATACCTTCCTCAGACAATTTCACAAAAGCAATTTATCACGATTAGGACAAATCGCTTTTTCATTATTAATACAAAGTAAAAACCCTTTCATTGCATCTCATGTCTTTTGAATGCTAAAGGGGACACATAACTAATATGTGTTTCGGGTACATTCATTTAAGCAACAATGAATTAGGAGCATTGATAACACAAAATTACGCATGTACTAAATATGTGTTTTCGGTTATCTCAATAGGATGCTTTTTAACTTCTAGTTTATTTTCTATTTCTTTTAGGGTCGAGATAACCGAAACTCCAAATAGTTTGCATATAGGCACACACTAGGCAAAAATGTTTCCAAAAGGAAAATTTTGTGTCGCCTCGAACACTGCATCTACGATCCTTTTATGCCGACGATCCTCAAGGAAGGATCCGTGGGATCCGTGTAAATGTAAGTCGTTTTCAACTTCTATTTTTTTCACTTTGGATGAAAAATCCACATTTGCTTCATTTTTTGGGAGTATGCTCTTTAATGCTTGTGTTCTCATGATCACATGCCTTGAATTCATATCTAATCATTAGATTTTAATCCACATTTTGGGTCAAGCATTCATTACAATGCTTTGTTTTTTTATATATATATATAGCTCCCAAAATGCTTGCATACTCCATCTCCTTCTCACAAACACACTTCATCATGTCATCCAAAAACCCTTTAGGATAATCATCTAGTACAAAAAATCATGATATCCAAACCTTTGTACTTCCACCATCCAAAATACCACAATCAAATGCTAGGATATCCGCAAGGATTAGTATCCGATCTTGTTGTTTAGCAAAACCAACCTCAAATGGTTCATCCTCAACAAATAACTCACCCAAGATGCTTCCATTATAGCACCACCCTCATCACCAACAAGTACACCAACTTCATCACCACCTAAAATAACTCTTTGGAACTCCTTAAGACTCCAACAAGATCTAACCAACCTAAAGCAAAAGAATTAGTCTTTTCAACACCCCCACATCTCCAAATACTATTTTTCAAGATCATGAAACATCACCACCATTAGCTCCCATCACATTACAAGAACATCTAGGTTCTTTTCCACCACCACTTATTAACATTCCGAATTGTGATCCATATTTTCTTATTTTTCCACCACAACTTCCGCAAAACTCAAATCAAAACAACCCGTAAAACTTCCGCACTCATTACCCACATCATTTACATTGTGAACATTGCCAATCCACTAGGGAAATTGCAATAGAAGTTAGGAAGAAATGCGTTTCATACTCAACCTCATCCTTGATCGCATCAATACCATTACTCATCAAAATCTCCATCCATAACCTTATGCAAGCATGGAAGGAATCACTACTACTACTTTTTCTACCTTTAGTATTATTTTCTTTTGAAGTCATTTTCAAGAACAAGTCTTGTTCTTATTTTTACATGCTTGTAAGTGGCATACATACTACTACAATTTGTTGTTTTATTACAAGGCCTTGTTTACATACCTTGGCTCCCAATCTTGATTTTCTAACAACCACAAGATTATATAAGCATGTTACTAACCTTTCTTTTTGTAGGAATTTTTTATTTTTTTCTTGACGCCCCAAACAAGGGGAGCTACCGCCAAGGAGTTAGGAGTTTGTTTATTTCTTCCAGGGTTAACTTTTTTGTTTCACAAAAGGGGGAAAAGAATAAACTTAGGGCTTTCAAAACTTACATCTATTCTTAAGTTTTATTCATCATAACATTATGTTTTGTCATCAACAAAAAGGGGAGATTGTTAATACAAATAAAACCGTGAAAAACGCTATTAATATTTTACGATCTCTTTGTGTTTTGTTGATAACAAATGTAATGTTATCTTAAGTCAAATTATAAGGATACATGTTATTTTTGTAAAGCATTTACATATAGCCATTTAAATACAAAATGTAATAATTAAGCATTTGTTGTAATAGTTTATTAGGATGGGTAAAAACTATAACCCATGGACCATAACCCATGGATCTTAAACCCATACCAAAGAAGACTTGATATAATGTATACTTAGATACATTGAATCTAGAGAAAACCCATGGACCAACCCATAACCCATGACCCATAACAAAAACCCATGCAAAGAGGAGCGCACGGATCCCTAGGATTACACTAGCCGGATCCCAAGTGGAAGGGATCCGTGGGATTCGTGGAACAGAGGAGAAATTTGCCTATAATAGAGAGCCATTTCTTCATTCTAACTCACCCCTCTTCTTACTAAATCTCTCATACACTCTCATTCTCTTCTAACATTGATTTGTCGTTTTCGTACAGATATATATTTATTTTCCGAAGAAATACAAAGGTATGTATTTCCCGAGTCGTTTTCCCAACGAGGGATGAATGGAGTAAACAACTCACGCCACAAGTGATTCGATTCAATGGGCAAAAGGAATATTTTGGGGATTTATAATCTACGGGCAAAAAGAATCATAAAAAGGAAACTAAATCTATGGGGAAAATGACAAATTACGAAATATTAACTAAAACGCAAAATGAAACGCTAATTAAATGCAAAATGATTCAAACTAAGTCCTAAAAATGTTCTAAAATTACTTTTATACTAAAAATGATATTTGAAAACTATTTGTGAATTAAAATTATTTTTGGATTTTCTAAATTTATTTGAATTAAAAACTATTTTAAATATTTAAAATAGAGCTAAATTACTGCAATAGGCTTAACATGCTAGAAAAATTATAAAAATATTTTTCAAAAAATCTTAAATAACTAAAAAGAATTTTAGAAACCGAATCACATTTTTTACTTTTCCCAATTTATTATGAATTTAATACTATTTAAAAACTTATTAAAATAAGCTGGAAAATCTATTTTAACTAAGAAAAATTCAGGAAAAAATACTTTTTATGACTTTTGAATATTATAAAACTAAGAAAATTGAAATTGTATTTTCTCGAAGCTTTATCTAATTTATTTGAATAAAATGCTATTTAAAAATGCTAGAAAATGAAAAAAATAGAAGATGAACAGGGAAAAAATTAAATCTCCATAAAACCTATAAAAATAATACTGAGAACAATGGAAAATTAACAGAAACCAATTTCGAGCACAAGAACAATGATTTGGGCACACTTCTTATATGAATAAGCACTTGAAATAAACAATAAGCTATCCAAAAGCTACCATAAGCTACTACAGCCTAAATCTAACCTAAAATGAGCTACTGCAACTGATTGGGACCTAAAAAGCACAAGCTAAAGACAAAAAGCACAAGACCAGATTTCAACTCTCAATATGCCAAAGCGCCTTAATCAGCTACTTTAAGCCTACATTAAGCTAGCTAGAAAAATTCCTAAAAATAAACTAAAATGGCCATGATGTCCACCACCAACCAAAGAGCTTATGTCTGAATTTCAGCTAAAATGGACTTAAAATGGAATTCTAAAAATCAAAAATAAAAGGCACTTGGGACAAAATGGAAACTGGATGAAGAACATATATGGTGAAAGAAATCTGATGCAGACCGGAATTCAAGCTATAACAACGCACCTAAGGAACATCTAATCTAACTAACTACTGAGGAAGCTAAAATGCAAACCATAAGCTCAAGCCTGTAAGCAGAATTTAAAATTTAGAACATATAAAAAGTGCAGAACTAGAATGGAAGACGTGAGCATATTTCAATCCATAGCAGATTAAAACAAGTGCACCTAATAAGCTTAAGCTATCTCAATAAGCTAAATTGATTCAACTACACTACTTAATCAAAAAGGGGAACCAGAAGTTCAATTAAATCCTACACTCATTAGCTGGAAGCCATTCTAAATTTTACCTCTATGGGTTTTTTGAGAAGCAACAGGCCAGAACAATGGCAAGAAAAACTAGCAGATAAGCTGAGCAAGCCTAAAGGCATCTAAGTAAGTCCTACATACAATGCAATCAATCATACTCAAATGAGGAAGCTGAATTAGGATAAAGAGGAACTGATATGGACAATGCGATGGCACATGACATAATTCAAGAAATCTCCAACTTAAAACTCAAAAACAAACTCAAATCATTTTTCAATTTTCTTTTCTTTTTGCAATTCTAAAGAAACAATGATAAGAAAACTATTTTTGATTTTTTCAAATTTTAATAACAAACTTAAATTGCTTAAAAGCTTAAAACAAAACTGCATTTGGGACGAAACACAAAGTGGACAGATTTGCTATTAAACTTGAAAACACTAATTATCATTGAGAAACTTGAAATTTTGACTATGAAAGATCTAAATCTAACAACTAAATCTGGTTGACACAGATTCAACTCATAAAAATGACCATCTTATATCAAAAACTGCTTGATCCAAACACACCCTTAAAACACCAATATGTAATTTATCTAAAACTATGATGAAACGACTAATACTTATTTGAAATGAACTTATTAACATCAAACTTAGCTTTTTAACACAATTAAACTAGAAATTAACCTGAACTTAATTTGACTTTGAACTTTGACTTTTTCTTGACTTTTTTTAGAAAATGCAATTAAATAAATTTGAACACCCAACCATCTCACAAAAGCTAGAATAAGCTTTCCTGAGCTTATTAAGACAGTAATAAGAGCTTTTAAACAGAATAAAACTGAGATGAAAAATTCAATACGAATTAATGATAAGTACTTAAATGGCATTAATGAAAATGAGTTTACAATGTAACACTGAGATTACAACTATATTAACTACTTAAAAACATTTAAAATTACAGAAAATTAAAAGATCAAAATTCTTCTAATGCATAAAGAATTGGATAGTTTTACAATGTGGACATGAGGGTCTTTATAGCCGATGAGGAGGCTTGGGATGCCTTTCAGAAGCTCCTAGATGTCTAATCTCACCTTAGATTCATTCATCATCGTCATCTTATCAAATCAAAGCCCTTAGATCATATTTGTGAGGTGTTTTGCCCAATCAAATGCCTCCATTTGTACACGTTGGCTATCCTGATGTGACACTCTCACTGACACGTTGTCAGTACCCTTCTAGAAGTACTTTAAGTGGGGTAATTGTGGGTGTGTAACTGGGTAAAATGGGAAAGGGATAAACAAGAAGATGGAGTGGGTTTTGGGCGTATGAGTTTCTTTATCTTTTAATTTGACTATTTTGGGTTCCTTTGACTGGTGTTAATAACGAAAGGGGGTCACCAGGTTTGTTGCTTTGACCATGGGTTAAAGGGTGTGGATATATTGGATTGGGCTTGGTTAATTGTTTATGTGTTTAGTATTTTTGGACTTGGTATCATAAGTGTAATATTCAAAGATCCATTTTGTAAATTTGTAGATACCAAGGACCAAAAATATAAATGGTAATGTTGAGGTGACCAATGGTAACTTTGGGATTGATGAGGGTGTAAAGTGGTAATTTGTGAAAATGAATGTGTAATATGAAAAACTCCCCGAATCATGTCCCGAACTCCGTAATTTGATCTTCTGAGCATCAAAATCCAATAAAACTGCATCCCAGCATCGTCTTTTGCACTCTTCTTTCTCTCGTGCTCGGTTTTCTTCGGATTTGGCCATATTTTGTGTGTTTTATCATATCCGTACCTGCACATGCATAAATGCAAGAAAACAACAAATATTAGCAATAAACGGCTCTTTCTTGGTTATTTTGGGTCAGATTTGGTAAAGAAAAGGTATGTGTTTTAGCACATACCAAAATACCCCAGACGAGACCATTGTCGTGTCCCCACACAATGCAATCAACTCATGCTTCTAAAACTAAGGATTTCAATCTCTTTCTACTAAACCTATGAAAAGTAGCAAAGATGCCTCAAAAGAGATTAAGAAACCCTTAATTCTAAAAACGCCCCGTTTACCTTTTATTTCACATATAGATATTACGATTAAGCACATTCCGATTATGAGTGACGGTTTGTTGAACTTTCATGTCGATCAATAACTCCAACATTTTTCAAACGACACGTTAGGATCACGGAGTAGGAAACACAACACAGCGGAAGTGACCATACACGGATAGAATACATCGTCCCTGATTTTTCACAAGTCCCAAACTAAGCGCAAAATCGAAATCATTGTTAAATATGATTCTAGATGCTAACACTACCCATGGAAGTTACTTGTGTAATTACCTTTTGCTCCCATTTTCCTATTTTCCTCTAGATTTTTTATTTTTGTGAGAAATGAATTTCTTCTAATTTCTCGTTTCGATAATTTTTATTCCGATAAAGATATAAAGCTAAGTCGCTAATTAGTTATCCACCTTCCCTCGAAAACCATTGCACACAAGAATGAGGTCCACATCAAGGTCCTAATTTCGCACGATTTAGGGAGATATCTCCCGGATTCAAAGTTTGGCTTAACACTTATTTCAGCACATTTGCATTTTTGCAATTTAGGCCCTTGGTCTTTTCAACCACTAACTCAACGGGATTACCGTTTTATCAGAAGTTTTATTATGACTTTGGATTTTTCCTCTGCCTTATTGGAAGTCTATGACAACGGGGGTACCGTCGGACATAGAAAACTTTTATGGCTTTGGATTTTTCAACTTTAATACATTTGGGCTTTATTTCATGTTAATTTTGTGTCAAACTCCGAATCCTACGCTTTTATAACAATAATAGAAACAATAGCAAACAAACTATCGGAATCGTTGTCTATTACACCGCAACACTGACAATACCTTGATGTGTACCCAACTCTCATGGGCAAGGATTCTCTAAAGAAGATAAAGAACTAACTATCGCCAAAAACTCAACATCTCTAATTATTTATTAGACAGATATGGGGTGAGACAATTTTGTGGGAACAAAAAGCCATAAGTACCTTCGATGGGCTCTAAAGAGAACCATCTACTCCACGCTTAGCATCTAAACTCATAAGTAACTCTATCATTCCTCGATCTCCGCAAATTTAAAATCTCAAATAATGAGATCCGCGGATGCTTAGCCGATAATTTTTAGATTATCTATGGTTAAGGGAACAAGCTAGGGCTCAACACGCCCGGTCAAGTCAGAATTCTATTCCTACTCTCACCAGCGGAAAGTCAACAAGGTGTCAAAACATATATTAACTTAGCAAATGTTTCGTCAAATAATCTCAAGTCTCGCATTTTTAAAGTCACTTATTAGAAACTAGCAAATTCTTGTTTAAGCTTCGCATATTTAAAATCACTTAGGGAGACTTGCAAATTCTTGGCCTTGTGAGCTAGAATCGCATTTTATAGCCTCTTGTCTAAGCAATTAGCAAAGGCTTTTTCAAGAAAAACGCATATTTAAAGAAACTTCTAAGAAACTCGCAAAAACTTTTCGATCATAAAACTAACAAAAGCTTACAAAAAATTTTAAAATTTTCTCATTTTTGCACAATTTTTCATTTTCTAAGGAAAAACGGGGTTGCGAGAGTACACGACAAAAATAAGCAAGTGTGGTCAAATCAAATCGAAGATTACCCTACCCCAGACTAAAACGAAACATTGTTCTCAATGTTTAAAAGCAAGGGTATCAACGAAAATCTAAAAGCCGTTTATTAAGTATGCTAGAAGATAAACGTTAGTCGATAAGATTTGGATATCGGATTTCCATCAGCAACGATCATGAAACTCGAGTGGAGAAAAGACAAACTTCGAGCACGAGAGTCTTCATATCGGTGAAATCCTAGACAAAACATCACAAACAACCAAACACGAGAAATCGAAGAGGCTAACCCATTCACGTCACTTATTAGAAAATAGAAAGAAGATAGAAGGATAAGCATGGGGTGCCTCCCACGAAGCGCTACTGTTTTTCTTCACCGAAGTCGCTAGCCTGACTCTGCCCCGAATTCATTCGCCCTGGGGAAACAAGCGGAAGGGATACCCGGATCAAAGATGGTATCCTCACTCCGGAGAGAAAGAGAATGGGTGGGTTGGGAGGGAAAGAAAATGTCGGGCTCCAGCACATAAAGATTAAATCCTCCCAAACTCACATAAGGTGTATCAAGAAAGCATGATCCATCATCCGGCGGTTTTGCGGGTGGATGAAGGAATGATGGATCAACAAGAGAATACTCCAAAGAAGTCGGGATCTTATGGTAAAGGATAAGAGGTGTAGGTTCAACAACGAAGGCATCCATCGGAGGATCCTTATCTCGGACACTGTTTTCAACAAAATTCTCATCAATGCATATCCCAGGGTTAAAGATCTTGTCTTCACATGTGGGCTCAACGGGATAAGTGAGGGTTGACTCAACAGAGGAAGGAGAATCATCATTAAGCAAGCTTTCAAGAAAAAGGACATCTTGATCATAGTCGCACCCGTCACTCTCAATACCCGGCGGTATTGGATCATCAAGAAATAAGTCGATTTCTTCCTTATCAGAATCACTTGGCGGCTTATCAAGAATATCGTCTTCAACCACTTTAATTGATTCATTCATCTCGAGCTCCATTTCGAAATCAATCTCTATAATTTCCTCAGTGTCGGATTCATTACTTTCTTCATCTTGCATAACATCACATGACGGGAGAGAAACGTCGGAAAACAGAGATGGGACAAGTGGTGTGCTCTGAGAGCTAGCAATATCCACCACTTCCATTGTGGTCTCTGAATCGGACTCAAAATCTTTGTCGAAGAGAGGATTAACTTCGCAAAAGGTGTAGTCATTCTTGAATTCAAAAAGAGGATTTGATAAAATCCCTGAAGTAACCTCGGAAATGTCAAGAGAATCACACAAAAGCGAATCACAATCACTGTCAGATATATCCTCGGACTCACTTGGGATTGGGTCAAGGCTCTCAACACTAGACGATTCCGTTTCCGGAATAGTGCTAAGAGGCTCGTCCCCCATTATGAGAGAGTCAACGGGTTCAACAATTATCGAAGAAATATAATCATCGACCTCTTCCAAAAGAACGTCACTTCTCTCAACCGGTGTGAGTGAAGGGGAAGAGTCAGAAATGAGAGGCTCAGAAACATGAGTGGTTTCAGCCGTCAAACTTTCGTAATATTCTTTCATTTGAATGGAGTCCTCATCATCATCGAAAACGAAAGTCTTGCGATATTGGGCTGTTGTAGCATTGTAGACGTCGTCATCGGAGGCTTGACAATCGTAAAAAGGATGGGGACCACCACAATAATCACATCTTTTGGTAACGGTATCAACGAGCTCTGATTTTTGCTTCATGCATCGAATATCATTGGTAAGCTCAGCCATCTCAACCGGTTTATTTCTTGATGTCGGAACTTTCGATTTGTTCTCGATGATCATCAATATATCCCTTGGGGTACGATACAAGATATTGCCACCGACGGCTGTATTAAGTGAATCTTGATCGTTTTGTTAAAGCATTGTAGAATATATCGATCTGGAGTAATTCCGAGAAACCATGATGTGGGCATTTCCGCAGGAGATCTTTGAATCTTTCCTATGCCTCACCAAAACTTTCATCAAAACGCTGTTGGAAGTTCGTAATTTCGTTCTTAAGATTTATCGTTTTAGAATAAGGAAAGAAACGATTTACAAATTTTGAAACGAGATCTTCCCAAGCAGTGATCGATCGAGGGGGTTCTTTATCAAGCCAATTCCGGGCTACCCCTTCGAGAGAAAATGAGAATAACATCAACTTAATTGTGTTATGAGGATCATCCTTATATTTTATAGTCGAAATTAAATTATCAAACCATCGGATGTGAGCATAGGGATCGTCCTTCTCGAAACCATAGAATGGGTTTGACATAATTAGTTGAATTAAACTGGTTTGTATCTCGAAATTTTCGGAAAGAATCCCCGGTACAACGATAGCATCTTCGTAACCCTCGGTGGGTACTTGGAGCAATTCTGACATCGTACGCGTGTCCGCCATTAGAATTAAACATATAGAGGGATAAGAAGAAAGAATTATCGGTTTAGAGGATAAAGAAGAATATTTTTGGGTTTTTAGAAATTATAAAAGGAAAACAAATTTTGAAAAGGAAAATCTTTTTGGGTTTTTTAATAAAAGGGATATTTACAAAAACAATAACTTCTCGGGGAAGGATCTTCAAAAACACGCGAATCGAGACGGAATCGGAAACTCACTACATGCCCTCCCCGGAAGCGGCGCCATTTTTTTGATTTGTCGTTTTTGTATAGATATATATTTATTTTCCGAAGAAATACAAAGGTATGTATTTCCCGGGTCGTTTTCCCAACGAGGGATGAATGGAGTAAACAACTCACGTCGCGTGATTCGGGATTCGAATGGGTAAAAGGAAATATTTTTGGGATTTCTAATCTACGGGGCAAAAGAATCATAAAAGGAAACTAAATCTATGGGGAAAATGACAAATTACGCAAATATTAACTAAAACGCAAATTACGAAATAAATGAAACGCGAATTAAATGCAAATGATTCTAAACTAAGTCCTAAAAATGATCTAAAATTACTTTTATACTAAAAATGATATTTGAAAACTATTTGTGAATTAAAATTATTTTTTTGGATTTTTCTTAAATTTATTTGAATTAAAAACTATTTTAAATATTTAAAATAGAGCTAAATTACTAAAAAATAGGCGAACATGCTAGAAAATTATAAAAATATTTTTCAAAAATCTTAAATAACTAAAAAGAATTTTAGAAACTGGAATCACATTTTTTTTACTTTTTCCCAATTTATTATGAATTTAATACTATTTAAAACTTATTAAAATGCTAGAAAATCTATTTTAACTAAGAAAATTCAGGAAAAATACTTTTTATGACTTTTTGAATATTATAAAACTAAGAAAATTGAAATTGTATTTTTCTGAGCTTTATCTAATTTATTTGAATAAAATGCTATTTAAAAATGCTAGAAAATGAAAAAAATAGAAGATGAACAGGGAAAAAATATTAAAATCTCCATAAAACTATAAAATAATACTGAGAACAAGGGAAAATTAACAGAAACCAATTTAGAGCACAAGAACAATGATTTGGGCACACTTCTTATATGAATAAGCACTTGAAATAAACAATAAGCTATCCAAAAGCTACCATAAGCTACTACAGCCTAAATCTAACCTAAAATGAGCTACTGCAACTGATTGGGACCTAAAAAGCACAAGCTAAAGACAAAAAGCACAAGACCAGATTTCAACTCTCAATATGCCAAACGGCCCTTAATCAGCTACTTTAAGCCTACATTAAGCTAGCTAGAAAAATTCCTAAAAATAAACTAAAATGGCCATGATGTCCACAACCAACCAAAGAGCTTAAGTCTGAAATTTCAGCTAAAATGGACTTAAAATGAAGATTCTAAAAATCAAAAATAAAAGGCACTTGGGACAAAATGGAAACTGGATGAAGAACATATATGGTGAAAGAAATCTGATGCAGACCTGAATTCAAGCTATAAACAAGCACCTAAGGAACATCTAATCTAACTAACTACTGAGGAAGCTAAAATGCAAACCATAAGCTCAAGCCTGTAAGCAGAATTTAAAATTTAGAACATATAAAAAGTGCAGAACTAGAATGGAAGACGTGAGCATATTTCAATCCATAGCAGATTAAAACAAGTGCACCTAATAAGCTTAAGCTATCTCAATAAGCTAAATTGATTCAACTACACTACTTAATCAAAAAGGGGAACCAGAAGTTCAATTAAATCCTACACTCATTAAGCTGGGAAACCATTCTAAATTTACCTTTATGGGATTGTTTGAGAAGCAAAAGGCCAGAACAATGGCAAGAAAAACTAGCAGATAAGCTGAGCAAACCTAAAGGCATCTAAGTAAGTCCTACATACAATGCAATCAATCATACTCAAATGAGGAAGCTGAATTAGGATAAAGAGGAACCTGATATGGACAATGCAGATGGCACAGGACATAAGTTCAAGAAATCTCCAACTTAAAGCTCAAAAAAACAAACTCAAATCATTTTTTCAATTTTATTTTCTTTTGCAATTACTGAAACAAGCTGCTAAGAAAACTATTTTTGATTTTTTCAAATTTTAATAACAAACTTAAATTGCTTAAAAGCTTAAAACAAAAACTGCATTTGGGACTGAAACACAAAGTTGGACAGATTTGCTATTAAACTTGAAAACACCAATTATCATTGAGAAACTTGAAATTTTGACTATGAAAGATCTAAATCTAACAACTAAATCTGGTTGACACAGATTCAACTTATAAAAATGACCATCTTATATCAAAACATGCTTGATCCAAACACACCCTTAAAACAACCAACATGTAATTTATCTAAAAACTATGATGAAAACTGACTAATACTTATTTGAAATGAACTTATTAACATCAAACTTAGCTTTTTAACACAATTAAACTAGAAATTAACCTGAACTTAATTTGACTTTGAACTTGGACTTTTTCTTGACTTTTTTTTAGAAAAATGCAATTAAAATAAATTTGAACACCAACCAATCTCACAAAAGCTAGAATAAGCTTTCCTGAGCTTATTAAGACAGTAATAAGAGCTTTTAAACAGAATAAAACTGAGATGAACAATTCAATACGAATTAATGATAAGTACTTAAATGGCATTAATGAAAATGAGTTTACAATGTAACACTGAGATTACAACTATATTAACTACTTAAAAACATTTAAAATTACAGAAAATTAAAAGATCAAAATTCTTCTAATGCATAAAGAATTGGATAGTTTTACAATGTGGACATGAGGGTCTTTATAGCCGATGAGGAGGCTTGGGATGCCTTTCAGAAGCTCCTAGATGTCTAATCTCAGCCTTAGATTCTTCATCTCGTCATCTTATCAAATCAGAGCCCTTAGATCATATTTGTGAGGTGTTTTGCCCAATCAAATGCCTCCATTTGTACACGTTGGCTATCCTGATGTGACACTCTCACTGACACGTTGTCAGTACCCTTCTAGAAGTACTTTAAGTGGGGTAATTGTGGGTGTGTAACTGGGTAAAATGGGAAAGGGATAAACAGTAAAGATGGAGTGGGTTTGGGCGCGTATGAGTTTCTTTATCTTTTAATTTGACTATTTTGGGTTCCTTTGACTGGTGTTAATAACGAAAGGGGGTCACCAGGTTTGTTGCTTTGACCATGGGTTAAAGGGTGTG
This sequence comes from Chrysanthemum makinoi, assembly GCA_910596185.1. Lineage (NCBI taxonomy): Eukaryota > Viridiplantae > Streptophyta > Magnoliopsida > Asterales > Asteraceae > Chrysanthemum > Chrysanthemum makinoi. The sequence goes on from OU343222.1 coordinate 341,969,187, forward strand.
GATATATTGGATTGGGCTTGGTTAATTGGTTATGTGTTTAGTATTTTTGGACTTGGTATCTTAAGTGTAATATTTAAAGATCCATTTTGTAAATTTGTAGATACCAAGGACCAAAAATATAAATGGTAATGTTGAGGTGACCAATGGTAACTTTGGGATTGATGAGGGTGTAAAGTGGTAATTTGTGAAAATGAATGTGTAATATGAAAAACTCCCCGAATCATGTCCCGAACTCCGTAATTTGATCTTCTGAAAATCAAAATCCAATAAAACTGCATCCCAGCATCGTCTTTTGCACTCTTCTTTCTCTCGTGCTCGGTTTTATTCGGATTTGGTCATCTTTTGTGTGTTTTATCATATCCGTACCTGCACATGCATAAACTCAAGAAAACAACAATTATTAGCAATAAACGGCTCTTTCTTGGTTATTTTGGGTCAGATTTGGTAAAGAAAAGGTATGTGTTTTAGCACATACCAAACATATAGATCACTTGATCTAGAGAGTTGTTCTTCTTTCTTTCTATTTGTGATCCTCATATAGGTCCTTCTCTAAGGCGAGATCACGAGCATTCTACAAGTCATCCAAGCAAGGGGTCTGATGCGCGCAGAACAGTCAAGCTAAATCACTCAAACCTGCCACTTGTGAATGGCAGACCGTAAGAAGCTTAAAACAGCTCAGACACAAATGCAAATGAAGATCAGAGAATACAGTGGATTCCCGGGTCGTTAAGTCCCACGGAGGATGAATTGGTGTATAAACACTTGATCAGATGGTAGAATGATCACTAAGGATAGTGATCAGGAAGGTTTTTGATGGAAAATTACCTAAAGAAAAGATTTAACAAATTACAGCGACTTAAATGCAAATTAAAAGAAATAAAAGAGTTAAAATCTATTAAATAAACGCTATCACTATTTTTACAGTGATATTTTTTGTGATTTTATAAAATAAAATAACTTAAATAAACTATATTAACTAAAACGTAAACTCAAATTATCTAAAAACGTTACTTAAAACTAAAACGAGCGTTACGTTTAAAAATTACGCTGGAGCGCAAGCAAAAACGTAAAATTTATGAAATAAAAGGCCTACGAGTGTAAAACTAATTTTTTTACTTACTATATGATAAAAGAAATTTTTAGAAAAAAGATTTATATTTTTTTGACTTTTATATTTTTTATTATGATTTAATTACTATAAAACACTAATTAATTGATTAAAAATATTAAAACTAATTAGAAAAATCTGAAACTTTTTGTAAAAATACTTTATACTATTACAGATTAAAGAAAAATACAAAAGAGGAAAAAGCTAGTACGAATAAGCTACAAATAAGCTAAACACACCTAATAAGCTAAACTGCACAATATGTATATAAGAGATTATTTTGTGCAAAGGATGACAGTCAAAGTCCCAAGGGCGCAATGGTTCCAGGTACCCCTATTGTCACTCTCACAAGGCTGGAGGTCTCAGGTTCGAGCCTGCCTCCACCCTTTTTGCCAACTATTTTTTTTTTTTGAAATTTTCTTTTACAAACTCATTAAGCACATGAAGATAAGCATTTTTTGTAACTACAACTTTTTCTCAAAACCACTAATAAGCACTGAATAAGCACAAGCTTTTCAACAGTTGGCCTTTTTTATGGAAATAAGCACAAGTTAAGCTAAAAATGGCTATTTAAGCTATTGAACAAGCACAAGTTGAAGGAAATAAGTTGAGCTAATGTAAATAAGCTAGTTTGAACACTGAATGAGTACAAGGACTACTAATAAGCACTTGCTAAGCTGCAAATAAGCACTGATATCAACTGCTAACACAGGACACCTTTTTTAATCACTAGGCACCTATTAACTTAATTTTAAGCACTTGATTAAGTTACAAAATGAAAATAAGCACTTGCACAAACAAGCTGACCAGCTGAACTTTCTAAAAAACTAATTTACAAAGTTTAGCAGCCACTAATAAGCTCTTGAGGAGCTTATGAAAACTGATGAAAACTGACTTATTGAAACACTTAAACAAAATGGACAGATCTAAAAAGCTATTGCAGCCTAACTAAATAAGTTGCAAACTCAAAATTAAAAATTGAGACCTTGAGATGGCTAGTTAAGCTTCTCAAAAAGCTAAAATTTGCAAGCTTAAGTTGACTGGTAAGCTCTTGAAGAGCTTATAAAGATATGACCAGTTCACTGATTAGCATGCTTACACAGAAATGGACAAAAACAAAAGCCACTTGCAGCCCTATTTAAAAAGCTATAAAATGAAAAGCTAAAGTTGGAACCTTAAGATGGGTTGGTTAGCTATCCAAAGATACAAATTTCACAAGCTAAGGTGCACTGGAGAGCTTTTTACAAGCTCTAGAAAATGGGTGTAAACCTGTGTACAGGGCATACTTTTGACTTTTTAAGAAAATGAAACTATTTGACTAAACTGAACTTTAAATCAATTCTATGGACTAAATAAGTTTTGATAAGCTATATTAAGGTGAGATTAATCTACAATATCAAGTTTTAAGCTAGTTTGATGAGATTTACACTTAAAAATCCTAACAGTTAACTGTCAAAGATAAGATTAAACTGATTTTGACTTTTTTGCAAATTAGGACTTGTTTTTATGCTTGAAATGGACTATAAAACACTAAAGAAGCATGAACCAATAACAAACAATCACACAACAGACTTCTATCTCAGATAACTAAGCTAATCCAAACACCCTTATAAGAAGCTGTTTAGAAGAGTTTTATACTAAGACAAGTTTTTAAACTAAGAAAACCATTAATTTACTTGCATTAACTATTTTTAGAGAGGTTTAAACCAGAATTACAGGATTAAATTACTTATTACTAGGAAATGCAAATTTCAAAGGAATTGCTTACAAGATGAGTTCATGCACAAAATGGAGACCCAAGGTCTGAAATTACACCCTATTGCTTCCCAAGAAGCTCTATACCCATAAGCAATCCAAATCAGCTCTTCACCACTTTCTTGATCATGTCTCCATATGTTTTTTTATTTTTAACTATTTTTTTGGTAATTTTTGGTATTTTTCTATTTTGAAGCTAAACTGAATTATAAATGATTTTAAAAACTTAAATAAGTTATTATAAGCTTAAATAAACTTACTGAGCTTAGAACCACAACAATAAACAACTTAAACCAATATTTGAGATTTTGCTCAAAAATTTGCATAAATTGTATACTTGCATAAAACTTAAAATTGAGACTGGAAATATGTTTGATATACACTGGAATGAGATTACAAATAACTTGAAACTTTAAACATAAGCTGGAAAACTTAAAGAAATTAAAACGACATACAAAATATAAAAATTACTCTAGATAGCTTATCCAATGACTCCTCTGCCTCTTTTATGCATCAGTTGAGCTCACACGTGTCCTTAGAGCAGATCCCACCTCTTATCCTGACCAATGGTTGAGTAATGAGTGTTTTAGCCATTTTTCCATTTTGGCGGGAAGTGGTACTTTTGACTTGTAGCCCTGCTTTATCAACTAGGGGGGGGGGGGGCATTTATTGTGGGGGGTCAAGTGATGATGGGGGGGGTGGAAAACAGGGGAAAAGGTGATGGGAAGAAGGTGGGGTGTTGCAGGGTGTTGGTCGGGGGAGAAGCAGGAGGTGGAGGGAACACTGTTTGGCTTGGTTTGACTGGGGGGTCAAAATGGTTTGTGACAGGGGTCAAAGGTATATGTGGTAGGGGTTCACAATGTATTTTGACAAGTCTTTTGTTTAATATTAACAAGGACTTGTTTTGTATTTTCTGAAAAGACCAAGGACCAAACCTGTAATTTTCCAAACTTTGCTTCAAGGGACCATTATTGACAAGCTTTGAAAGTTTAGGGACCTATCTTGCCATTATTGAAAGTTAAGGGACCTAAATTGTCATTTTTTTAAAGTTAAAGGACCTAAATTGTAAATTTGTAAATTTAAATCTCAAGGACCATTTTTGACAACTTAAGAATCCCTAGGGACTTTAAAATGATATTTCTCTTTGTTTGGTTTTACCAGGGACTGTTTTTGACAACTTTTGAAACTTGGGGGACTAAAACTGCAATTTTTGCAAATTTGATATGTTTTTCATCTGATTTTGATATTTTTGCATTTAAAACACATAAAACACTGATTTGTGATATTTTGATCATTTTGATATGTTTCTGAGTGTTTTCAGATGTTTTTGCAGTTTAATTGGTACAAAAATGATGAGTATTTACACACTCATCAATCCCCCACACTAAGATATTGCTAGTCCCTAGCAATGTTTTAAGAAAAATTTAATGGATTTCATCTCTTTACCAAAAGCCATTACTTCTGGAGTAGCCAAATGTTTCAGTTCAAGTAAGAACCATGGTACACCGATAACCAAGTGATTTTTTTGCAAATCATAAACCATATAACGGATTTGATGTGTCTTTACCAGAAGCCGTACCCTTCTGGACTAGCCAACTCTTAGATAAATTATCAGTATTATCTTTGGTGAGTCGATTACCAATTATGGTTTTTCCACTGCCTTTACCACAAGCCATAAACTTGCGGGCTAGTCAACTCTTCACTTTTTAGGATATGGTGAGCTGAATACCATACAATTTTGGGCAAATTGCAAGCCGTCAACGGATTTGAGAAATCTTTACCAAGAGCCGTTTGCTCCTGGATTAGCCAATCCTTTTGTTTATTAGACAAGGCGGATTGATAACCAAATGAGTAAGTGTAAAACACTTACTCCAAAAAAATTTTGGCCAAAAACGGGGGAATTGGTATAATTATATGATAAAATTCGCGAGAATTCCCCCCACACTTAGAAATGAATATTGCCCTCAATATTCAAAGTACCGGCGGTTATGCCGAAACATAGAACGTAAAAGGGAAATACTACGGCCATTATTTAGAAAGATGATGATTTTTTTTTTTTTTTTAAACTCTTTATATATACAACATGTGGGGCAACCCCCCCCACACTAGGGTGGTAGAAAATAGAAAGAAGTCAGAAATATGGGTGAAAACCCATATGGCATGCTACTGTTTTTGATTACCGAGTCGCTAGCTTGACTCGATCCCCGCATTCATTGGTTCATGGGGAAAGTTTGAAGATCCGGGACAATCACAGGAGGAATGTCCTCTCCAAAATAATGCTTCAACCGATGACCATTCACTTTAAAGTTTGGACCATCGGGTTGAGATAACTCAATGGTGCCATAAGGATAAACCTTAGTGATAGTAAATGGTCCAGACCAACGGGATTTAAGCTTTCCCGAGAAAATCTTCAATCTGGAGTTGAAAAGAAGGACTCGATCACCACCGTTGAAAACGCGGTTTTTGATCTTTGAGTCATGAATCTTCTTTGTCTTTTCTTTATAGATCAAAGAGTTCTCGTATGCTTGATCACGGAGTTCATTTAATTCATTCATTTGAACTTTTCTGTGATCACCAGCTGTCTGAATATCAAAGTTGGCATGTTTCAAGGCCCAGTATGCCTTGTGCTCTAGCTCAACCGGTAGATGACACGCCTTCCCGTACACCAGCTTGTATGGAGTACACCCGATGGGTGTTTTATAAGCTGTACGGAAGGCCCAGAGTGCGTCATCTAGCTTATCCGACCAAGAGGCACGGTTTTCGCCAACCGTCCTCTCCAGAATTCTTTTAATCCCTCGGTTTGAAACTTCCACTTGCCCACTTGTTTGGGGGTGGTACGCAGTAGAGAGACGGTGAGTTACACCATACTTCTGCATGACTCTTTCAAACTGGTCATTGCAGAAATGCGTACCACGATCACTGATTATGGCTCGTGGAGTTCCAAACCTAGCAAACAAGGATTTTAAGAATTTCACTACAACTCGGGCATCGTTGGTGGGTAAAGCCTTAGCTTCGACCCATTTTGACAAGTAGTCAACGGCCACGAGTATGTACTTATTACCGCGAGAAGAAGGGAATGGCCCCATAAAGTCAATGCCCCAGATGTCAAAGATCTCACACACTTGAATGGCGTTTTGTGGCATTTCATTCCTTTGTGAGATATTCCCGTGACGTTGACAAGCGTCACAGGCTTTGACGAATTCATGGGCATCCTTGTAGATTGTGGGCCAATAGAACCGGAATCAAACACCTTCTTGGCGGTGTAGTTTGGGCTATGATGTCCCCCAGTAGGTCCAGAATGGCAAGCTTTGAGAATGTCAATAGCTTCCTGACCATATACACATCGCCTGATGACTTGATCCGCGCAAATTTTAAACAAGTAGGGGTCGTCCCAGAAGTAATGTTTAACATCCTTGAAGAATTTGTTCTTTTGTTGGGACGACATCCCTTTCACTATGAAGTTACCCGCATGGTAATTTGCGAAGTCAGCAAACCATGGGGTAGTAGAGTCTCTACGAAAAGAAACCGCATTGAGTGTCTCGAGAGGAAATGTTTCATTTATTTCATTTTTCTCGAACACATCTTGGTGAGGGTTCTCTAATCGGGATAGATGATCAGCAGCTAGGTTCTCAGCTCCTTTTTTATCACGTATAATGATATCAAATTCCTGGAGGAGGAGAACCCAACGGAGCAATCTCGGCTTTGCATCTTGTTTTGCAAAGAGATATTTAAGAGCCGAGTGATCCGTATACACTACGCATTTGGTCAAGATGAGGTATGGCCGAAACTTTTCAAACGCATACACCACAGCTAATAGTTCTTTTCTGTAGTGGTGTAATGGGTTTGAGCTTCAGTCATAGTCTTACTTGCGTAATGTATAGGCTGAAAATGCTTTGTTTTGCGTTGCCCCAAGACTGCACCGATAGCAAAATCACTTGCATCGCACATGAGCTCGAAGGGTAAATCCCAGTCGGGGGCAACTAGAATGGGTGCTTCCGTAAGCTTTTTCTTTAGTGTTTCAAAAGCTTCGATGCACTCAGGAGAGAAGATAAAAGGAGCTTCTTTTTCAAGAAGATGGGTCATAGGCCGAGCGATTTTAGAAAAATCCTGTATGAATCTACGATAAAACCCGGCATGACCAAGAAAACTCCTAATACCTTTGACGGTAGTAGGATGAGGTAGTTTAGCAATAACATCAACTTTTGCTCTATCGACCTCAATCCCGTTTTTTGAAATCTTATGGCCAAGGACTATGCCTTCTTTGACCATAAAGTGACTCTTCTCCCAGTTTAGACATAGATTGGTGTCTTCACACCGTTTTAGCATTTTGTCTAAATGGGAGAGACAAGTCTGAAATGAATCCCCGATGACTGAGAAGTCATCCATAAACACCTCCATTGTTTCCCCGATCATGTCGTGGAATATGGCCATCATACAGCGTTGGAACGTGCCAGGAGCGTTACATAAGCCAAAGGGCATACGTTTGTAGGCAAAAGTTCCGTATGGGCAGGTGAATGTGGTTTTCTCTTGATCCTGTGGATCAATGGGGATCTGAAAGTAACCCGAGAAACCATCAAGGAAACAATAGTATTCGTTCCCTGCTAATCTCTCAAGCATCTGGTCCATGAAGGGTAGAGGAAAATGGTCTTTACGGGTGGCGTCATTCAACTTACGATAGTCAATACACACGCGCCATCCCGTAACCAGCCGAGTTGGAATTAACTCGTTTTCTTCATTCGTGACAACAGTTATGCCACCCTTTTTTGGAACACAGTGAATTGGGCTAACCCAAGGACTATCTGAGATAGGGTAAATCAATCCTGCATCAAGAAGTTTGATAACCTCTTGTTTGATAACATCATGGATTTTTGGATTCACCCTTCTCTGATGTTGAACTGCTGGTTTGAAGTCATCCTCCATCAAGATTTTGTGAGTACAGAACTCAGGGTTAATACCCTTAATGTCGGAGAGTTTCCAAGCAATTGCTTGCTTGTGTGACTTCAAGACCTTTATGAGAGCAGTCTTTTCATCTTTACCCAAATCTCGAGCAATAATGACAGGTAATTTATCATCACCTTCAAGAAATGCATACTCGAGATGAGGCGGTAAGTCCTTAAGCTCAACCTCAGGAAATTCTTCAGTTTTCTCAACTGACTTGACTTCTTTGTTATGAAGTTTGACGGGAGGGAGTGGAGGAGAAGTGTCCTGATTTAACAACTTTTCAAGAATAAGAATATCTCCCTCCGGATTAATCTCATGGTGATTAATCTCTTCAGGAATTGCATCACTAGTGTGAGGGGTTGATGAGTGATCATCTTTAAGCAACTTCTCAATGAGAAGTATGTCCCCCTCGATGTCAATTGGAGCGTGATCAATTTCCCATGGAACAGAATCACTAGCCAAGTATGCTTCAATCTCTTCCAAGATGAAGTCGCTTCCCTCAAACGGAGTGAGAGAAGGAGTAGAATTGGCTATGATAGGTTGAGAAGATGTGGTGGGATTCCCACTCACAGAATTATGAGAATAACCAAGAACTTCTTGAGAGTACTCTTCAGAAGCAACATCAATGATATCTATTCGGTTAACCGATTCAGAATCATAGTTTGCGGAGTACCTCGAAGTTTGATCAAGGTTAAAGGTGACAGCTTCATTACCAACACGTAATGTGATTTCTTGCTCAAATACATCAATGAGAGCACGCCCGTTCTCGGAATCCTCTTCCAACAATGCGAGGAACCCGTGGATCAGCATCGAAATCAACAACTACAAAGTCAGCTAGAAAATGGAACTTTCCTACTTTCACAAATACGTCCTCGGCAATTCCAAGAGGACGGGATATTGTACGATCTGCAAGCTCGAGAGTCATGCATGTAGGAGTAAGATCCGGAAGAGAAAGTTTCTTCCATACTGAGTGAGGCATCAGGTTTATGCTTGCACCAAGATCGGCTAAGGCAAAGCATTCAACCATTCCTGGAAATACACAAGGTAAGAGGAACTTTCCAGGATATCCAAGCTTCTCGGGAAGCTTCTTCAAGATTACTGCAGAGCAGTTCTCGTTGAGAGGAGTTTTAGCCATTTCAAACAGCTTTTCCTTGTTGCTTAACATGTGTTTGAGAGTTGATGCAAACTTGGGCATCAACATGATAGCATCCGCGAAGCTTATGTCAAAATGAAGTTCTTGGAAAATTTGAAAGAATTTTTCCATTTGATGACCGGCTTTCTCGCGGAGCTTTTGCTCATGTAAACGTGATGGGTAAGGAATAGAAGATTTGGATTTTTCAATGGGAGCTACAGGAGGTTCAAAAACAACTCCTGGATTGGATTTTGGTTTCTGGACAACCTGAGGATGGACAGTGCTGGTTCTTCCGTTATTAGTAGGAAGTTCCTTGTCCGTTGTCGCCTCAGGTTCACTTTCCACTACCTTCGGGAGAGAAGATGAAGAGGTAGTAGGAATAGCAGGTCCATCATACGAAGTACCACTCCTGGTTGTGATCGCCTTTGCATCGCCCCTCGGATTAGCGATCGTGTTGCTAGGTAGAGTACCTGAGCCCGAGGGTCGATCATTTAAAGACTTCTTTAATTCAGCGATCTGACTGACCAACAACCTGTTTGTCTCCTCTTGAGTCTTCATGAATTGCTTTAAAAGCTCATCAGATGTTGACACAGGAGGTGGTGGAGGGATAATTTGAGGCCTTATGTTCTGGTTATAGCCAGAATTCCCTTGATTAGGGTTCATATTCCCCTGAAATTGATTCCCTCGATTGTAAGTGTTTTGATTAAGATTTCCTTGTTGTTGGAAACCTTGGTTGGGTCCGGAATAGAAATTACCTTGGTTTTGATAACCTTGGTTCATTCTTTGTTGGTTCTGATTCCGGTTAGGATTCTGATTGAAACCGGGTGGTGCTTGATAAGTGTTAGCACGGTAGTTTGGTTCATTTTGAGGACGGTATTGATTACCTCCTTGATTTGAAGTACCGGCTATAGCATTAGCTTCAAAAGGACTACCATCGGTGGCAGTACAGTTGTAGTATGCATGAGGACCACCACAAGTAACACAAACTTCAACTTTCTTCACTTCACCATATGATGGTGCTTGTGTGAAAGTGACTTTCTTTTGGTTAGCAAGAACCAAAGCCTGAACAATGTCCGTGAGTTTGTCAATCTTAGCATCGGTGCTAGATGTACCCACTGGAGATGAAGTAGAAGGTCCAGCCTTAGACTGAGATTGATATGTCTTTGCTCGGAAAGGGCGGACCTGGGACTTGTTTTCAATTATTTGCAAGGCTTCTTTTGTGGTCTTGCTCAGGAAATTACCTCCCGCGGAGGCATTTAGAGAGTCTTGATCACCTTGGTGCAGACCATTGTAGAAAGTATCCATTTGCATTAACTCGGTAAAACCATGATGCGGACACTTGCGGAGCAAGTCTTTGTAACGATCCCACGCCTCCCCGAATGATTCATCAAATCTCTGAGAGAATTTCATTATCTCATTCTTAAGACTTGTAGTTCTTGATGGAGGATAGAATTCGTTCACAAACTTTGTGACTAGATCTTCCCATGTCTCAATGGAACGAGGGGTTGTTTCTCAAGCCAATTCCGGGCTTGTCCCTCTAGAGAAAATGGGAACGGAAGAAGCTTGATAGCTTCATGTGGGACATTCTTGTACTTGATGGTAGATGCAATCTTGTTAAACCATCGAATGTGTGCATGAGGATCATCCCGCTCAAAACCATAGAATTGGCTTTGGGTTACCAGATTAAGTAACCCGGTTTTGAGCTCAAAAGTGTCAGCTACGATGGCTGGGACAACAATGGCATCTCCGTAACCCTCGATGGGTGCTTGGAGAAGCTCATTCATCGGCTTGTCTTCTGCCATCACGGCAGGTGGTGGTGGTGGTAGACGTTCCTCAGTCACACCGCGAAGGAGCGAACGTCCTCTACGTTTACGAGGAATCTTGCCAAGCTCAGAAAGTGGACTTGTAGAGCTGGAAGAACGAATGCGCATGCACTAAGTTTAAAAATCAGTTTTCAAAACAAATGAGGCAAAACACAAGTGAACTTTAACCAATAATCACAAATGAAATGGCTTCTTTGAAAAAGGTACACCAAATCACAAGGACACAAAGGCAAGTTTTAAATCTGATGTTCGGGAACTTATTATGGTCGCACCCCCAGTTAGGTAGTGCACTGCCTTGATTTGCGGTGGTTGATTTTTATGTATATTAAGTTTCACTGAAAAGACGTAGGTATAGATTTGTGCTGATGGGTTTAAAAAACTTTTGGACAATATTTTTGGTATCGTCTCGTTTAACCAAATCGTATTTCTTTAAGAATCACCTTAAAAGAAACACAAGCTAGAAAACGTTACGATTGTTTTGTTGTTTTATATTTTGTTTGGTGTTTTTAACACTTTAGGAAAAGTGTTAATGAACTTTTTGATTTTCTTATAACTTTACAAAAAAACTTTTTACAAACTGTGGTATATGTGCAAGTACGGGTCTGAAAATGCTTAGAACACGCTTACAGCCTCCCCGGCAGCGGCGCCAAAATTTGATGCGCGCAGAACAGTCAAGCTAAATCACTCAAACCTGCCACTTGTGAATGGCAGACCGTAAGAAGCTTAAAACAGCTCAGACACAAATGCAAATGAAGATCAGAGAATACAGTGGATTCCCGGGTCGTTAAGTCCCACGGAGGATGAATTGGTGTATAAACACTTGATCAGATGGTAGAATGATCACTAAGGATAGTGATCAGGAAGGTTTTTGATGGAAAATTACCTAAAGAAAAGATTTAACAAATTACAGCGACTTAAATGCAAATTAAAAGAAATAAAAGAGTTAAAATCTATTAAATAAACGCTATCACTATTTTTACAGTGATGTTTTTGTGATTTTATAAAATAAAATAACTTAAATAAACTATATTAACTAAAACGTAAACTCAAATTATCTAAAAACGTTACTTAAAACTAAAACGAGCGTTACGTTTAAAAATTACGCTGGAGCGCAAGCAAAAATGTAAAATTTATGAAATAAAAGGCCTACGAGTGTAAAACTAATTTTTTTACTTACTATATGATAAAAGAAATTTTTAGAAAAAAGATTTATATTTTTTTGACTTTTATATTTTTTATTATGATTTAATTACTATAAAACACTAATTAATTGATTAAAAATATTAAAACTAATTAGAAAAATCTGAAACTTTTTAAAAATACTTAATACTAATACAGATTAAAGAAAAATACAAAAGAGGAAAAAGCTAGTACGAATAAGCTACAAATAAGCTAAACACACCTAATAAGCTAAACTGCACAATATGTATATAAGAGATTATTTTGTGCAAAGGATGACAGTCAAAGTCCCAAGGGCGCAATGGTTCCAGGTACCCCTATTGTCACTCTCACAAGGCTGGAGGTCTCAGGTTCGAGCCTGCCTCCACCCTTTTTGCCAACTATTTTTTTTTTTTTTTTTGAAATTTTCTTTTACAAACTCATTAAGCACATGAAGATAAGCATTTTTTGTAACTACAACTTTTTCTCAAAACCACTAATAAGCACTGAATAAGCACAAGCTTTTCAACAGTTGGCCCTTTTTTATGGAAATAAGCACAAGTTAAGCTAAAAATGGCTATTTAAGCTATTGAACAAGCACAAGTTGAAGGAAATAAGTTGAGCTAATGTAAATAAGCTAGTTTGAACACTGAATGAGTACAAAGACTACTAATAAGCACTTGCTAAGCTGCAAATAAGCACTGATATCAACTGCTAACACAGGACACTTTTTTTAATCACTAGGCACCTATTAACTTAATTTTAAGCACTTGATTAAGTTACAAAATGAAAATAAGCACTTGCACAAACAAGCTGACCAGCTGAACTTTCTAAAAAAACTAATTTACAAAGTTTAGCAGCCACTAATAAGCTCTTGAGGAGCTTATGAAAACTGATGAAAACCGACTATTGAAACACTTAAACAAAATGGACAGATCTAAAAAGCTATTGCAGCCTAACTAAATAAGTTGCAAACTCAAAATTAAAAATTGAGACCTTGAGATGGCTAGTTAAGCTTCTAAAAAAGCTAAAATTTGCAAGCTTAAGTTGACTGGTAAGCTCTTGAAGAGCTTATAAAGATATGACCAGTTCACTGATTAGCATGCTTACACAGAAATGGACAAAAACAAAAGCCACTTGCAGCCCTATTTAAAAAGCTATAAAATGAAAAGCTAAAGTTGGAACCTTAAGATGGGTTGGTTAGCTATCCAAAGATACAAATTTCACAAGCTAAGGTGCACTGGAGAGCTTTTTACAAGCTCTAGAAAATGGGTGTAAACCTGTGTACAGGGCATACTTTTGACTTTTTAAGAAAATGAAACTATTTGACTAAACTGAACTTTAAATCAATAGTATGGACTAAATAAGTTTTGATAAGCTATATTAAGGTGAGATTAATCTACAATATCAAGTTTTAAGCTAGTTTGATGAGATTTACACTTAAAAATCCTAACAGTTAACTGTCAAATATAAGATTAAACTGATTTTGACTTTTTTGCAAATTAGGACTTGTTTTTATGCTTGAAATGGACTATAAAACACTAAAGAAGCATGAACCAATAACAAACAATCACACAACAGACTTCTATCTCAGATAACTAAGCTAATCCAAACACCCTTATAAGAAGCTGTTTAGAAGAGTTTTATACTAAGACAAGTTTTTAAACTAAGAAAACCATTAATTTACTTGCATTAACTATTTTTAGAGAGGTTTAAACCAGAATTACAGGATTAAATTACTTATTACTAGGAAATGCAAATTTCAAAGGAATTGCTTACAAGATGAGTTCATGCACAAAATGGAGACCCAAGGTCTGAAATTACACCCTATTGCTTCCCAAGAAGCTCTATACCCATAAGCAATCCAAATCAGCTCTTCACCACTTTCTTGATCATGTCTCCATATGTTTTTTATTTTTAACTATTTTTTGGTAATTTTTGGTATTTTTCTATTTTGAAGCTAAACTGAATTATAAATGATTTTAAAAGCTTAAATAAGTTATTATAAGCTTAAATAAACTTACTGAGCTTAGAACCACAACAATAAACAACTTAAACCAATATTTGAGATTTTGCTCAAAAATTTGCATAAATTGTATACTTGCATAAAACTTAAAATTGAGACTGGAAATATGTTTGATATACACTGGAATGAGATTACAAATAACTTGAAACTTTAAACATAAGCTGGAAAACTTAAAGAAATTAAAACGACATACAAAATATAAAAATTACTCTAGATAGCTTATCCAATGACTCCTCTGCCTCTTTTATGCATCAGTTGAGCTCACACGTGTCCTTAGAGCAGATCCCACCTCTTATCCTGACCAATGGTTGAGTAATGAGTGTTTTAGCCATTTTTCCATTTTGGCGGGAAGTGGTACTTTTGACTTGTAGCCCTGCTTTATCAACTAGGGGGGGTGGCATTTATTGTGGGGGGTCAAGTGATGATGGGGGTGGTGGAAAACAGGGGAAAAGGTGATGGGAAGAAGGTGGGGTGTTGCAGGGTGTTGGTCGGGGGAGAAGCAGGAGGTGGAGGGAACACTGTTTGGCTTGGTTTGACTGGGGGGTCAAAATGGTTTGTGACAGGGGTCAAAGGTATATGTGGTAGGGGTTCACAATGTATTTTGACAAGTCTTTTGTTTAATATTAACAAGGACTTGTTTTGTATTTTCTGAAAAGACCAAGGACCAAACCTGTAATTTTCCAAACTTTGCTTCAAGGGACCATTATTGACAAGCTTTGAAAGTTTAGGGACCTATCTTGCCATTATTGAAAGTTAAGGGACCTAAATTGTCATTTTTTTAAAGTTAAAGGACCTAAATTGTAAATTTGTAAATTTAAATCTCAAGGACCATTTTTGACAACTTAAGAATCCCTAGGGACTTTAAAATGATATTTCTCTTTGTTTGGTTTTACCAGGGACTGTTTTTGACAACTTTTGAAACTTGGGGGACTAAAACTGCAATTTTTGCAAATTTGATATGTTTTTCATCTGATTTTGATATTTTTGCATTTAAAACACATAAAACACTGATTTGTGATATTTTGATCATTTTGATATGTTTCTGAGTGTTTTCAGATGTTTTTGCAGTTTAATTGGTACAAAAATGATGAGTATTTAGGGTCCTTGATTGATTTGTCACTCCGCAAGATTTCTGTAGCGAAGAACTTGTATTTGATATTTCACATATTTGTTGTGTAATAGTTGTGTTGGTTTGGTCCACCGTGCTACGGACTCGGTATCTAGCTTTGTACCGGATAAAGTGTAAGCAACGTTGTGAAGGCTTCTCCGCCAAGTGAAGGAGTTTGTTGACATAGTGCTTGAACTCTCGAGTAGGTGACTCGGGGAGTGGAGTAGGGCAAGGAAGGTGACCTTGTAGCCGAACCACTATAAATCGGTTGTGTCATTTCTATCCCTTAACTTTATCTATTTGCTTGCATTATCATTAGATCTATACGTTCTCAACATCCATACGATTTCACATAATATCGAATCTAAAAGTTTTTGAAATCAACTTAAAATCGGCAAAACTATTCAACCCCCCCTTCTAGTTTTCCACACACCCTTTTCTTGCAACTAACTTCTAGTAGGAAGATTGCATGAACTAATAAAATAACCTTAACAACTTGAATATTGAAACATGCAAGTAAGGTCATTATATTAAAACCATAGTAAACTCTAATTGGTTTATAAAACCAATCACGTAGACATGTTGATGAGAATAATTCGATTACTTTAAAGTAATTTTAGGGATAGTAATGTTTTGGTCGTATTCTGCATGTGAGGGTTGTGTTTGTTTATATAGCTCACAAGCCAACTCAAGGCTTGGGCTTTTTCTTGATCGACAAGTAACAAAAACAAACAACCCCATTACTTCCGACCAGTTAGAGAGAAACAAGGCCCAAGGCTCTCCTAAACCCGACCCATTTAACAATTTGGACAAGCCCATGGATCGTGTTTAATGATCGAGTAAACATGCATGCATATCGATTATACGTATTCAAATATTAAACGTTCGTCACGTACTCTCATGTTTAACGTGTGTGCCCCCATTGGCTCATACACTTCTAGTCGTTTACGTGTGTTTATAACTCCCACAAACCAACAGCTCCCACTTGGGAGTTGGTGTGTCGAATGACACACAAAACTAACGACGGAAACGCCTAGCAAACGCTCTCACTCGCTTTTTAATTAAAAGTTTCTGAGAGAATAGTTTCGTAAAATTTTCTCAGTAGCATGGTCATTCAATGTCTTGCTCTAATCATCCTTTGTTATAGATACCATTAAACCATGGATAATGGATCTCAAATCATTCCATATAGTTTAACCATTTAGAATCTCGTAATAGATTTTAATTTAGATATACCAAATGTAATCAAGAATCATCTTGCATTACCCTTTGGGTTTGGCCAAAAAATTATCTGATTAAATCTGGAGAGGCGCCATGGTATCTTTCTGCACATATAAAGTGAAGTAACAAATCATTTATTGACTACAAGTGTTGTGGATGCTGTTTCACATCACTCCGAAATATAGCTTTTATAACTACCTTGTTCAGATAGCGTTTTGCGTATACTTACAAAAATGATATCCACACATAACAGAACTTGCTTGCATCTCAAGTCTAAGGACGAAGATAACAAACCATTTTCAATATTTTACCTATGACAAGGATCCAAAAGTAAATGTTTGAAAGTTGGGGAATCCAATATGCATCTCTAGTAAATACATATGAGTTTGGCGGGAACAATCCACATTCTCGTCAGAATATAACCAACACTCACATTTTGCCTTACATAACGATATTCCCATATTGTTAACCGACAATGGACATATTTAGAATAATAAAATTATTCAAGGATTAAACATGCAAATATAGGATAACAATTATTATATGAATGAATAACAAATACCAAGTATCTTTATTCATCATAAAGTAAATTGTCTATCAATCCCAATTATCCAAATACTAAAACAGATATGCATGAAACTCATTTAGTAAGTTTAACCCTAATGTTTCCAACATTTTCAACCTTTCTTTAAAAGAAAAACTAAATAGTCATCTGAGTAAACTTTCCGAATACTTGTTTCAAATTTCACTTATAGTGAGTGATTTGAAATATAGGATGAGTGTCTTATCTCATATGCTCATACTATTGCAAGAGTTATAGTATGGAGATGTCGTCTTACCTTGCATGAGGTATTAGAAATCAACGACATACTGACAATCATTTTTACAGTTTCTAAAAGTGTAAAGTATTCTCATTCATTAATGTGTAATGCAACAATGCTCTATGTTGAGCACAGCTAGTTAGCAGATTTATCATAAATGATAAACTCCTACTACAACTAGTATAAATAATCCTCTAGCATCATTTGTACTTATACAACACTATGCTTTATAATTCGTAAACATCTATATTAACATTAATCTAAACTCTCTCAATTAGATATTGTTGTTGTCAGCTCATTTTGTTCTTATACAAAGGCAACAACTAGTCTTATACACAATATAATATATACATGATGAATCCTTAGTTAAAACAACATAAGGTTTCCATCCATGTAATAAATTACTCCAAGTGAAATATATCATTTAAGACTTGCTCGAATGATATATTGCATTTGTGTCAGACTTAATTTTTCGCATTTGTTTATTCCATATAAACATCTATTCCAAGGTTGTTTGTTTTATTCCCTAAATTCCAAGTGAAGTTTCATTCCAAGCTTAAGGAACAATATCTAGCTTAAATAGAATGATATCTTAAATATGTAAATTTTAAGGAAAAACACAATGCTCCCACTCAATGTCAGATATATTCAAGAGTTATCTTAATTCAACCAGAATCATGTTGTAATTAAATTCAAGATCTTAGCTCTTAGACGTATGATTTAATCCAAAACTTGGATTGCATAGATCTTGTATACTACATAAAGATTATATAGATTCATAACCCATTTGATTACACACCGTCCTCGCAAAAGGTAATCATAAAGAAAGAGTTATAAAATCTAATTGTCATATTCAACCTACAAATCACATGTATGACAATTAAATATCTTTATATAATTAATGCGTGTATATATAAGAAAATTTAATCACAGTCAATTGCTTAAGTATGATTAAAAACTTCTTATAAAATGCCATGAATTAACATTTATACAATTTTGTCCTTGTGAGTCATTCTTCAAAAGAAACTCATTTCAACCTCATAGGTTAACTGTTAGGCGAAATAACCATCAAGCTCAAAACTCGATTTGCCTTTTAAGGACGACATCTTATCATTCATAGTTTTAAAACATTTATCAGATTCAAGATGTGATAATATATTTTAGTAGTTAGCTGATTTACAATAATCTTCTAACGAATATCCTTCAACGTTGATATTAAAATATCACTTCAAGTGATGAGGCATCCTTGCGGATTTATGAATGAGAGTAATCACTATACTTCGGTCGACATTTTCATGTTTAACCTTAGTATGACATTAATAAGTGGATTTTAGAAGGTTAAGTATTTTGTTCTCAAAAACTTTGAGATTTGTATAGGGAATATGTCCTCCAATAGTAATCAAGTTTCATTAGTGTTCTAATTTGATACCTCAAACTTTTTACTAATCACAAAAACCATCAAAGTTTCAAAAGTGTTTCATTCTTATGTGCTTAAAGTACCAATTTATGCATTAACATGTTGTACATTAATTTTAAACACCCAGCCCTGAATTCAACTAATTTCAACCAACTTTATGTACAACCCGTTAATGTATGACTAAACATAAACAATAACCACAAAATAATAACCAAGTTTGAGAAGTGTTCCATTCAGGTCACTCTAACATAAAAATTACATAAGAATGGAACAGTTTTGAAACTTTGATGATTTTTATGATTGATATGAAGTTTGAGGTACCAAATTGGAACATATGTCAAACTTGGTTACTATTTAATGATTTTCACCCATTTGTATATACTCCCACTTACTTTTGTAAGTAGAAACAATTCTCTAAATACTAAGTATTTAAGCAACAATAAATTGTTCTTTATGGGGAACCACAAAATACATTTTAAGTTCTCATCTCTAGATTTGTTAATAAAATGCTTCATAAGATTTTAACAAATTTAGAACTTAAATCAAGACATAATGAAATTCCTTCCAACAACTCAAATTAAGGTTTATAGAAAAACTCTAATTTAGTATCACTCTTTAACAAAAAATTCTAACAACAGTTTTGTGTTTCGTCAAGCTAGGAAGAACACAAAAACAATAATCTTCAAGCTAGGAAGTGTAGAAAAATCAAAAAACCAAAAGGGTTTATGATTCAATTGGTTTGAGTGATAAAACCTGAAATCCTTAATGAATTAGGGTTTTCAGTTATGGGTTGTCTTGAATACCTTCTAGGTTTGAACTATATTGAGTGTATCCATGACACACGCAATTTCTAACCTTGATATGTTTTGGAGGTAGAGCAATTAAAGCTATCATGAACCAAACTATGTGAATAAGGTTTGATTTAACACATTAGACATACCATAATGAAGTGGTATTCTATGAGTTATTAGAATTGTGAAACTATATCAGAATTCTATAGATACCTTAATTCTCTTTGGACCAAATACTTGTCAATTGGGTCGAGCCAAATTGCATATGAAGTATTTACGAACCAAGTGCATGCAATAATGTATATTCATTGAACAATACAAGAACCTTATGTTCACATGTTCACAAGAAGACATAACTGTTCAAGGATTATATGTTCATGTGTTAACAAAAAAACAGAACATTTCAATAATACATTATAAGTCTTTGAATAATTCAAAGGCCTTATGTTTATGTGTTAACGAGAAGACATAACACATTTACTATTATATACTTTATGTTATAAGTCATTGATTAATATAAGGACTTTATAATTATGTCTTAACATATAAGCATAATTATACTAACAAAAGTAATCATGAATGCAAACTCTTGAGCTCTATAGTAATTTCAAGTTAATTTTATACTTCAGAATTATGATCATTATCATATAACCATAATTATGTTGACTAAAATATGTAGTCTAAAGTTGAAGTATCTTAACACTGTATCATGACATTTGAATGTAGTAGGGCAACAAGCATCTAGCGTATTCAAGTCCTAGTAGAATCATTATTAGAATGTAGTAGGGCAATAAACATCTCATGTGTTTAAGTCCTTGTAGAATTCTTAGTTTCCTTTACATTGCGGTCAAGAGATACCAATAATATTGTTGTTCCTTGCACACACTTTAAGATTTCTCCCACTTGTGAAAGGTACAACATCATATTATGAAAACAAACAACACGTGATTGATTGTTCAAACAATATGATAATGTTATATATATCATAAGTAGTTTTAGAACCATAACCTGTAATAAGAAATTGTGGATTATTATTTTATAGATAATGTTTCAGGAAGCGACAGCAGGAAAGCAACGTGTTATTTTATAAAATAAAATGCAATTTTTCTTTAAGCAATGGTTGTTCATATTCGGAAAGTAATGGATTATTTCAAAGCTAGTTTGAAATGATATGGGTGACTAACAGGAAATAAATCCCGTAGCTCCCACTGAAATTGACAACATTACATGAATGATATTTCAGTAATAAAATGCAACTCCTCCCACTAGATTTGTCATAATTGTAAGTGTTATATTTCCAGTAGAAAACATATAGCAGTTTTATATACGTTCATATTCTCTTCAAATGCCTACGAGTAGCATTTACTTAGGTATTGAACAGAGTATATGAAGTTCTACTTATGTAGTCAATGGACTATCCATTCTTTTATTCAATTAACTTGAATATTTAGCATGCAATTCCTCCTTTATTGTCTACATAGCCCCAAGGGTAATTAGCACTTTAGGAATAATACGAGTCCAAGAAGATTACCTAGCAAATATGCTAGTAATTCCTTTACTCTTTGCGGTTTAAACTCATACATCGTGACAAGTGCAGGATGTTATTTATTTTGGCAGCTCTAAACACAGTGTTTCCAGTTACACAAAATATTATATCTTTCAATTAACTCTAAAGACCACAAAAGGGTAATGAAAGATCATAAATGAGTTCATTGATTTGTAATCCTATCTTATTTGTCAACTAAGGAGAAAATATAGGTATAAGTCTCACTCTTCTTACTAGGAAAAGAGACTAAGTTTGTCTTTCAAAGAAAAACAACTTTGTTTACGAATTATGTTGCAATAACACAATTAATCAGAACATAAAAAGTTCAATTCTAGTATTTTCGATAATTATATTCTTAAAAGAATTAACTATCCAATTAATTACTAATAAGACTAAGATCCATCTTGCAACCCCACTTAATTACCATAGGTCTGACCAGTGAATAAAAAATAGGATAAGAGGTAAGCGACGAGCGTTAATTGCATTAATGCAACTCTTAAATTTATGAGACTGTTTAAGGCATTAGTATCAAGTAATAATGTCAAAAGCATGTTTAGTTCTCATCTTATGCCTCGGGTTCAAGGTCTGACCAAACTAACTCGAGATAAGTCGACCAAGTATGGACGTGTAAAAATAACCAGAGGTCTGACCAGTGAGAAATAATTACCATGGGTTGGAAAGGCCCTTAGGTCTGACCAGAGAAGTCAATCCAAGTGCACGTGTTCATAGTTGGATGACATAGACTTAAAATTAACAAATAGGTATGCACACATAAATGTGGTAAAATTCGTGTACAAAGTAGCATGCAAAACAACTTAGTATCACTAATTTTAAAAACTTTTGGTAATGACACTGTAGTGATCATCATGGTTCACGGCAGCTCCAATCGAACACACAGGGAGGCAGAGGACCAGGTAAGCGCTGAAGCATAACCTTAGACATCCTTTCAGTGTGACTGTGCGCACTTCTTTGAACCCCCTTTTGAGTTTGTTCTAGTGGGTGAGCCGTACATCCCAAGTGTCCATAGCGTCTAGTTTTTAAATTCTTAAAAACGTGTTTCATATATTAGGTCACTTTATTTTACAAAAACAATTTTTCACGAATCAAATAGCAGGTCACAATGAGCATGGTATTTAGGCGTGTAAATAAAGACCAATATTAATGTTATGGTTACGATATATATTATTCCATATTGCATACAATTAGGTGTCAAGACAAGTAATAATGCACATATAGGAATCACAAACATATAAGCATAAACATCAACATAAATAACCACATATTGTTCCGAGTCCTCTTGCAAGTCTTCCCCAAACGGAGAACCATAAGACCGTCACTAGGATGTAATACCTAGATCGCCCCATACATCACTTAAACAAGCAATTGAGTGAGTGTTGTGGCCGGAAAAACACATAAAAAGCATGGCATTTTAATTAACAAGTAATTGCGCAATTTATGTATTTATAACCAATATGTAATTCTAATTATCATAATAATTCTAATTAAAAATTAATAAATACAAATTAACTTTTAATTCTAATTAGCAAGTAATTTTAATTTAACAAGTAATTCTAATTAACAATTTAATTTTAATTAACAAAGTAATATATAATTAACATGTAAATTAAATTCTAATTAACAAATTAATTCCAATTAACAAATTAATTCTAATTATCCATATAATTTTAATTTGTGTGTGACTAGTTATTATTTATTAAAAATTGATAAGTATTGCATGTAATTGTCAAAATTAAAATAAAACAAAATCTAAACTAGGTTTCATGCAGCCTTTTAAAACATGTTTATTAATATCAGAAACGTGTAACCCTAATCGCAAAAACGAGATGGCTCGTGATGCCACTGTTGGGATTTTAGAACAAGTTAACCAATTAACCTCTACGAGTACGCAGCGGATAAGGATCTAGTAATCGCAATTAGGTTAAACACGTAATTAATAAACAATTAATTAATAAACTATTAATTAATAAAAGGGATAAAAGAAACCCTAACCTTGTTTGGCAATTGATCTTTAGTAACGGACAATAAAACCAGTACGAAACTCAGCACCTAAAATAGATGCCTCAATGAGTATCACACACAAACACTTAAACCAAGTACGTTCGATAAAAGCTAGTCGAGAACGTTTAAACAATCAACCCCTTGATAACACTTGAATACCACGAACAAGAAAACTCAAAGAACCACTTCTTATTACTTGCCCGAGATCACAAACTGTCCTAAAACAGTTTTTACATCACACCCTTTTCTTGCAACTAACTTCTAGTAGGAAGATTGCATGAACTAATAAAAAAACCTTAACAACTTGAATATTGAAACATGCAAGTAAGGTTATTATATTAAAACCATAGTAAACTCTAATTGGTTTATAAAACCAATCACGTACACATGTTGATGAGAATAATTCGATTACTTTAAAGTAATTTTAGGGATAGTAATGTTTTGGTCGTATTCTGCATGTGAGGGTTGTGTTTGTTTATATAGCTCCCAAGCCAACTCAAGGCTTGGGCTTTTTCTTGATCGACAAGTAACAAAAACAAACAACCCCATTACTTCCGATCAGTTAGAGAGAAACAAGGCCCAAGGCTCTCCTAAACCCGACCCATCTAACAATTTGGACAAGCCCATGGATCGTGTATAATGATCGAGTAAACATGCATGCATATCGATTATACGTATTCAAATATTAAACGTTCGTCACGTACTCTCGTGTTTAACGTGTGTGCCCCCATCGGCTCACACACTTCTAGTCGTTTACGTGTGTTTATAACTCCCACAAACCAACAGACTAAACTTAAATGAGTGGATGAGTGGGCTTATGAGTTTATATAAATGGTTTTTTATAAGTTCAAAATTGTAGCTTTTGGTTACAAGGATTGAGCTTCTATAACATGTTCCATTACAAATTAGATAAGCTCATAAGCCGAAAAGTAAGATTAAACAAACACATCTTAACACATAGAAAGCATGATCCCTCTTCTATATCTGCTGCCACACACAAAGATTTAAATAGTACAATTTCTGCAATTTATTTCTAAATCAAAGCTAAATGAAAAAAACTAATTATGACGCAATAAGCTTTCAAGAGCAGTATATATATTGTACAATAGTTTAGCTGCCGTTCAAAAAAGACTTATAGTTAACAAACTTCTGGACCCGATCATTCTATAATACATTACTGTAATATAAATCTACCTTCGGGCATCTTCTTGACCCGATTTTAACCAATTTCAAATAAGTCAAAATCCAGCTTAATCTCAGCAAGTTTGATCACAATTAACCGTCATTCACATTAAATTAAGGATCATTTGTTTGAAAAATCGACCAAGTTTAATCGTGTAAATTGTATGCTTTTTGCTGTTTAAATTAAAGCTTAGAATGATGTCATTTGAGTTTTATATACAAAGACCCTAATTTCGAACACTTTGACCCAGTTGTAGAAAAACAATCGTTCCAAACTCGTTTTAGATGGTGACGTTTGGTTTTCAATCATTCAAAAACCGATAAACTATACATGACAACTCCTTCCTTGCACGTACATGCAAAATTTACATCTACCAGAATTTATAGCAAACAAATATTTTTAATATGAATTTTACAAGAACAATCTTTTACATGCACGTAGAAAATTTTGATGCGATTGTATTTAGTCAAGTTTAT
Source organism: Chrysanthemum makinoi (assembly GCA_910596185.1). NCBI lineage: Eukaryota > Viridiplantae > Streptophyta > Magnoliopsida > Asterales > Asteraceae > Chrysanthemum > Chrysanthemum makinoi. The sequence goes on from OU343222.1 coordinate 341,993,712, forward strand.
TTAAATATATAGCTTAATATATCATCTGCATATTGTGTCGTGCTAAAATTTTTGGCTGAAATATTAAATTCAAAATCAAGACTTTGCTCGAGTAAAAGGATTACAAAATAAAGGTAATTAGTGGTTTGCAAGCAAAACAAACACCAACTTCAGCAGATAACATATAGAAAGCCTTAGAATTTCATTTTGCCTATGAAACTAATCCTCTTTCTGCTTCTCTATGTTCCTTGCTTAATCTAGCACATCAGTACGAACTTTTTAACGCTACCTCATCCTTAATGGCTTTTTCAGCAACTTCTGCTTGTTGAACCACTTCCTCAAATGTCTTTTGGTTGGCCCAAACAACTAGACCACGGCGTACATAGTATAGCCCTCTAATGAATCTCTTAATCTTCCTGTTCTCAGTTTCAGCATTGATTGTTCCAAATCTGACATATTTGTTAAATTTCACCGTGTATGCTTGAACAGAGCGAATTGATTCTTTTTCCTCAAATTTAAATTCCTCCTGTTCGCGTTTTTGACTCTCCAAGATGTAGTTCTTGGAAACAAGTTCCTTAAATTGATCCCACGACATACTCAATAATGTTTCTTTTCCGCGCGACTCCTTTATCATGTTCCACCAGTATAATGCGCTTCCTCTTAGCATAAATGAAGCATACAAAACCTTATTATCATCTGAACACTTGCATAAATCAAAGGCGTTTTCCATTTCCATAATCCAGTCAGATACTACAATGGGATCCATGTCACCGTGGAATTGAGGCGGGCTTGTCTTCAAGAACATTTTACGGTTTTGCAGCTCTTGAAGTTCTTCTTCTTTCAGTCTTTCTTTAGTTTCTAGTATTGCTTGTACCTTTTTCAGTGTCTCTTTTTCTATAGATGGCATCATAGATCTGAATACATCGGTTATTTCAGCGCTTAGATCAACACCACCCAAGATAGCATTTTTTTCAGGTTGCTCGCGTTGATTTCTTACACCACCCTTCCCTTGCCCTTGTGAAGACTCGGTTCCATTACTATATTCACCGTTTGACATTCTGTATGATCACTCAAAGAATATTGTCATGAACTACTTTTGATTATTCAAGTACTACAAAAACTTACATAATTAACATATCAGATTCATACTAACAATATGCATGCATGCAAAATTTCTTATATTTACCATATCCTTCTTTACATATACTAAATATATTCAGCTAGAAATTCTATACAATAGATACATGCAAATTGAGCATTTTGAGTTATTATCAAACTTTTTGTAATATTTACCTTCAGCGCGCTTTGTGACGAATGAACAAATCCTAGCTACGAACTCGTGCTCCAATTTCTTGCTTGACACTTGGACTTCCTGTTATTTTGCAATGCAAATATGTGTTTATATATCATGCAAAAATCAGATCTCAAGAGTCGCCATTAATATGAACATTGAATTTCTGATTCAAATTTAATTTATGGTGACGATTGAGTTTACAATACATTCTTATCAGATTAAAAAGTTAGATACATATTTCGGTATACAAAGTATACGATTAAAAAAAGCCATTGTAATTCGAACCGTACTTAATTCTTTTATATAGTATAAAAAATAAGCAACAAATTATTGATTCACATGCATTTCCAAATAGCAATTACCAAATTATTGATTCTTTTTCTTGTTTACTGGTTAATTAGTTACTTTTTCTTTTACCCTTGATGTGTTGTTATTTCACATGATCAGGGCCAATAAATAGATATTTCATCATAAGGAAGGGCCTAATTTTTTGTTGTGGTTTCAGAAGAGGGAACAAGCATAATGGAGGGAACGGACATAATGGATCACGGTGAGACTTATTTACGCGTACTAGATATATACTGAATCAGCGAATACCAGGTTCTTGAAGACGATGTGGTCTTTTTATTTACTAATGAAGGGCATTACATTGCAATATTTGGTAAATTTAATGAAAAACATGTCTTACTGTGATTCATTTGGTTGGTCTCATATAAAATATATCATTATTATCTTACAAACCGATTTTTTTAAGGTAGTTTCATGATTACTATTTGGTAATTTCGATCTTGCATTCAGTTTCAGGAAAAATGTTGACGAATGGGTCTCAAATTCACAGATGATATGCTGCAGCTCCTTAAATATATACTTGGATGAAAGAGCTACTCATTTCTCTACTTGGTTTCTTGCGAAGATTGGTAGTTTTTATTTTTAATAGGTTATAGATGAGTTGATGTTTGCTCTTTTTTTTGTTAGGAACGCGATTATTGGTACATTGTGGACAAAAAACGTGTTGTTGTATTCGGATTGATAAGTATTTCATTACATAAATGGAATTAGTATTTAAAATTTTCAATGCAAATTATTAGTATTTCCGGCTATTTAAAAACGCATTTATAGCATAAATCGAGCATATGTTCTATTTTTATAATACCATATGATAGCGACCACCTTTTGTTGTCCCTAAATTGACAGCTAATGACGAAATATTTCGTGACTAAACTCACTAACGAAGGTTAACTACGCCGTTAGTAGAGAATCTCAGTGACGACTTTCACTATATTAGTGACCCATTTCAGTGACGAAAAAGTCGTCATAAAAATAGTCACGACATGATTTTCGTCACTTTTCAATTTTGTGACGAAGCTATAGTGACGACAAGTGACGACTTTGATTTCGTACCTAAACCGGTTTAGTGACGATTTTCCCACCTTTAGTGACGATTCCCTATCGTCAGTCGTTAGTATAGCCACTTTTTCTTCTAGTGTCATTAGTACGTTGCAATTGTTACAAATTACACTACGACAATTACAGTATAAACTATATGGGGTTAATATACAAAGAAGTTACTAAAGTTTGCGAAAAAATTGTTAAGTTACTAAAGTTTCAAAAGTGTCATCTAAGTTACTCAAGTTCATGACTTTATTAAATAGGTTACTCAACCTTTAAAAATATTACACTCTAGTTACTCTCAAGGTGGGCAACCGGTTGATAGCCCGTATCCCATGTTCACGTAGGCCTGACACATATTTCACCTCAAAGAAGTTACTAAAGTTTGAGAAAAAATTCGCCTAAGTTACAAAAGTTTCAAAATTGTCATCTAAGTTACTCAAGTTCATATTTTTTTTATTTGTTTTTGTAATAACCATGATTTTTTTTGTATTGTAATTTCAAGGTGAGATTTTTTGGCGTGTGTCTTGTATGTGTTTGATTATGCAAGTTAATTTAAATAAATGTGTGTGTTTTAATAATTGCGGAGTGTGGTGCTGGTTGGATGCATAACACAAAAAATAGATGAAAAAAGACCCTCACACTCTTTTAACAGTTAAACACTCCCTCCATTAGTATATAATTTTGACGAATCAAGTTTGTATTTATTCAAACTAAGGTTAAAGTTGTAAAAAATTTGAATAAAAAAAAATAAATCCACTAAAAATGTAAAAAACTAAAATAAAATAAAAATGTAAATAATTAAAAAGATATTTCAAATTGAAAGTAAATATGATTTTTTAATTGAATGGAGACACATGTCACTATAAGATGTGGTTCCGTAACATTTGTAAATAATGATATAGATAATCAAGATGATACCTCCTTATCTTAACTTTTAATGAGACGCATGTTGTAAATGCATTATAATATATTATAGATAAAAAAGATAAAAAAAATACATATTTACCCGTTTAGGCATGTCACATGGTAAAGTTAACAGCCAAACTAACGGTTTTAGCGGTCAAAGGATCAAACCCGTTATAGGTTAAAACCATAGGCGAATTTTTCCCAATTGAGTAACTTAGATGATATTTTTAATACTTTAGTAACTTAGGCAAACTTTTTCTCTGACTTTAGTGACTTTTTGTATATTAACCCAAATATAAGCCACTGCCATGTTGGATTTAACCAGTTATCATAGGTTACAAATAAGAAAGTAACAAATTTAACTGGTTGCAACAACTTAAGTAATTTAGATGACATTTTTGAAACTTTAGTAACTTAGGACAATTTTTTCGTAAAATTTAGTAATTTATTTCTATATTAACCCAAACTATATGACATTTAAAGTTAAAGAACTAAACTCAACGATAGGTTTGTTCACATAGCTACTTATTTATAAAGTAAAGTAGAGTAAAATAACTCCTAATACTGTCTTTCACGGGTTATGGGTCCCAATACCATCTTCCACGGTATATGTGGGATGTTAAGACGTCGACAACCATACCCCTACCTCTTCTGATTCTACCAAAGATAGAAAAGGACCTCCGGCCTTGTAAGGGGTAAGGATCGAACCCTTGACGTTAACCACTTGATCCAACCTTGCTCCCCTACCTAAGATAAAGAGGCTACTTATTTATATAATGTAATATATTTGTTATTTTGTTTTTTTATGTCTAAATTTATAAAATGGTTCTCTTAAGTCTTAACAATGGTTTTTGAAAGTATGTATGTTGGATTAAAAAATTAGTTTGAGGGCAATTTCTAATATAAGATGAGACAGTTAATAAAAGCCCAAATAATAATAAGAAAAATAAATTAAAGTCTCTATTTAGGTTTTGATACCATATTAGATTTAGGTTAATATCACAATGGCAATAAATTCACAAAAGTCCTGTATGTATACATCATTCATAAGTCGAATTCTACCAGGGCATAAATTGGGCTAGGCGCAAGCTCAAGCCCAACATCATAAACCAATGGTCTGGCCATCCAATGCCACACTAATAAAAACCGCACTCACGTGTAGTTTGGTTGTTCATAACTCATGTGTATGTCCAATGAGAATTTCAGGCATAGAGGCCACATCCTGTTTTGATCGTTGTACAGACGATGAATATGTTTTAAAGGAAGCGTGTCAATCACGCGGCTTGATCATGTTATACTTTCGGGTTCCCTTACTCTATTTCATTCTTTATTTTTTCTAATTATGATTTGTCATGATTGTTCTTATGCATTCTTCTTGGTTGTGATATTTCGATTTAGATGAGAGGTGGTACCTATTACTACCTCCATCCCATATTAATTGTCATGTGTTTATTTTTTAAGTCTTTTTTTTTTTTAACTTTGACCTTAAATATTTTTATTTGTGTTATATAATATTTAATAAAAATTATACCAATAAAAAATACATTTAAAACTCAATCTATTTATATATTTTGCATCAAGTATTATATAACACAATTAAAAATATTTTAAGTCAAAGTAAGAAATGAAAGACCTAGAAAATTAAAGTGGACGGTCAATATGGAACGGAGAGAGTATTACAATCTTAAAACAGATTATTCCGACTTTGTTTAGAAAAAAAGAAACACCTCCTTAATTGGTGAAGTCTTTGTTAAAAAGTTGCCGGCTAAGTATTTGCAATTGTGGTAAAGGTAGTGAAAAAGTGATGAAGTTTAAAAAGTGTGAAAAGCCACTAATTATAGGACATGTGTCCCCCCCCCACCTATTTTATTCAAAAATTCGTCTAAGGGTAAAATCGTAATTTTATCCATTTTTTGCTTTTTCACCTGAATTTCAAATGCACATATCTTTTAAACGACAAACTTTTATAAAAAACCGATTTCACCATACTTTTTAAAATTTAATCCGCTTTAATTTGGTATAAATCTTGTTAAATATTTCAAACTTTCTTTTAACATACCAAATAGATCTTGATTTTCTTGATATTTTTGTCATTTTTGACCTTATACCTTCAAAATGGGTTTATAGACATATAGGTTACCTAACTTTCCAACTTTATTCGCCTAAGTTAACAAACTTTTTTTTTTGTGCAAACAGGGTATTGGACTACACGGAGTTGACATTCAGGTAACTGAATTTGTAAAATGAGACATTTAGGTTACTTAACTTACCTAAAAAAATGCATTTGGGTTACTTTGATTACACTGAAAAATAGAGGTTGAATGCTTAACTAAAGTTCAGTAACCTAAGTGAACAAAATGAAAGTTTGGTAATTTAGGCGAACAAAGTGGGAAAGTTGGGAAACCTGTCTGATATAAAACCCCCTTCAAAATTGCCGAATCTTGAAATACTTGAAACACGAAAGTTGTAGACTTTTATTCACTCTTTACCCAAAATTTTGAATCACTCAAATACGATATGATATCAGTGAGATATCGCACGTTAAAAATGACGTTTTAGTCATATTTGTTGCACACAACGTATTTGATGAAATGTCTAGCTTAATTTTTTAGTGTTAAATTTGCGTTTAATGCTCTAGTTATTGTACCACAACGCATTATGAATCATTTTATTAATGTAAGATTCAAAAAGTGATAATCTTTAATTGATATTTTTTCTAAAAAAATACTTCGCTCATCAATTAGTCTTTGTTCATCAAGTTAGTCTTTATTCATCAGTATAATCTTGTTCATCAGTTAATATTGTTCATCAGTTAATCTTGTTCAAGACTGATGAACAAGACACATTTATTACTAAAAAGAGTTGATCATCAGTTTATCACAACGTTCATCAGTTCTCTTTATTTTTGTTCATCAGTTATATCACAATGTTCATAAGTTAGATTATGTAGCCCATCAGTTTCCTAACGAAAAAAATCATACTATTTATCAATAACAATATTATGATGTTCATCAGTTGTCTAAAAAAAATCACAGTGTTCAATTCATCAATTAGTTGTTCATCAGTTAGCATCGTTCAACAATAAAAAGAGATGTTCATTAGTTTTCTTGAATTTGTTCATCATTTTATCGATTTTCCAAAAAAAAAAAAACCATAATGTTCATCAATTATGGTCACAACGTTCATCAGTTTATCTTTTGGTTGTTCATCAGCTAAAAAAATCAAAAATAACAAAAGATATATTTTGCTATACCAACTAGTGCATTTAAGTGTACTTTTATAAGAAAAATCTCGTTTAGCCATTTTATCAAATACTTTGTGTGCACTAAATATGACTAAGATGTTATCGTTAACGTGCAATATCTCACTCGTATTATATCGGAATTGAATGATTTAAATTTCTGGGTAAATAATAGCCAAAAAGCTACAACTTTCATGTTTTAACTTTTGCATAATTAGGTCTTTAAACTATACAAAATTAGAGCCGAAAATGCCGAAAATTTCAAGAAAATCAATACCGACTTAAAAAGTAGAAATAAAAAGTTGCAATTTATATATCAAAATGCATACCAAATTAGAGAGAATTAAATTTTAAAAATTATCGTGAAATCGGTTTTTCATAAAAGTTTGTCGTCTGAAAGTTATTTATGTTTGAAGTTTTAGGGTGGAATAAGAAAATGGGTTAAAAGGACCAAAATGCCCTTTAACCGAATTTAATAAGAAAAAAGAATGAATTGGGTGGGCGACACATGACATTCAATAGTAGGCTTTTTAGACTTTTTATTTTTTTTTACTTTGCAAGAGATCCCAACTCGTTAAAGGTAAATTGTCTTTCTCCTTGATTAAGTTACTATTTTAATTAACATGGAAATATACCCCAATGTAGTGCTATATATAGTTGAAAAAACTTATTAATAATTACGTTGAGTTCATTACTCAAGTTCCACTAGTTTATATTAAAATCTAAACTGCAGAGCCAAGAAATTTCATCACAGGGGGCAACAATTGTTAAGGGCAGAGTTAAATAAGAAGATGAAATATGGTTTTTAGTGTAATTGAAACAAGTCGGGCGGGTTCGGTTAAAAGCAAAACACTCAAATTGAGGGTAATTAACGCTAGCAAAAGTAGTCGATGTCTGTAAAGGAAAACGGGGTTCGGTTAAAAGCAAACCACTCTAGTTCAGAAAAGTCTAGCATACAAGAAAACGCAATGATGCATTGTTAACGAGCAAATAACTAGAGTAAATAACGAGCTTGTAATGAGGAGAAAAACAACCCATGTTAAGAACTTTTTGGAAATTTAGTGTTTAGTTATTTACAAATTACACCATATGAAAGTACATATCAAAACTTAAAGTATAAGTATAGAGTTTTCAAAGTCATAAAAATAACTTTTAGTCACAAGAGTGACTTTTTAACTCAAAAGTGGCATGACAGTTTTTGTTGCTGTTTCCCTTCTAGCAAATTAGTTGCCATTTGTATGTATAAACTATTAAAGTAAGGGGCTGTTTATATTTTTTCTTAGCTAAGGGATGTGTGGGTCTCATGTCTATCAAAATATCTTATTGAGGAGGATGTGAATTTCTATCTCTTGTAGATATAGACCATTTAATGGATTTTTATGGGTCTCACTTAAAAAAGTAATAATATTAAATGGTAAATGGGGCCAATCCATTAACTAAGGGAAAAAAGAAACGGCCCCTAAAAGAGTTTATGCAAAACTTGTTGAGGGCCATTTTAAATGAAGGATGAGGGCAACCTTGGGGAAAACATAAAAAGTTGAAACATTTTAATCTATATTTAGAAGGGGTGATATGCACACCACTAAAAGTGACGTGCACACCATTAATCATGCATAACGGTGTTGTACTGTGTGCATCACTGGTGTAATTTAGTGGTGAAAGAATCAAAGGCACTACCCCCCACTACTCAAGAAATGCCTCCGCCCCTGTTTGCCGGTGCAGGGCTCTTTTCTCTTAACTTATTAAATCGCATAAAAAGGTACCAAACTTATGTCCAAATTCAATTTAAGGTACTCATCTTTTTTTTTTTTCTCAATTTAATGTATCCAAGTTTTTTTTGTTTGCAATGTTGGACAATTTATAGGTTATCATGTTAAAAATACATAGCCAACAGGTAACCCACTTTCTGGTCATTTTTTTCCGATGACCCTTCTTTTTCCCGACGACCCTTTTTTCTGACGACATTGCGACATGCTTAAACGGTTCAGTAAAAGAACACACAAAATCTTAGCCACTGCCACACGAAAAGGATTTGAATTGTGATATAAATTTACAGATTTGTATTTGGGTTTTATTTTAAAAACATTTGGTTTTTTGTTTTATGTGTGCCGGCGTTCGTTTATGTGCGTGGGTTTTTTGATATTTGTTTCATGTATGAATCTATTTGTGTTCATGTATTTTAATTTTTATACTTGCGGTGGGACAGTGGCCATTTTTCACCATTAGTGGTCTGACATAACATTCAATCATGAGATGTACATTTTTTTAAAGTGATAAAAATTAGATGTAAACAAGGATAAAATATGTCTTGGTCGGAAGTTGGCCGGAAATTGACTTGAGAAGATGAATGAAGGTGATGGTGACCTACAACTTGTTGTATTGGTAAAAGTTTCCCAACATTGCAAACAAAAAAAACTTCGATACATTAAATTGAGAAAAAAATAGTTAAGTACCTTAAACTGAAATTAGACATAAGTTTGATACCTTTTTTTATGCAATTTCAAATAAAAACTAGTATATTGTTAGAAATCATCAATCAAAAGAGCATTAGAAACTTGAAATTAAAGAGCTTTGATGCCAACTAAACTAAACACGCCCACGATAATACACGGTTACGCGTATTCTAGTAGATACATATATGTGTTAAATCATGAAAAGTTTTAATCAATTTATTACATGATAGTTAATTGGAGGGATTCATTCAAACTTGGAGAATCTTCAGGTATCTGACTCTTCGGCAGTGCGTGCCACTTGTCAAGGTATGCCATAGAATCCATATCAAGGTTAGGAAGTTGGCGCCCTTTAAGGATATTCATGATCACTTTGGATTTTCCAAGAATATGAGCTGCACTGCGGATGCTGTCTTGCCTTTTCTCTATTGCATCGTGATGGCACTTCATGGTTATGACGCGTGGTAAATTGGTAAAGCAAGCCAAAAATATATCTGCAATTATTCTCGATACCCATTCAAAGACTTCCTCAGCTGTGGGCCACTCTTCTTGTTCGGTGCAATGGATCAGTATGGTTTGGCTTATTCGATACATGGAGTTCGCGGCAAGAACATTTTCATGTGAGTAATCTAGGCTTCCTTTTTTGTTGCTCTTGGACTCTACTATTTTGGCTGCTCTATCACCCAACCATTGAAGAATGTCTTTTGATGTTTTTCCTTTACGAGCCTTCTTCTTAAGATCAGATTGTAGCCAAGTACGATATACTTCAACTTCTATGCCAACACGTCTAGATGCTTGTCTGGCCTTCACCAATTCTTCATTTACATTGAGGCTCTCTTCGACATGTTTTACAAATTCGAGACCTTCGGTCGTGCTTACAAGTAACCCCTTGACGTTATCCTTTGCTATGTTAGGAAGTGCAACAGCAATGGCTGTTAATGTCACTGCTACCAGACTCCAAGAATTTTGGGCTTCTTCTGAATATAAAGGCCGTACTTTGTCATTATCAAACTTTAATACTCCACTGAATCCTTTAGATTTTGTTAGAAGCTTTATCAGATTTTTAGGCTTTTCTTTTTCAGACGCATGAAGAAGTCGAGTTATAGAGTTGAGAGTATTTCTTTGTACTCTCTTTGAAAGCTTTACATCATCTTCAATTTGTAATACATAAGCCGTATATTCTTCCATCTCGGATCTCACATTGACGCGGGAGACATTTGCTTCCTTTTCAAAGATTCCAATCAGTAACTTGCACAAGTACCAGCAACTTGACATAAAGAGCAAAAATATTACTGGAACAAGACATATGATTTTACACGTAATCACAGCCATTACTTGCAATGCAATGCAAAAGTTTAAAATCACGTTTTTGAGGAAATTGAAAATTATTTTACAGTGACGGCCTGGGATATGTGAACTGACATGGCTGAGCTTCCACACTTGAAACATTTGGATCCAACGTTTCTCGACTCTGAACACATTTAGATGGTTCTTGCTTAATTTCGTGGAGAGGTTGAAATAACTAATACTCGTCAAACATCGAAAAATTGGTGCTACACTCCCTACTACAACCCCAAATGACTGCACGATGATAATTAATTTTATTGACCACTTATAATCTGAATGTCCAGAGTAATTAAGTATCGTTGACTGGACATTAAGAAACTCTTCTAAATTGATTAATAAAATGAAAACACAGACTGAGCATATAACCCCAAAAGCAGAAGAAATCTCTGAACAAGCAATCGAAAATTGGGGGTTACCAGTTCCTGCCATCATCCAATACATTTTGACATTGTGCTCGAGTTCTTCAGAGGAGAACTTTATATCTTGAGGATATGAACCCAATTTGTGCAACTCCTTGTACTTGTGCTCTAAAATTCTTCTCGAAGCCGGAACTGTCAAAGCTATTGAAAACACCAACACAAGAGGAAGCACCAATAAAACCAAGAACTCTGTATTTAACATCTTAGCTAAACTTTGGATCAATATATTTACAGTAACGGTGATCAAAAGAATACCCCATGCTATCATGTTTACAAGAAGTTCTTTGTCATCCATAAGCCCTAAAGAAGGGAGAAAATTGGCTAACATAACGACCAAGAAAAGGATGCTAACAACCTTTGTATAGGTATCGTTACGCACTTCTGTGGATAAATCTACTGGTAGCTTCATTGCTATGGCGATAAGAGAGATAGATACAGTATTCAGAGCGAAAAATTTGTTTGGAAACCAGAGTATCCATTGTCGAATTCCTTGGAAGGCATCGGCTGCCATTGCAAGAGTGCAAACCAAAGATGCACCAGCAATATACAACCCCACCCATGGCATGGCTTCCGTAGGATGGTGCAAAACCATCCTTCTAGACGAGATAGAACTAACGATTTGAATTAATTTAGTAGAACAACGGCAAACAAAGGCTTTGTGAGATATATATCAAGGAAGTAGCTTTTGACATAAATAATAGAGGACTATTTGTCATGATGTAGTCCTTGTTTTAGTGAACAAAGTTGACTCAATCAAGCTACTTTTTTGTCAATTTTCAATTTTTTTTTTTTTTTTTTTTTTGAAAAGGAGAAATATATTAGCATAATATAATAGAAACAATACAAAAGGCAATCACCATGGCAACCATGAAGCAAAACAAGTATTTCTCAACTATTACCAAATTCCTGATTACGCGGCATTTTCGATTTATTTGCACAGGCTTGGCTTTGCGTTATATAATGTGGGTACTAATTAAAAAGGTGACAATAAGACCTAATTTAGTTTTCTGCTTTTTTCTTTGAGATTTCTTGTCTTTTTCTTTTGATGTACTCTTTTATTACTTTCTGTATGATTATAATTGTGTCTGTGTAGATGACTTTAATAATGATGGTGTGAACCATGTTGGCTGACGGGTGAAGGTGACAGCCACTACCTTACTAAGCAAAGTGAGTTCTTTTCACACTACAAGAGAAAATGGGACCGGCAACGAGACCTTTAGCGAGGACACCCATATCCTCGTCAAAGTCGCTAAACGACAAAAAACTTTGACTTCCAGAGTTTGTAAAAAATATGGGTAAAACTTTTGGCGAGTACATGTCCTCGCCAAAAGGTTGACCACTTTCTATTTTCGCCCCAATTTTCATTTACCTTATTAGCTTCCTTCTAATTTTTCCCGCCAACCCTCTGGCGAGGAGATGTCCTTGACAATAGTGCTGACCAAAAGTATAAATTTAATTAAGGGGTTAGGGTTTAATTAAGTAACCTTTGGCGAGGACATGTACTCGCTAAAAGTAACTAAAGTTATTTAAATTAAATATAAATGATTTATATTAATTAAAAATGATAAAAATTGATTTAATTTAATTATAAATGATTTTTAAATTATTTAAATTAAATATAAATGATTTAAATTAATTAACAATGATTTAAGTTTGTTTACATATGTGATGTAAAACGTGATTAAGGATGGTTTTAGATGGTTGTGTTATTCGGTTCCCGTATTGAACGGTAAGGACCCAAAGATGTGATTATGAATCACGAGCTTGGCTAACGCTCACAATAAACCATGTGGTGTGTGTTTTACTTTGTGAAATAGTATGAGAAGTGAAGAGAATTGTGAACCCTTATGGAGGTGTAATATGCCTTTTATTTATAGTGAGGCTTTGGGTTTTAAGGATAAACCCCACAAGGTTGTAAGATAGGCCACATGTCAATCATCCATTATGTAGACAAGAATGACAGGTGGCGAGCTCTGTTTGGTTAGTACCAGGTAGTGGCTGTCTCCTCTGTTCTTACTCGTGTGTCTCCATTGCCACATGTTAGATAGTACATCTTAATTATTAATGACAGTCGGGAGACAATTGTCTCATGCGTGTAATAGACATGGCCTGAAAGGCCTCCCCAGGCTATGTAAAACCTGAGAATGTGATTGGGCTTATCCAGTGTTGATAATGGGCCCTGCTAGATGTTTATACTGGGCTGATTTCGGCATGCAAATTATGGGCTTAGGCAATTAATCAGTGTTGCAAAAAAAGGTCTACAAGGCCGATTAATCACCGATTAGGTGCTACTGGGCCACCGACCTTTTCGATTTGTGTAAATCGTTCAAACAAATCGGTCAACCATGGTCAACGGCGGTTAACAATGGTCAAACTCGCTGAAAACATGGAAATCTTACCGGAAATACCCTAAACTCGCCATAAATTAGTTATAATAACCGTTTATATCTATTACAAGATGTTTTTCAAGGAAAATCTTGCCGAAAATATCAACACTTGCCGTAAATACCTAAAATTTGCTAAAAATGCCAATACAATTAATCAATGACTGGCTTTTTTGCAACCCTGAACAAATATAATCACTTATAGTCGTTGTTTATATGTATTACAAAATGTTTTTAAGGAAAATCTTTTCGGGAATACCCAAAACTACCGTAAATACCCAAAACTTGCCAAAAATACCAATCCGATTAATCACCGATTAATCCCGCCTAGACCGATTACAAGCTACAAAGGGGTCGACCGACTCACTACCGATTCGCGATTTTTGCAACCTTGCAATTAATCTTGATACGTTATCAAGTCCCCCTAGTCTAGTATTATAGCATGGTCGAATGGTACGATGCTGGACTAATAATGGTGATTATCAGGAAAGAAAATTGCTTTGTCAGGGTGATGACAAAGTTTCCCCTAGTCACACACCTCAAGGCCACGAGGAGCCACATATGTGTTCATTGCGGTTAGTGTGATGTCCCCTTTGCAATGTTTAAGTCATGTCAGGATAAGGCATCATTTATTATTTGTGTGGGGAAGGCAAAGAATCTTTTGAAATGATTTGAAATAAAACAAACAACCGTTTAGGCGGCGTCTGAGCCCGTCCTTTCGAATGTTCAGAGTAATGTACGTGAAATCAGTGGTATGCGTATCTCTCAGGGCGTGAAGAATACGCGCGTGACATGGACATGTTAAGAAATGGGCTGTTGTCAAGTGTAATTGGCTAACCCTATTTTTCACTTTGCTTATAAATAGGGGTGAACGGTTATGACCTAACTTCTTTGCCATTTCAAATCAAAGAAACCTTTCACTTCCCTTGTGTGTTATTTTGGCGTATCTCGTAGCGATTACTCCCTTGTTCAAGATAACCCTAGTTGGGTTAAAGAGACAAAGTATAACAGCTTTGTGGCTTGACACCCATGGATAATGTCGGACATTCCCCGTGTGCCCGAGGGCCATGGGAGGGCTCATAATCCACCATCGCCCAATATAACCGCCTTTTACTTAGAGTATGCCCGTGACTGTAACGTTAGGATCCCATGCACCCCTTATACTTTTCCCTTTTTGAATCGCCCCTTTACCGATTTAACCAAAAGTTTAAAACTTTTCGCGAAAACAACTTGACTATAACGGACCTCCTGTTGCTCTTAAACAAACTAACAAAAATATACTACAAACCAGCCCTTGAGATTGTTTGTAAATGAAACTAGACTCAATTACCTTCAAATTGACGGGTGGCATGACTCCTAACGACTTTCGGATTAAAAAATATGATTTTTCAAAGTTTTACGAAATCTGAACTATAGTTAGCCGCACCACAGCCATGGCAAGTGGCCTCAGAAGCCCCACAACCGGACGACTGTGTTCTAAAGCCGCAACTATAGGCCTCAAGACCTGCATAATACTTTCCAACTTGTCTTTTTGACCCTAAACTCGACCCCCATGACCTGGTACGTCACGAGGACATCCATAAATCGTATTAACATCATAATACATCATTTTCATAACTATACCTAGTTTCAAACACCCATAAACGTTTACTTTACAAAGCTACGGGTGCTTTGCCAAATACCCATTTTGACCAGTTTTCATACATTATAACACATAACTATAACAAATGACTTTGACTCACTTAAATTATGAAATTACAAAATACTTGACACTTGATACAAACATTAACAAACTATTTACGACTCTTTGGGGGTTCAACTTTGATTTGAGCTCGGTAATCTAATACTAAGCTCCTATGCACAATCTTCGTGTACTTCAATTCCTTGCTTCCAAATCTTAGGTACTTCTTATCAAGGCCTTACCTTCTTCACATTGAACCTACAAAACATGTCAACTATAACACATAAGCGAAAACACTTAGTAAGTAATCGGTTAAAATGTGATTAATACATTAATCAACATATATGCAACATGAATACTTCACACCAAACCAACACATTACACCATATAATCTTGTATCCAAACGCCATAACAATCAACATGTACTATAACTACATATCTATAACAAACATAAGCACATGACAACATCAATACATACCTTGATTAATCCATATTAGAACGACCAAACTTATAAGGATCTTTTGTGGATATATGTTACTGCAACAACAGTTCCTCATTTTAATATTGGAATGAAAGAGTTAAAGTAAGTTTAATGAAGCATTTGATTGATTATGAGCTATTCGGGCTCATTCTTGATATGGATCCCATTTTTAAGGTATGTGCACACTTTTAAGCAAAATTAGTGTAGATAGTTAATTGTTTCAGTTTACTTAAGTAGTTTCATTATGCTAAAAGTAGGCAGAGAAAAATATGATGTGTTGTTGAATAATGTGTGTGAGGTTTTCAATGGGAAGATATTAGATGCTAGGGATGCACCTATAATCAAATATTTAGAATACATTAGAGAATATTTCATCAGAAGGATCGTGAGTGTTGTTGCTGCGATAAAAAAGAGTGATGAACTACTAACCCCTACTGCAACTAGATTATTGAATGGTGGTCAAAGTGTTAATGATGGTTTTCAAACGGTCATTATCAAGAATAGGGTTAAGAATGGTGGTCAAAGTGTTCCGGGTAAAGGGGGATTTACTAAACCTAATGTGGGTACTAAGGTTCGTTAGCAACCTAAAGCATCTTCTGTGACCAACAAGGTGGATGGTACTAAGAAAAAGGCGGCGGATGTGGCTAGCACTAGTGGAACTAAGGTTGTTACATCTAATGCGTTTGAAGCTCTTAACACGATTGATACTGATAATTGTACCATGCCTACTAATGTTACCAAGGAAGGGATTCTGACTGAATCTAGTACTACAATGGCTGCTAATAAGGAGGGTCTCAACAGACTGGTAGTGTATCACAAGATCCAATTGTGATTGATGACAAAGTGAAGGAGCCTGTGGTGGCTCCTAAAGTGATGGACGCGGGTGCCACCGATTCAATGGAAGCTAACGAGGTTGGTCCTACCCCTATCGTTGAGAAAATTGGGGAGTTTCAAAAGCTTCTTATTGATGGAAAAGCTTTTCCGTCTACTTCTTCTACTCAGAGGGTTAACCCATTCTCTATGGTGGGAGAGATTTTTGATTTTGACAGTGATGAAGAGGAGGTTGTGAACACATTTGATGAGTCAATGAACCTATTTGGTGGTGGTCATGAACGTGAAGATGATTATGATGACTATGTTTATGATGACTATGCGGATCACGTCTACGATCTTCCAGGGAATTTGGATGATCTTTATGACATATAAGGTATCAAGCTCCAAGGCCTTGGTAGGAAGTAATTTTGTTTTCATAGGAGTCTAATGTTATCTTTTGAGTAGTGGTTTATTTTCTTGTTTAGAGAATATGAAGTATCTTGTTATGTAAGCTTTTCCGCCTATGTAACGGGCTGAGATATGGGATTCACCCCGTATCCTTTGTACTTAAACGTTTTTTGGAGTAATATATTTACCGGGTCTTTGACCTTTTACCCAAAAAACTAAATTATTGAAAGCTGTTGATGGACCAAGCTAACAATTACTCAGTGGGTCGGAAGGGGGGAGAATATGAGGCGAAAGGACCTTGGGGTGACCAGTGTATGGTGGATGTGGCTAATAAGGTGTGTAGTTGTAAGAGATGGGAGCTAACATGCATCCCTTGTGTACATGCTGTAGCAACTAACTACAATATGTCACTTAATGGAACTGAAGTTGGTTTACCGGAACATTGGGTCCATAAGTGTTATTGGTTGATACATGGAAAAGGCTTACATTTTCAAGATTGGGTGTTTTAATGGTAAGACAACGGAAAAAGGCTTAGATTTTCAAGATCGGGTGTTTTAATGGTAAGATAACATGGAAGACATCTCAAATTCCTTCATTACTTGCTCTACCTGCTCATCACACACAAGTGGGTAGGCCAAAGAAGAACATAAGAAAAACAAAAGATGAGAAGGCAAGCATGGTTAATGGTGGAAAACTGTCAAGGCCTTTCAAAACGATAACACGTTTGAAGTGTCGTAACTTTGGTCACAACAAAAGATCATGTACATGGAAAAAATGAATGTAAGTGGCACATGCTCATCAAAGAGTAAGAAAAGGTCCTCTGCTGGCTATGGAAGTGGAACAACCAAGAGGAAGAAACCTGCTACTTCTTCTGCTGGTGCAGGTTGATCACAAAGGAGTGTTGTAGATGAAACTGGTGGGTCATAGAGGAATGCAGTTTCTGGAAATGGAGGAGCACAAAAGAAAAAGAACAAGGGAGAGGCTGTCTTAGTTTGATGTTTTTATCTTAAATAGTTTGATGTTTCTATCTTAAATTCCTGCTATTGTAATGTGTTGCAAATTGTTAGGTACTATGGAATGGTTTATGTACTTGGATTCAGTTTGAAGTGGAAATCTTATGGTTTTACATTGACTTTTAAAGTCAATGATTATGTTTACTTATGGTTTTCTTATGTACTTGACAGTTTGAAGGGTTAACCATTAGCTGTGGAACCATGTTTGTGTTAACATGTAACATATTTGTTTTAACCTCTTTGTGTTAACCATTAGCTATAGAACCAATTGTGTAACATGTTTGTGTTAACTTTGACTTTTATAGTCAAACAAAACCAATTGATGTCACGATATTATTCGGATTCAATACCTTGACTTTTTATATCAAACAACACTAACTGATGTCACAATCAATGTTGCAGCGTGAATCGCATGAGTGGTGATGCACCTACTGCGCGTACGATGTCAGTCAAGTCGGGATTAATCGGATTGGCATTTCTTGCAATTTTTTGGTATTTCTAGAGACCAAACTAAAAATCTTAACCGATTCCAAGCCTGCTATGTTTCCTAACCTCAATAAAAGGCTCCAATTCTGATTATGATGCCCATTGTGCGTTATAAGTGAAATATACGATCCCCAAATTAAGTAGAATGCCTAATTTTTTTTTTAAAATGACCGATTTGCCCGATTCAGCCGATTTTTGACCGATTC
>OU343222.1:342012311-342227793 GCA_910596185.1 Chrysanthemum makinoi
AGTCTTGTTTGCTAAACTCTTTAACGGACAACGGTTCAATAGGTACAAAAAATCCTTTGGCATTTTCTTACTTTTCAACATGCTTCAGACCATATTGAAAATAGTTCTGTTCTTTCTTTCCACCACTCCATTTTGTTGTGGGGAGTAAGGAGCCGTTAGAAATCTCCGTATCCTATTATTCTCACAAAATTTGTTAAATTCCTTTGATAAAAATTCTTCACCTCTATCGGATCTCATGGATTTAATTTTTAAACCTTTCTCCTTTTCAACCATAGTTTTAAATGTCTTAAAAGCTTCCAAGCTTGGGATTTTCTTTTGAAAATAAACCCAAGTCTTTCTTGAAAATCATCAATAAAAGCATAAAGTAAATATTCTTACTTGCAGGAGGGTGGAGTAATGAGACCGCACAAATCCGTGTGAATTATTTGAAGAGGATCCTTAGCTCTTGATGTCGCTTCTTTCGGGAATGAACTCCTAGCATGCTTCCCAAGAAGGCATCCTTCACACACTTGATTGGGAAAATCAATTTGATTTAACCCTTTCACCATTCCCTTTGAGGATAATAACTTTAAGTCACCAAAGTTTAAGTGCATGTACCTCACGTGCCAAAGCCAAGAATGGTCCTTCAAATAACTCTTTAAGCAACAGCTTCATCATGTTGAATGTTTAAAGGAACATTCGGTTTTTAGTAATTGGCACTTTTGCTACGAGCTTTCCCTTCGGATTTCTTATTATGCTTTTCGATCCTTGAAATAAATATCATAGTTTTTCTCTAAAAGTTTCCCCACACTTAAAATGTTACTTTTAAGATTGGGCACATTGTATACCTCCGAAATATATTTGTGACTTCCATCTTTAGCTCAGATAAGTATTTTCCCTTTTCCTTTCTTGGTGCCTTTGATTCATCTCCAAAGGTGACGTTACCTTTTCTATTCTCCATATCCACGAACAAGTCTTCTTCACCCGTCATATGGTTGCTCGCACCGGAATCTATATGTCATGGCTCTATCATCTCTTCTTGTTTGCCATATCTTGTCATTAGCAAAGTAAGCTCATCTTTATCTTCTACCTCCATAATATTAGCTTTTTCTTCCACTTGTCTTGAGCTACTACACTCATTGGCATAATGACCATATTTGCGACAATTATAACATTGTATATGGGGCTTACCTCCTCTTTGATATTGAATGCCTCTCCCACGATCTCTTCGATATGAAGACCATTGGTTTTCATCTTCTTTGTTGACATCTTCTCTTCCTCCTCCTTGTCCTCAGCCTTGGAAACCACCACGACCTAAAAAAATACCGCATCATCTTCCTTGCTCCTTTCCATATAGGGAGCTTTTTTCTCTTTTTTAAAGAGACCTTTGAGTATAAAGCTTGCTCCAAGGGTTCTTTCCCCCTTCGTTTCTTCAACTTCTCTTTCATGGGCATGTAAAGATCCTATGAGTTGATCAACGGTCATAGAGTCTATGTCTTTTGACTCCTCTATGGCCCGCAACAATGTAATCAAAGCTTTGTGGCAAAATGAAAGAATCTTTTCTATCACCCTTGTATCACTGACTACCATTTCTCTTCATTTCATTTGAAATGGGCAGCCAAGACAGTGAAATATCGAAATGGTTGGTTCCTCCATTTGGAGTTTTTCGAACTCTCCTCTGAGAGTTTGAAGACGTACCCTTTTCACCTTTTCAATTCCTTTGAAAGCACTTTGAAGGATCTCCAACGCTTCCTTAGAAGTGGTTACATTTGCAACTTTCTCGAACATCGCATCATCAAGACATTGATAGATTAGTGTAAGAGCACTTTGATCCTCCTTTATTGCCTTTTGCAACTCCACCCTTTAGGCGCCATTCAACGAACTTTCTTCTTCAACTTTCTCAACACCTTTTCGACTATCTCTCTACACATCATGTGAACCGAGTACTTGTCCATTCAGATGCACCAACTACCATAGTTGTCTTCGGTAAGGCAGAAGTGGAACAAGTTCATTGCACTTGACATCTCGATCTTCTAGCTCGATACTAATTTGTTTGGAAACCACGAGGGTCTTTTAGGCTTATACTTGATGAAGAGAGGAACACTTAGAGAATTTTACAATGTTACTTTACTACTTAAGCTTTCCTTCATCCTTTTCAAATGCATCACCCTAACACCTATTTATACTACTTTATGGAAGATTCTAAAACTAAGATACTTCCATGGATCTTCTAACATAATATAGATAATTCTTATTACATCATCATCCTTATCTAATCATCTAATTCTAGATAACTCCTACGGAGTACTAGATATTTCTACCACACTTTGCTACATTATTCTACACACTTCTATGGATATTTTTTAAGATCATTCTTTGTCATTCTAGAATCTTCTTCATCATGGGCGTGGGTTTTCACCGATAGTCCAATCTTCATTGGACTAAATCAAGTTCTGATCCAACATATTATCCACAAACATATAACTATAAAGTACATGATATACAGTTTTAAACTCAATATAAGATCAATATAACATTGAAGGCAAAGTGTATAGCTCAACATGTCTTAGAAAAAGGTTTAGGAGTTTCATCGAACACTTTTTATAGTCATTATTTACTTCATTAAACTCACATTTGTGTTATTGTATGATAGCCGACCATCATTTGTAACCCAAACTCCCTTTTTGTAACTTATGTTTTCTGAGATAATGTCTTCACCCAAAGACGAGGTTTGCTTCACTTAAAATCCCCTTGAAATTATATTATCCGCCAACAACCCATTTGAAAATATCTTACACTTTTTTACATGGATATTGTAAGGAATACAAGGGGCAACTCTTGTGGTCCGCTGAGTTGATTAAAATCAATGCTCAGAGGTTAAATAGAGAAAGGGATGACAAAGTTGAACAAAATTTTTGGATGGAGATTTCATTGTTATTAAGTATGAATCATAAAAATGTGGTTTCTCTTGTTGGGTTTTGCGATGAAGATGGTGAGAAAATCATCATTAAGAAGCTAGAGTCAAGAGGAAGTCTTGACAACTATCTTAGTCACCCGATGTTATTGACATGGGTTCGAAGATTGGAGATATGTGTCGAGTCTTAGCATGCATTGAGCTACATTCATTATGATGAGCCACCGATTTTAGCGTGATACACCGGTACATATCTGGGTGCTACAATTCTATTAAATGATGATTGGGAACCCAAGTTATCTTATTTTGTTTATTCCATGAAGATCAAAGCTTCTCAAAGGCACAATTCTTTCCATACTAATGCAGTTGTATGCTCGGGCCGGTATGGAGACCCAACATATATTGAGACTAAAAGTGTGACCACAAGTGGATATGTACTCCTTTGGGATAGTATTGTTTGAACTACTCTGTGGTAGGGAATCAATAATTGACGATCAAGATAATAAGTATTTGGATCGGGTGGCCATTTTCCATTATAAAAAGAAAATACTAGATGAAATAATTGATCCAGTTCTGTGGAAACAAATGGATCCACAAGCATTCAACATTTTCTCAAAAACAGCATATGAATGCTTAAATGAAGAACGATCACAACGCCCAAATATCCATGAGATTGTTACAAGACTTGAGAGCGCATTGAAACTTCAAATGGAATGTCAAAATGTTGTAAGACGAGTTTCTTCTTTCATCTTTCTTTTATAAATATTATATTTATTGATAATATTAATATTAACATGAGTAAAATTGTTTGTATTTATGATTTTAAAGGAACACTCAATAGTTGCGGCCGAAGTTGAAGATACATCATCCAATCATGACAAGGTAAATATTTACTTAAAACTAATATTGTTGCAAGTCACTGGAATTTTATAAAAGTGAACACCATATCTACACGTGTCATTTTTGGAACACTTGGTAATGTTGTCTTGCTTGGTACATATAGGGATCATTGACCTCCATAGCTACACACGTTGAGTCCCATGTCAGCAAAAAGGCAAAGTCTTTCCTCAAAGATCTTTCTCACTTAAAACTCAGTGCCGAAGATATAAAATCAGCAACCAACAATTTTGCTGATGAGAATATCATCCAATTATATAAGCTCGGAGAGATTTTCACAGGCCGTCTCCTACATTCTGAACAATTCATCGATGTTATTGTAAAGACGTTATATTTTGATTACATAAAAGATGAGAGCAAAAAGTTTTGGACGGAGATCTCCATGCTTTCTAGTCTAAAACATAAGAATCTTGTGTCTGTTATTGGGTTTTATGAAAATGTGAACAATAAGATTATCATATACAAGAAGGAGGCCAACCGAAGTCTCAACGAATATGTAGGTGACCAGACCCTCACATGGATGCAAAGGTTGAAGATATGTGTTACTGTTGCAAATGCATTGAGTTACCTCCATTATGATCCAGGACGAGATTTTAGTGTCATACATTGCAACATCCGAAGCTCAGAAATTTTTTTAGATGACAAATGGGAACCCAAATTATCTGGTTTTGCATTTTCCATGAAAAATTCAGTAGCTCGGAGGCATCGTCTTCTTCTTACTCGTGATATTATTGAGGATGTATACCTGGACCCAAAATATAAAAAGACCGGCGGTGTGACCCACAAGTCAAATGTGTATTCATTCGGTGTTGTATTATTCGAAGTCTTGTGCGGACGGAGTGCAGTAGATGAAGATGAAGATGAGCTGGGAGAGGGATTATTAAGTCAACTGGTCAAATCTCATTTGGATGATATGATCTTTCCACATTTACGAAATCAGATGGACCACGAAGCATTAAAAATCTTCTCAGAAACAGCATGTTGCTGCATAAAAGAGAAAAGAGCAGATCGTCCACATATAGATCAGGTTGTCAAAGGACTTGAGAAAGCGTTGAAACTTCAATCCGTGTATGAAAATCCGGTATGAAAATCAACTTGCTTATCAACTTTATGTGATAATAACTGTTATATTTATCTACTAATCTCCTATTCTTTTGCAATATTATTTTAGGAAATTCCAAGGAATGCTGTTGACAGTACATCATCCAATCACCTGAGGGTAATTTACTTCTTTATAGTTTTAGTTCGAAGCTGGTCATCCTAATTAATAAACAAAAGAGTAAATTACACGAATGGTCTAGGGCTTTTTCATTTGATCCCTGTTATGAAGATTATTAGACAAGTCATTTCTGATGCCTCATATTCATAACCCTGGCACTCTAAAATGATAAACGACCGTTAACAAATTATTGATATGGGATAGAAATCAAAACACCATCTATAAAATTATTGAGATGACCACCTCCACACCACATAATCAACACCCAAAAACTAGAAATCAAGACACCATCTGCACGCCAACTACCATGGACCTGCACACTAGTCACAAATCACAAATCATTTTTAAGAGTAAAACAGTAACTGATATCGAAGCTAACGGAATCCATTGGCTGAGAATAAAGTGTTGTTGTATAACTTTTTTCTATTAACATCACAGTTAGTACAGATTGTAATTCTTTTTTCATTCAGTAATTTACTTAGGTACGTTTTTGTATTTTGAATGTCCAAAATGTTGCAGTGGAAGAGCTTGGAACACTTGAAGATTGGACTCAATGATATTGAGATGGCAACAGAGAAGTTTGCCGACAAATATTGCATTGGGTCAGGCGGATATGGTATGGTATACAAGGCAGAACTCGAACATTTTGATAGCAGTAATTCATCATCGATAGATGGGGAGAATAAATGTGATCTTCCCAAAAAACGCAGCACGGTAGCCATAAAACGCATTAACAATCGAGAAGGAGAACAAGGGTTTGTTGCAGAAATTGATATTCTGACTAGCTGTAAACATGAGAATATAATCTCTCTTCTTGGTTTTTGTGATGAAGATCGTGCTCACCCGATCCTTGTCTATGAGCTTGCTTCTAAAGGAAGTCTTGAGGATTATATGGGAGACAGTGATAAAATGACAAATCTTACTTGGATGCAACGCTTGAAAATATGTCTTGATATTGCACATGGCTTGAATTACATTCACACCAATACAGATCAAGACAAACAAAAGATAATACACCGTGACATCAAGAGTGCAAATATTCTATTGGACGAAAATTGGGAGGCGAAGATTGCTGATTTCGGGCTCTCCAAACTCCAGCCAGCAGATCAAGATGCGAGTACTCTCAACGCTAGTACGATTGCAGGTACAGATATGTATTTGGATCCAGAATATGAGAAGTCTGGAAGATTAAATAAAAAATCAGACATTTACTCTTTTGGAGTTGTGTTGTTTGAGCTCTTGACCGGGAGGTTGGCCTATGATCCTATATACACCAAGGTGAATGATAAGGGAATTGCATTCGTTGCACGACATCATTTTGAGAAGGGAACGCTAATGGAGATTGTTGATCACAAGATCAAGGAAGAAACAGATGAACATGTCTTTTCTTTAAGTAAAGGACCCAATAAAGAGTCTTTGGACACATTTTCAAGAATCGCATTTCGATGTCTAGCAGTGACTCAAGTTGAACGTCCATCAATAGATGTTGTCATCAACGAACTTAAAAAAGCGCTATACTGTCAGGTGCGTAAATTTTTTGAATAACATTATAATCTCCTCATATATTCTTCATAGTAGTATGTGGCATTTCGTACATTATACTTTGTGTAACTAATATTTGAATCCTCAAAACGATCTTACCATTTAAGTTTATCTAGTCCTTAACATTTATGACATACTGTTTTACTTTACCAAGTCAGCGACTCGCCAGTAAACCAACCCCCCCCCTCTGACCGTGATGTATAAATATTTTTCTTTAATGCTAAATGCAACAACCAAGCTTGATTTACAACCGTAACCCTGAACTTAGAGACTTTAAAGGAATTTTAGATGGCAAATAGTTCAGTTATTTTTTACTTATCAAATTGACTGATTGTCCGATGATTCGCAGGAGAACCACAAGGACAGCCTCAAATTGTCACTTCAAGACATAAAGTTGGCCACAAACACTTTCAATCAAGACAATTTCATTGGGCATGGAGATTTTGGGAATGTGTACAAGGGTCACACTCATGGGCATAACATCATTGCTGCAAAGCGGTTGGGTAGGAAATCTGCTGAAGGAGAGGCTGAATTTATGACAGAGCTTGAAATCCTTATGGAGTATAAACATGACCATGTCATTGGTCTTGTAGGCTACTGTGATGAAGATGATGAAAAAATTATTGCTTATGAGTATGCATGCAGAGGAAGTCTTGATAAGTACTTGAGTGACGATAATCTTACATGGGCAATGCGGCTTAAAATATGCATCGATATTGCAATCGGGTTGGAGTTCCTTCATGGAACCGTTTCAAGTCCAGAAATGGTAATACATAGGGACATCAGCAGCAGCAACATTCTACTGTTTGATGATTGGAAAGCAAAAATAACTGATTTTGGGCTTTCCTTAATTTGTCCAAAAAATCAGGATGTAGATTATGTCATCGACAGTGTTACAGGCACAATTGGCTATTGTGACCCACTACACTCGAAAACAGGCTTCTTAACTAAAGAATCTGATATATTCTCGTTGGGTGCGGTTTTATTTGACATATTGTGTGGGAAACTATCTTCTGAAAAACTAGATGATGTGTATGTATATTTACCCTTTTTGGCTAAAAGTCGCTATCAAGTAGGAAAACTTGATGAGTTAGTGTTTGAGGGTATAAAGGAAGAAATTGAGCCACAATCTTTTACTACATTTGCAAGGATTGCCTATCAATGCTTAAATCACAATAGAGAAGGCGACCAACAGCTGATGAAGTGGTCATACAACTTAAGAAAGCATTGGAATTCCAGGAGGATTATGAGATATGGGAGCCCAAATTGGCTAAAGACTATAAAGAAATAATCCAGATGTCAAAGTGTCCTGAAATCTATTCTACCAAAAAGAAAGAGGATCTTTACGACATTTTTTCCAAGGGAATCCTCCTTCAACAGAACAAAATGGTAATTATTTCATTCTCAAACTCAGTGACATGTTATTTTGTGTTTCCAGTGTTTTATGTATCTTTACATTTTATAGGGATATTTCAAAATCACACATGCATTTACAAATGATAGAAATTAAGTCTGATTTGAATTATTGCTATTTAACAGTTGTTGTCATTCGTTGGTAATGAAGCAAGAAATGCAATGGTTTCAGCGGCAATGTTTTCCTACAAAAACAGTTGTCTACATGAATGGAAATCTCTTCCAGAATCAAGGTTATTATCTCTACATCTGTTGGTACATATGCATTGTTGTTAGATGCATAAATTTCTGCTCTAATCTATAAGGTTGCATGAACAGCATGACATGTAAATTTTTGCTCATCAAAAGGAATGGATATTCAATCTTAGACAAATTTTAGTTTTGATAGGAATTGGATTGCATATAGTGCCCATTTTGAAAAATATTGTATTTTATGTTAACTAAAATGACTATTCTTCCTATATAATACTAATTAAAGGGTGAATAACATGAGTAGAGCTACTTTAAAGTACGCATTCGAACTCATATACAAGATTTTAGTGTCTTCTTGACTGATAACTTAATGGTTAAAAGATAACTTAATGGTTAAAAGAAAATTATCATAGTTAATTGTATGTTATTGATACAACAAGTTTCAGTTTTGAATTCAAGTCTTTTTCCAACTCCCAAAGAAATTGTTCTCATTTATTTTGGTTTAAAGAAATGCTAAATTCTAAAGTAGAAGTGCGCATCCGGGGGAATAATGGTTATGACTTACTCTGACTTGAATATTTATAATATGTGCAGATTTGAGTCTGTAGCGGAGATCTCAGATATTTCCAATTTGAACATCGAGATTAAGACAGATACTCAATTATTAACTCCGAATGTTGTTTATGGGGTCTATTTACTTTTCAAACTCTGTGATTCAAGAAAAGTTTCAACCAAACCCATGTATGTTAACCTAAAGTATAGAGTGGGCTCCGAAAATCTACATGCATATTTTGCAAAACAGAGAGACGAAGAGTGGATGATGATTGAGTTGTATCAATTCATGAATCAGAAAGATGATGTCATGTTTACGTTTCTACTAGAGAGCTTTTCGCCATACTATTGTGGAGATAGTGCGATTTATGTTGAAGGCATTGAATTTCGAGCCATTGACAAAGTGAGTTTAAAAATATCCCTTGGCTCCCATCTATATTCTTTTGTTTATATTGTATAAAAATAAAAATTCATGTCTATGTTGCATATTTAACATGATTGTACACAGGTGAGACATGAAAAAATCATCAAGTTAATGGAAGTCCAACAAGTCTTGAAATCAAACTTCGATTTGGATCAGGTGCAACAATCGCCAACCAACTTTGAAGAAATATTTAAGATACACAAAAACTATGACGAGTTGTTCTGGTTGGGCGAAGTAAACGGAAAGAAACTTCTTGTGCTTTCTGCAAAGGCAGCTTTATACAAATTTTCTGATGTATTTCTTTTTACTTCAAAACCATCAGCCAAGTCCAGGTTTGCTTTATATTTGAACTAATTTTGTTACAATTTCTTTAACTGCTGAACTTTTTCTAATTGTACATTCAAGGCGTCTCACGAAAAACTATGTTTGATAATTCGATGTCCAAATTGTGTTGTATGGTAAAATACTAAAGATTAGTGAATATGTGACACAAAAAATTTAATTACTTCTTGAGTTTGGTATTGTGTGTCTTCAAGTTTTTTTTTTAATGACGTATGTAATCATATTATATATTGTACATGCAGATTTCAAGAGGTGCTTGAGCTTTTGCCACAACAAGTATTTTATATTAATTGCACGATTAGAAGTCAAATGTTGTCACCAGATACAGAATACGTGTGTTACCTTGTATTCAAGCTTTCAGAAGAATGTAATGGACTGCATAATCCCGTTAGAGCAAGAGATTTACTCTACCGAGAAAACAAAGAGGCCGAATTTTTCTATTTTATTACCCCAAGCCCACTTAATACAAATGATATTACTCGGGTTCCACAAGAAAGGAAAGATGGATGGATGGAGATTCAAGTGTGGAAATTTAACTCGACTCATGAATTTAAGGATGATTCTCTTTCTATGAATATGAAGTTTACAAGTCATGAAGGAACTATGTCTGGCCTCATTATATGTGGTCTTGAGTGTCGGCCAATGTTTTTTGGAAACAGCGATGATATTCAAAGGCAGAGAGAAAAGAAGAGAATGCTACAAGATGAAGCCCAAAACCCCACACATTCAGCCTAAAAAGACGAGTAGCTGACAAAACTATTAAACTGTTAGATCACTAGGGTTTAGAATCAATTAGTCTAGACGAAACATTTTCTCAAGAGAAAGAAAGATGTATTAGTTAGCTTAATAAAAATTTAAATTTTTCGTCTGTGTGGTTTACTCAAAATAACACTCATAGTCCATATTCCATTTTAATTACAAAAGCGATACCTATTTTTGAAACTTGTTACCACAACAATTCTTATTTTGGATGGCCAATTAGTTTTGACGTTAAGAGTGTCTACGTGGCCTGCACGCGAGGGCATTCTTGTCCTTTCCCTTTACCCTCCATCCATTATTACCCCACCCACCGCTAATGAAGAACTGACAAGTGAAGTTAGAAAGTTGAAGATGTACTTGAAAATTAGATGGTTAGCTTTTGTTGGTATTGTAGTAATTTACAAGCTGGCCTAAGTCTTTTTTTTTTAAAGGTCAATTTTTGTTCTTTTATGATGGTCTTTTTATCATGAATGAAATTAGTATTTCCGAATCCAGATTTCTTCTTTTGTAAACTTTGCTTGTTTGGTTTGGTGAAATATCATTATTGTGACCAATGTTGCAAAAATCGGTCAACTCGGCCGATTAATCGTTAATCGGCCGAGTACCTTGTTAATTTTTGAAAAACGGTCAAAAAATCGGCCTAGGAAAAAAATCGACACTAAGCAGTTAAAAAATCGGCTGAATCGGCCGATTAATCGGTCGAATCGGTCAAAAATCGACTGAATCGGGCAAATCGGTCATTTTAAAAAAAAAATTAGGCATTCTACTTAATTTGGGGATCGTATATTTCACTTATAACGCACAATTGGCATCATAATCAGAATTGGAGCCTTTTATTGAGGTTTGGAAACATAGCAGGCTTGGAATCGGTTAAGATTTTTAGTTTGGTCTCTAGAAATACCAAAAAATTGCAAGAAATGCCAATCCGATTAATCCCGACTTGACTGATTACTCGCTGCAGGATGGTCGACCGCCCGACTACCGATTCACGATTTTTGCAACATTGATTGTGACATCAGTTAGTGTTGTTTGATATAAAACGTCAAGGTATTGAATCCGAATAATATCGTGACATCAATTGGTTTTGTTTGACTATAAAAGTCAAAGTTAACACAAACATGTTACACAATTGGTTCTATAGCTAATGGTTAACACAAAGAGGTTAAAACAAACATGTTACATGTTAACACAAACATGGTTCCACAGCTAATGGTTAACCCTTCAAACTGTCAAGTACATAAGAAAACCATAAGTAAACATAATCATTGACTTTAAAAGTCAATGTAAAACCATAAGATTTCCACTTCAAACTGAATCCAAGTACATAAACCATTCCATAGTACCTAACAGTTTGCAACACATTACAATAGCAGGAATTTAAGATAGAAACATCAAACTATTTAAGATAAAAACATCAAACTAAGACAGCCTCTCCCTTGTTCTTTTTCTTCTGTGCTCCTCCATTTCCAGAAACTGCATTCCTCTATGACCCACCAGTTTCATCTACTACACTCCTTTGTGATCAACCTGCACCAGCAGAAGAAGTAGCAGCTTTCTTCCTCTTGGTTGTTCCACTTCCATAGCCAGCAGAGGACCTTTTCTTACTCTTTGATGAGCATGTGCCACTTACATTCATTTTTTCCATGTACATGATCTTTTGTTGTGACCAAAGTTACGACACTTCAAACGTGTTATCGTTTTGAAAGGCCTTGACAGTTTTCCACCATTAACCATGCTTGCCTTCTCATCTTTTGTTTTTCTTATGTTTTTCTTTGGCCTACCCACTTGTGTGTGATGAGCAGGTAGAGCGAGTAATGAAGGAATTTGAGATGTCTTCCATGTTATCTTACCATTAAAACACCTGATCTTGAAAATCTAAGCCTTTTTCCGGTTTTACCATTAAAACACCCAATCTTGAAAATGTAAGCCTTTTCCATGTATCAACCAATAACACTTATGGACCCAATGTTCCGGTAAACCAACTTCAGTTCCATTAAGTGACATATTGTAGTTAGTTGCTACAGCATGTACACAAGGGATGCATGTTAGCTCCCATCTCTTACAACTACACACCTTATTAGCCACATCCACCATACACTGGTCACCCCAGGTCATTTAGCCTCATATTCTCCCCTCCCCCCCCCCACTTGACCGAGTAATTGTTAGCTTGGTCCATCAACACTTTCAATAATTTAGTTTTTGGGTAAAAGTCAAAGACCGTAAATATATTACTCCAAAAAACATTTAAGTACAAAGGATATGGGTGAATCCCATATCTCAGCCCGTTACATAGGCGGAAAAGCTTACATAACAAGATACTTCATATTCTCTAAACAAGAAAATAAACCACTACTCAAAAGATAACATTAGACTCCTATGAAAACAAAATTACTTCCTACCAAGGCCTTGGAGCTTGATACCATATGTGTCATAAAGAGCATCCAAATTCCCTGGAAGATCGTAGACGTGATCCGCATAGTCATCATAAACATAGTCATCATAATCATCTTCACGTTCATGACCACCACCAAATAGGTTCATTGACTCATCAAATGTGTTCACAACCTCCTCTTCATCCTTTGTCGAAATCAAAATCTCTCCCACCATAGAGAATGGGTTAACCCTCTGAGTAGAAGAAGTAGACGGAAAAGCTTTTCCATCAATAAGAAGCTTTTGAAACTCCCCAATTTTCTCAACGATAGGGGTAGGAATAACCTCATTAGCTTCCATTGAATCGGTGGCACCAGCGTCCATCACTTTAGGAGCCACCATAGGCTCCTTCACTTTGTCATCAATCATAATTGGATCTTGTGATATACTACCAGTCTGTTGAGACTCCTCTTTATTAGCGACCATTGTAGTACTAGATTCACAAATCCCTTCCTTGATAACATTAGTAGGCATGGTACAATTATCAGTATCAATCGTGTTAAGAGCTTCAAACGCAATAGATGTAACAACCTTAGTTCCACTAGTGCTAGCCACATCCGCCGCCTTTTTCTTAGTACCATCCACCTTGTTGGTCACAGAAGATGCTTTAGGTTGGTAACGAACCTTAGTACCCACATTAGGTTTAGTAAATCCCCCTTTACCCGAAACACTTTGACCACCATTCTTAACCCTATTTTTGATAATGACCGTTTGAAAACCATCATTAACACTTTGACCACCATTCAATAATCTAGTTGCAGTAGGGGTTAGTAGTTCATCACTCTTTTTTATCGCAGCAACAACACTCACGATCCTTCTGATGAAATATTCTCTAATGTATTCTAAATATTTGATTATAGGTGCGTCCCTAGCATCTAATATCTTCCCATTGAAAACCTCACACACATTATTCAACAACACATCATATTTTTCTCTGCCTACTTTTAGCATAATGAAACTACTTAAGTAAACTGAAACAATTAACTATCTACACTAATTTTGCTTAAAAGTGTGCAGATACCTTAAAAATGGGATCCATATCAAGAATGAGCCCGAATAGCTCATAATCAATCAAATGCTTCATTAAACTTACTTTAACTCTTTCATTCCAATATTAAAATGAGGAACTGTTGTTGCAGTAACATATATCCACAAAAGATCCTTATAAGTTTGGTCGTTCTAATATGGATTAATCAAGGTATGTATTGATGTTGTCATGTGCTTATGTTTGTTATAGATATGTAGTTATAGTACATGTTGATTGTTATGGCGTTTGGATACAAGATTATATGGTGTAATGTGTTGGTTTGGTGTGAAGTATTCATGTTGCATATATGTTGATTAATGTATTAATCACATTTTAACCGATTACTTACTAAGTGTTTTCGCTTATGTGTTATAGTTGACATGTTTTGTAGGTTCAATGTGAAGAAGGTAAGGCCTTGATAAGAAGTACCTAAGATTTGGAAGCAAGGAATTGAAGTACACGGAGATTGTGCATAGGAGCTTAGTATTAGATTACCGAGCTCAAATCAAAGTTGAACCCCCAAAGAGTCGTAAATAGTTTGTTAATGTTTGTATCAAGTGTCTAAGTATTTTGTAATTTCATAATTTAAGTGAGTCAAAGTCATTTGTTATAGTTATGTGTTATAATGTATGAAAACTGGTCAAAATGGGTATTTGGCAAAGCACCCGTAGCTTTGTAAAGTAAACGTTCTGGGTGTTTGAAACTAGGTATTGTTATGAAAATGATGTATTATGATGTTAATACGATTTATGGATGTCCTCGTGACGTATCAGGTCATGGGGGTCGAGTTTAGGGTCAAAAAGACAAGTTGGAAAGTATTATGCAGGTCTTGAGGCCTATAGTTGCGGCTTTAGAACACAGTCGTCCGGTTGTGGGGCTTCTGAGGCCACTTGCCATGGCTGTGGTGCGGCTAACTATAGTTCAGATTTCGTAAAACTTTGAAAAATCATATTTTTTAATCCGAAAGTCGTTAGGAGTCATGCCACCCGTCAATTTGAAGGTAATTGAGTCTAGTTTCATTTAAAAACAATCTCAAGGGCTGGTTTGTAGTATATTTTTGTTATTTTGTTTAAGAGCAACAGGAGGTCCGTTATAGTCAAGTTGTTTTCGCGAAAAGTTTTAAACTTTGGTTAAATCGATAAAGGCGATTCAAAAAGGGAAAAGTATAAGGGGTGCAAGGGATCCTAATTCAGTCACGGGCATACTCTAAGTAAAAGGCGGTTATATTGGGCGATGGTGGATTATGAGCCCTCCCATGGCCCTCGGCACACCAGGGAATGTCCGGCATTATCCATGGGTGTCAAGCCACAAAGCTGTTATACTTTGTCTCTTTAACCCAACTAGGGTTATCTTGAACAAGGGAGTAATCGCTGAGATCGCCAAAATAACACACAAGGGAAGTGAAAGGTTTCTTTGATTTGAAATGGCAAAGAAGTTAGGCCATAACCGTTCACCCCTATTTATAAGCAAAGTGAAAAATAGGGTTAGCGAATTACACTTGACAACAGCCCATTTCTTAACATGTCCATGTCACGCGCGTATTCTTCACGCCCTGAGAGACACGCATACCACTGATTTCGCGTACATTACTCTGAACATTGAAGGACGGGCTCGGGACGCCTAACGGTTGTTTGTTTTATTTCAAATCATTTCAAAAGATTCTTTGCCTTCCCCACACAAATAATAAATGATGCCTTATCCTGACATGACTTAAACATTGCAAAGGGGACATCACACTAACCGCAATGAACACATATGTGGCTCTTCATGGCCTTGAGGTGTGACTAGGGAAACTTTGTCATCACCCGACAAAGCAATTTTCTTGCGATAATCACCATTATTAGTCCGACGCATTCGTACCATTCGACCATGCTATAATACTAGACTAGGGGGACTTGATAACGTATCAAGATTAATTGCAAGGTTGCAAAAATCGCGAATCGGTAGTGAGTCGGTCGACCCCTTTGTAGCTTGTAATCGGTCTAGGCGGGATTAATCGGTGATTAATCGGTTGGTATTTTGCAAGTTTTGGGTATTTCTGGGTAGTTTTGGGTATTCCTGAAAAGATTTTCCTTAAAAACATTTTGTAATAGATATAAACAACGACTATAAGTGATTATATTTGTTCAGGGTTGCAAAAAAGCCAGTCATTGATTAATTGTATTGGCATTTTTGGCAAATTTTAGGTATTTACGGCAAGTGTTGATATTTTCGGCAAGATTTTCCTTGAAAAACATCTTGTAATAGATATAAACGGTTATTATAACTAATTTATGGCGAGTTTAGGGTATTTCCGGTAAGATTTCCATGTTTTCAGCGAGTTTGACCATT
Organism: Chrysanthemum makinoi; assembly: GCA_910596185.1. NCBI lineage: Eukaryota > Viridiplantae > Streptophyta > Magnoliopsida > Asterales > Asteraceae > Chrysanthemum > Chrysanthemum makinoi. The sequence goes on from OU343222.1 coordinate 342,028,333, forward strand.
GTTAACCGCCGTTGACCATGGTTGACCGATTTGTTTGAACGATTTACACAAATCGAAAAGGTCGGTGGCCCAGTAGCACCTAATCGGTGATTAATCGACCGTGTGGACCTTTTTTTGCAACACTGATTAATTGCCTAAGCCCATAATTTGCATGCCGAAATCAGCCCAGTATAAACATCTAGCAGGGCCCATTATCAACACTGGATAAGCCCAATCACATTCGGTTTTACATAGCACGGGAGGCCTTCGTGCCATGTCTATTACAGCATGAGACAATTGTCTCCCGAATGTCATTAATAATTAAGATGTACTATCTAACATGTGATGGAGACCACGGTAAGAACAGAGGAGAGACCACTACCTGGTACTAACCAAATAGAGCTCGCCACCTGTCATTCTTGTCTACATAATGGATGATTGACATGTGGCCTATCTTACATCCGCTTGATCAACCTTGTGGAGTTTATCCTTAAAACCCAAAGCCTCACTATAAATAAAGGGCATATTACACCTCCATAAGGGTTCACAATTCTCTTCACTTCTCATACTATTTCACAAAGTAAAACAAACACCATATGGTTTATTGTGAGCGTTAGCCAAGCTCGTGATTCATAATCACATCTTTGGGTCCTTACCGTTCAATACGGGAACCGAATAACACAACCATCTAAAACCATCCTTAATCACGTTTTACATCACATATGTAAACAAACTTAAATCATTGTTAATTAATTTAAATCATTTATATTTAATTTAAATAATTTAAAAATCATTTATAATTAATTTAAATCAATTTTTATCATTTTTAATTAATATAAATCATTTATATTTAATTTAAATAACTTTAGTTACTTTTGTACATGTCTCGCCAAAGGTTACTTAATTAAACCCTAACCCCAATTAAATTTATACTTTTGGTCGCACTATTGTCAGGACATTGTCTCCATGGTTGGCGGGAAAAATTAGAAGGAAGCTAATAAGGTAAATGAAAATTGGGGCGAAAATAGAAAGTGGTCAACCTTTTGGCGAGGATTTTTCAAACTCACGGAAGTCAAAGTTTTTGTCGTTAATTTGACGAGGATATGGGTGTCCTCGCTAAAGGTCTCGTTGCCGGTCCCATTTTCTCTTGTAGTGTGAAAAGAACTCGCTTTGCTTAGTAAGGTAGTGGCTGTCACCTTCACCCGTCAGCCAACATGGTTCACACCATCATTATTAAAGTCATCTACACAGACACAATTATAATCATACAGAAAGTAATAAAAGAGTACATCAAAAGAAAAAGACAAGAAATCTCAAAGAAAAAAGCAGAAAACTAAATTAGGTCTTATTGTCACCTTTTTAATTAGTACCCACATTATATAACGCAAAGCCAAGCCTGTGCAAATAAATCGAAAATGCCGCGTAATCAGGAATTTGGTAATAGTTGAGAAATACTTGTTTTGCTTCATGGTTGCCATGGTGATTGCCTTTTGTATTGTTTCTATTATATTATGCTAATATATTTCTCCTTTTCAAAAAAAAAAAAAAAAAAAAAAAAAAAATTGAAAATTGACAAAAAAGTAGCTTGATTGAGTCAACTTTGTTCACTAAAACAAGGACTACATCATGACAAATAGTCCTCTATTATTTATGTCAAAAGCTACTTCCTTGATATATATCTCACAAAGCCTTTGTTTGCCGTTGTTCTACTAAATTAATTCAAATCGTTAGTTCTATATCGTCTAGAAGGATGGTTTTGAATAATCCTAAGGAATTCATGCCATGGGTGGGGTTGTATATTGCTGGGGCATCTTTAGCTTGCACTCTTGCAATGGCAGCCGATGCCTTCCAAGGAATTCGACAATGGAAACTCTGGTTTCCAAACAAATTTTTCGCTCTGAATACTGTATCTATCTCACTTATCGCAATAGCAATGAAGCTACCAGTGGATTTATCCACAGAAGTGCGTAACGATACCTATACAAAGGTTGTTAGCATCCTTTTCTTGGTCGTTATGTTAGCCAATTTTCTCCCTTCTTTAGGGCTTATGGATGACAAAGAACTTCTTGTAAACATGATAGCATGGGGTATTCTCTTGATCACCGTTACTGTAAATGTATTGATCCAAAGTTTAGCTAAGATGTTAAATACAGAGTTCTAGGTTTTATTGGTGCTTCCTCTTGTGTTGGTGTTTTCAATAGCGTTGACAGTTCCGGCTTCGAGAAGAATTTTAGAGCACAAGTACAAGGAGTTGCACAAATTGGGTTCATATCCTCAAGATATAAAGTTCTCCTCTGAAGAACTCGAGCACAATGTCAAAATGTATTGGATGATGGCAGGAACTGGTAACCCCCAATTTTCGATTGCTTGTTCAGAGATTTCTTCTGCTTTTGGGGTTATATGCTCAGTCTGTGTTTTCATTTTATTAATCAATTTAGAAGAGTTTCTTAATGTCCAGTCAACAATAATTTATTTCTCTGGAGACTCAGATTATAAGTGGTCAATAAAATTAATTATCATCGTGCAGTCATTTGGGGTTGTAGTAGGGAGTATAGCACCAATTTTTCGATGTTTGACGAGTATTAGTTATTTCAACCTCTCCACGAAATTAAGCAAGAACCATCTAAATGTGTTCAGAGTCGAGAAACGTTGGATCCAAATGTTTCAAGTGTGGAAGCTCAGCCATGTCAGTTCACATATCCCAGGCCGTCACTGTAAAATAATTTTCAATTTCCTCAAGAACGTGATTTTAAACTTTTGCATTGCATTGCAAGTAATGGCTGTGGTTACGTGTAAAATCATATGTCTTGTTCCAGTATTATTTTTGCTCTTTATGTCAAGTTGCTGGTACTTGTGCAAGTTACTGATTGGAATCTTTGAAAAGGAAGCAAATGTCTCCCGCGTCAATGTGAGATCCGAGATGGAAGAATATACGGCTTATGTATTACAAATTGAAGATGATGTAAAGCTTTCAAAGAGAGTACAAAGAAATACTCTCAACTCTATAACTCGACTTCTTCATGCGTCTGAAAAAGAAAAGCCTAAAAATCTGATAAAGCTTCTAACAAAATCTAAAGGATTCAGTGGAGTATTAAAGTTTGATAATGACAAAGTACGGCCTTTATATTCAGAAGAAGCCCAAAATTCTTGGAGTCTGGTAGCAGTGACGTTAACAGCCATTGCTGTTGCACTTCCTAACATAGCAAAGGATAACGTCAAGGGGTTACTTGTAAGCACGACCGAAGGTCTCGAATTTGTAAAACATGTCGAAGAGAGCCTCAATGTAAATGAAGAATTGGTGAAGGCAAGACAAGCATCTAGACGTGTTGGCATAGAAGTTGAAGTATATCGTACTTGTCTACAATCTGATCTTAAAAAGAAGGCTCGTAAAGGAAAAACATCAAAAGACATTCTTCAATGGTTGGGTGATAGAGCAGCCAAAATAGTACAGTCCAAGAGCAACAAAAAAGGAAACCTAGATTACTCACATGAAAATGTTCTTGCCTTGAACTCCATGTATCGAATAAGCCAAACCATACTGATCCATTGCACCGAACAAGAAGAGTGGCCCACAGCTGAGGAAGTCTTTGAATGGGTATCGAGAATAATTGCAGATATATTTTTGGCTTGCTTTACCAATTTACCACGCGTCATAACCATGAAGTGCCATCACGATGCAATAGAGAAAAGGCAAGACAGCATCCGCACCGCAGCTCATATTCTTGGAAAATCCAAAGTGATCATGAATATCCTTAAAGGGCGCCAACTTCCTAACCTTGATATGGATTCTATGGCATACCTTGACAAGTGGCACGCACTGCCGAAGAGTCAGATACCTGAAGATTCTCCAAGTTTGAATGAATCCCTCCAATTAACTATCATGTAATAAATTGATTAAAACTTTTCATGATTTAACACATATATGTATCTACTAGAATACCCGTAACCGTGTATTATCGTGGTCGTGTTTAGTTTAATTGGCATCAAAGCTCATTAATTTCAAGTTGCTAATGCTCTTTTGATTGATGATTTCTAACAATATACTAGTTTTTATTTGTTAAATTTATGTTTTTAATACGTTAAGAGAAAAGAGCCCCGCACCTACAGACAGGGGCGGAGACATTTCTTGAGTAGTTGGGGGTAGTGCCTTTGATTCTTTCACCACTAAATCACACCAGTGATGCACACAATACAACACCACTATGCATGATTGATGGTGTGCACATCACTTTTAGTGGTGTGCATATCACCCCTTCTAAATATAGATTAAAATCTTTCAACTTTTTATGTTTTCCCCAAGGTTGCCGTCATCCTTCATTTAAAATGGCCCTCAACAAGTTTTGCATAAACTCCTTTACTTTAATAGTTATACATACAAATGGCAACTAATTTGCTAGAAGGGAAACAACAACAAGAACTGTCATGCCACTTTTGAGTTAAAAAGTCACTCTTGTGACTAAAAGTTATTTTTATGACTTTGAAAACTCTATACTTTAAGTTTTGATATGTACTTTCATATAGTGTAATTTGTAAATAACTAAACACTAAATTTCCAAAAAGTTCTTAACATGGGTTGTTTTTCTCCTCATTACAAGCTCGTTATTTACTCTAGTTATTTGCTCGTTAACAATGCATCATTGCGTTTTCTTGTATGCTAGACTTTTCTGAACTAGAGTGGTTTGCTTTTAACCGAACCCGTTTTCCTTTTCTGGACATCGACAACTTTTGCTAGCGTTAATTACCCTCAATTTGAGTGTTTTGCTTTTAACCGAACCTGACCCGACTTGTTTCGAATTACACTAAAAAACCATATTTCATCTACTTATTTAACACCGCCCTTAACAATTGTTGCCCCCTGTGATGAAATTTCTTGGCTCTGCAGTTTAGATTTTAATATAAACTAGTGGAACTTGAGTAATGAACTCAACGTAATTATTAATAAGTTTTTGCAACTATATATAGCACTACATTGGGGTATATTTCCATGTTAATTAAAATAGTAAGTTAATCAAGGAGAAAGACAATTTACCTTTATCAAGTTGGGATCTCTTGCAAAGTAAAAAAATTAAAAATTCTAAAAAGCCTACAATTGGGTGTCATGTGTCCCCACTTAATCCATTCTTTTTTTTTATTAAATTCGGTTAAAGGGCATTTTGGTCCTTTAACTCATTTTCTTATTTCACCCTAAAACTTCAAACATAAATAACTTTCAATCGACAAATTTTTATGAAAAATCGATTTCACCATAATTTTTAAAATTTAATTATCTCTAATTTGGTATGCATTTTGATATATAAATTGCAACTTTTTATTTCTACTTTTTAAGTCGGTATTGATTTTCTTGAAATTTTCGGCATTTTGACTCTTAATTTTGTATAGTTTAAAGACCTAAGTATGCAAAAGTTAAAACATGAAAGTTGTAGCTTTTTGACTATTATTTACCCAGAAATTTAAATCATTCAATTCCGATATAATACGAGTGAGATATTGCACGTTAACGATGACATCTTAGTCATATTTAGTGTTGTAAAGTGTATTTGATAAAATGCCTAAACGAGATTTTTCTTATAAAAGTACCTTTAAATGCACTAATTGGTATACCAAAATACATCTTTTGTTATTTTTGTTATTTTTGAATTTTTTAACTGATGAACAACCAAATGATAAACTGGTGAACGTTGTGACCATAATTGATGAACATTATGATTTTTTTTTGGAAAACCAATAAACTGATGAACAAAATTCAAGAAAACTAATGAACATCTCTTTTTATTGATGAACAATGCTAACTGATGAACAACTAATTGATGAACACTGTGATTTTTTTTAGACAACTGATGAACATCATAATTTTAGACAACTAATTGTTTTGAGGGAAAACAAATCCCATGAGTAGTACTAGTTGAATTTCGTGGAAGAAATTCTCTTAACGGGGGTAGACTATAACAACCCGCAATTTTACAGGACCTTACTCAACCTTAAAACTCAAAGTAATTTATTTTTAAGTTACATATTCACTTTTATGTAACCTTTTGAAATGCACAAATAAAAGAAAGAGCCACGCATAGCGTCACCACATCTACATTAGTAACAGCTTGAATTCAATAATTGTTTCTCGGAGTCTATAATTTTACTTTTATATCAGTTTCATAAAAACGTTCCCGAAAATATATTTTCCACATTTTGGCCAAACCAGGGTATCACGTCGCACCTAAACTTAACGGGACACGGAGTACACTTAATACACTTATTAATACTACCTAATAATAATAAAACAAAAATCTTACCTACACCTAAAATACCTACAGCCACCCACCGACACACACCAATAATCCTAATTTTTCTTCGAGTTAATTCAATCGTCCCTAGGTTTGGCAAATTCGGGTTTTCAGTTCCCAAATAGTTTGAAATTGCATAATCGTCCCAAAATCAAACCTTTTGCAAATTTTGGTCCACGGCTTAATGCCGTTAAGTTTTTTCGTTAGAATTTACATGTTAGCCCTTTTGGCCAAAAAATCTTTGCATAGTTCATCCTTTGGCCAAAAAATTTTGCAGAGTTCATCCTTTGGCCAAAAACTTTTGCAGAGTACATCCTTTTGGCCAAAACTTTTGCAGAAGTTCATCCTTTGGCCAAAACTTTTGCGAGTTCATCCTTTTGGCCAAAACTTTGAGTACATCCTTTTGGCCAAAAACTTTGCGAGTTCATCCTTTGGCCAAAATTTTTGAAAAGTTCATACTTTTGGCCAAAACTTTCTGAGTTCATCCTTTTGGCCAAAACTTTTGCGAGTTCATCATTTTGGCCAAAAACTCTTGTAGCTTTCATCTTTTAATACATTTTCATATGTTTTTAATCGACTTCATCCATTTTATCGCGTTTTGTCCGTTTTTATCGTTTTCTTCGTTTTATCGTTTCGTTTTTTTTATCACGTTTTCATCTGTTTTATCGTTTTGTTCGTTTTAACCGTTTTGTACTATCTCAACAAATTGAAATTTTTTCAAAAAGAAAAATTTTAAAATAAAAATTGGATTTTTTCTAAATTTGAAAAACAAATTCCAAAATTTTGAAAAGTGGAAAAAAAATCGAGAAAAAGAAAAAAAAAAAATCAATATTTTTTTGCCAAATTTGGAAAAAAAATTCCAAAATTTTTTTTCAAAAAGAATTTCGAAAAAAACAATTTAGAAAAAAAATTCCAAAAATTTTGAAAAAGAAAATTGGAAAAAAATCAAAAATTCCAAAAATTTTGAAAAAAAAAAAAAAAAATCAAAAAATTTTGAAAAAGAAAATTGGAAAAAAGATTCCAAAAAATTTTGAAAAAGAAAATTGGAAAAAAAATCCGAAAAAAGAAGAAAAAAAATCCAATATTTTTCTTAAATAATTTTTTCAATTTCTTTTGAAAAAAAAAATTGGAAAAAGATTCAAAATTCTTGAAAAGAAAATTGGAAAACATCGAAAATTTGGAAAAAAATTTTGGAATTTTTTCTAAATTGATTTGAATTCTTTGAAAAAAATTTTGGAATTTTTTTTCCAAATTTGGCCAAAAAAAATATTGGATTTTTTTTTTTTCTTTTCGGTTTTTTCAATTTTCTTTTTCAAAATTTTTGGATTTTGTTTTTCAAATTTGCCAAAAATTCAATTTTTATTTTTTAATTTTTTTTTGAAAAAATTTCTATTTGTTGAATAGTACAAAAGCGGTTCAAACTAACAAAAACGCATAAAACGTGCGTATAAAATAATGAAACGTATGTAAAACAAGAAAAACGGACAAAAGCATAAAATGGATGAAGTCGATTAAAACATATGAAAATGTATAAAAGATGAAAGCTACAAGAGTTTTGGCCAAAAGGATGAACTCTGCAAAAGTTTTTGGCAAAAGGATGAACTCTAAAAGTTTTGGCCAGTATGAACTCTTCAAAAAATTTTGGCCAAAGGATGAACTCTGCAAAAGTTTTTGGCCAAAAGGATGTACTCTGCAAAATGTTTTGGCCAAAGGATGAACTCTATAAAGTTTTTGGCCTAAGGATGAACTCTGAAAAGTTTTTGGCCAAAGGATGAACTCTGCAAAAGTTTTTGGCGAAAGGATGAACTCTGCAAAAGTTTTTGGCCAAAGGATGAACTATGCAAAGATTTTTTGGCCAAAAGGGCTAACATGTAAATTCTAACGAAAAAACTTAACGGCAGTTAAAGCCAGGGACCAAAATTTGCAAAAATGTTTGATTTTGGGACGGTTTATGCAATTTCAAACTATTTAGGACGAAACCTGCAATTTGGCCAAACCTTAGGGACGATTTCTGCAATTAACTCTTTTTCTTCTTTCTATCTTTTCACCTTCCTTCTTTCCGCTTTTTCTTCTTTCTTCTTTCTTTACTTCCTTTTCCATATAATCATCTTCCCAAGACCAGAAATCATGGATTCATCTTTTCAAAAGGTGAAAATGATGTGAGATTAAACCGTATATCACGAGTCTTCCATCAAGAAAGGATGGTCAAGCCTTGCTTCTTCTCCTTTCTTTTATTGATGCTCGAATCACAGGGATCACACTCACCATACACTTTCAAATCTATCACAAACAATATCTCCAAAGGATTTGACAAAGCTTTGTTGTTTGGGTCTTGCTTGGAATTGGTCGATTGGTACCCGGGTTTTAATTTGTTTTTGGTCTTCTTCTTCAATCAAAATCACTAGCATCTTCTTGTAAGGATTTAAATTCTTAATACTTTGTATTTTTTTAATGTTATTTTATTAATAACTTGTCGTTTTGATTAACTTTTCAAAGTAGTATTGGTGTTTGTGAGATAAGAATCGATCAACTATTGCATAATCTTGAGCATGATTATCCTTTTTGTTGTTAACCATGTGTGCCAATTTAATAAACTCATGATTTAAAACCTAAGTATTGGCTAAGGATATAAAGTGCTTATGTATAACATATTAATTGGCTTATTAGATTAATATTAAATCTTGTTAAGTTATGTTGGATGACGTTATGGAGTCGAAACCCACTATAGCAAAACCACAGTGGTATGTTCTTCTTGGTCTAGAGTGTTAAATTAAGTTAGTCGCATTTCTTTTTCCTCTTTTACTCTGCTGTCGAGACTCACCACCCAACGGTGGGTGTTTCCTTTTGGTTTGCGTTTTCTTATGGTTGTTTTGTTGTGTGAGTCGACCACCCCAACAGAGGGTTGTTTTTGTTTTTGGGTTAAAAGTTAAAACTAGTAAATGTATTATTCTTTGGTTGCTTTGGAAATCAAATGCATTTAGCACTAATGTCAACAATAAGTCATAGACAACAAATAACTAAAAGGTTAAAAGTCTTGATCTATTGGATATGAGAATTGGGTAAAGTTTATGTTTGGATTTGGACTCGTGTTTTAGGCCGAGAATGACTGTGGACCGAGCCCACTTAAATCCAACAAGAGTGCGCTTATGTGACAGTAGGTGTATTTGTTGCACAAAGTGGTTCAACAAGTAAATAATAATGTTCGTAAAATGTTGTCATCAATTTACATTCCCAAACAAGTAAATTAAGTAAGTAAAAGTGTCATGTGGTTGCGTTGTATTGTGGTTGCCGCGGGTGAGTTGGGACTAGGGGAGTAAACGAGACGAGACAGCTCGCGAGCTATTCGAGATCGACTCGTAAACTACTTGAAATCGACTCGATATAAACGAGTCGAGCTCGAGCTCGAGCTACTCGAGTATACTTCGAGGCGAGTTCGAGCTCGAATATCTTTCAGACCTCGTGAGGCTCGCGAGCCCTTATCGAGCTTCAATGATATTACACTTTTACCCTTTTATATACATATAGTTACATAAAATCGAGTCGAGTCGAGCTTGACATGCCCATTTTTTATCTAGTTCGAGCTTATAAAGTGGCAATAATCGAGCTCGAGTCGAGTTTCGAGCTCGAGTTTGAGATGCAGAGCCGAGCTCGAGCTTGAAATCCAAAACTTGAACGAGCTCGAGTCGAGTTTCGAGCTCGAGTTTTACTAATCGAGTCGAGTTCGAGCTTGGCAGTACTCGACTCGGCTCGTTTACACCCCTAGTTAGGACAAAAGCCACACCGAGTCCAACAAATATTCGAATTTACTTAATTAATCTCGACTTTATTTCCCGTCAATTTTTAAGTCTATGTAACTCATTTTATAAACGAATTCTAATGTATAGCTAATAATCAAAAACTTAAATTTTCTATCCATAAACTATAACTTTAAATATTTCATAACTAAGGAGGATACAACTTATAACTTATTTTTTATTCTTAATTAACGAAACCTTGGTAACTGAAAAACAATATAACAACGGGTTATAAACTTTTGTGACACTTAGTCACCTCATATAATAAAAGCCTATTCAAGGGTAATGCCCGATCCCAATTTTCTAAAAACCCGACTGTTATGAGTGTATATTTAATATAAACTCTTTTAATACAATCACTAGTTAAGGTCAATTCTTAAATATTTTTATCATCAACAAATATTTGATTATATATACTTTTAAATGAGATCCTTAAAACCTAAGTCGTCTTTTATTTATATGAGATTACTTTTCGTACATCGTCTTTTGGTTACTAACAAACCAAAGACTTGTTCGTTTTGATACTTTTTTAATTATTGGTACATGTAAACTTAAGCACTTCAAAGAGCCAATACTTACAAACACTTACAAAACTATTTAAACTTAATGTTGCCACACAAGAAACAAAAACACTTAAAAACTTTTAAAGTTACTTAAACTTCGTCGAGTCTTAAACATAAGTCTGTAAACTAAACTTGCCATACTAATCTAGGTCGCTTGTCGGTGCCATCCACTAGTTCTACTTGACTACTGCTTTAGACTACGGATTTACTGAGGTAAGTTCTCGTAGTCCCTTTTTCATAATGTTTTCCTTGGGGAAAAATGGTACTCAAATGATGTTTTAGCTGTTTTTTATGATGTGCTAAACTGTTTACATGTTTTTGGACAATATGTGCGTTTGATAGATATATGTGACTACTTTGTGATGATAAATTGTGTTTCATGTATGCGCAACTCTTTAACTCCGTTTGGAGCCGAAACAAGTTGATAGTACTATCTAGGGTAGCTCCCCACTATTGGTAACATGTGTGTAACATTATTGGTAGGTTCATTTGTCGCTAGCGTGTCAATTCATATTCAGCATATCTTGCTCACTATTGTCCTACACTACTAAGCCATGACTTTGTGGTTTAACTCTTAAACCAACGAGCTCACCAACTTTATGTTGACGTTTTTGAGTATCCATTTTCAGGTGTTAAGAATGAAGTTGCATAGAAGGTTGAGTATTGGCCTAGCATAGCAGACATAAGACAAGACTCTACCGAGCTGTGTTCCCGAGGAGTTGTGCATTTGGAAATGCTCCCTTAAGACTTAATTATTGTGAACTTATGTAGTAAGACTTGTATCCATCGTATTATGGATCATTGTATCCTTGTCTTGTGTTGTGATGAATGCATTTAGTATTTTCTCTATTTTGACACCTTGTGTTCTTAGTTATGAAGTCATACCCCGTAAATGTCATTCCGCTGTGCCATTTTTGGGTGTGAAGACAGTTAGCATCGAGCCTTGGTTATAGAGAATTAGGTGGTTTAAGCTAGACTATAACCTACGAACCTTCATATAGTTTGCATTATAGGACCTACATGTGCGGTTATGTGTTAGTGCCTAGTATTTGCCTTAGGAACCCCTCCTGAATTGAGTCAATTTATTTTCAAATCCCTTAAGCTCTTAAACAACTTGCACCTAAATTTCATGACTGTTCTTGTTTGATTGGGTTGCGAAATTTATATGGGTGCGTTTTGTTAATCAACTTAATGTATTTGAGGAATTAACTTAAGGATGGAAAATAGGTTAGATGACGTGAAGTGATGATGATAAGAAAATGTGGCATGATGTTATTCTAAAAACGTCTGGCCAACGTTTTTATAATAACATGATGCGACATGGACTTATCAAATTCATGGATCGTCAAATTGGAAGATGGACATATGACTGCGACACGTATACCGACCTACCGTACCTCCCTCCTAGCTAACGTTTATCAATGTCCCCCCTGATAGAAATCATGCCTCCAAGAAGATCGACTCGAGTTAACCGTGGTGGTACAATCCGAGGGGGTGGGAAGGGCTGGTGGGACGAGGAGGAGGTAGAGTTAATTGGTGAAATCCGGCTTTAGGAATGATGGTAACAACAATGAAAACCATGACTTGTTCGCCATGATCGCCGAGCAAATCTGAGGTTTGCTACCCACTATCATCACTCAGTTGGCGATCACATCAGTAACCTAGGGAACAACGGGAGGAGCGACCATCGGTCTTATTGTAGGAAGTGACCAAAACAATAACTTAGCAACAAAACAATGATGGCAACAACAATAATGGTGGTGGCAAAGGATGCTCGTTACAAGAATTTTCGGCATGCAAACCGGTGGACTTTGATGGCAGCGGAGGTGCGTTAGCTTATACTCGATGGGTTGAAAAGATGGAGTCGGGGATTGACATTAGTATTATCGACCCACAAAAGGTGAAGTATGCCACATGTTCATTGATTGGGAAAGCGTTGACTTGGTGGAACATAAATTCAAACCAGGATCTTGCAGGGAAGGCTGCCATAGGCATGACTTGGGATGACTTTAAGGCTTTCTGAAGGAGATCACCCTTAAACAATGAAATGCAAAAGTTAGAGAATGAGCTCGGAACCACGCTATGGCGGGATTTTGGTAATGCCATTTGATCCGTTCCAACCGTCAAGTTTTCTCACCTATGTAGTGACCACTTTGTGAATGCCAATAGTACTGTAAGAAACTTAAAACGGCTTAAACGGACGAATGCAAAAGATCTGAGTATAGGGTCTCCCGGTCGTTATGTCCCAGTGAGCTATGCAATGGATTATCAAGCGTAAAGTGATCGAAATTTGAGCGAAAAAGGGATTTAAATGGGATTATAACTCTGAGAAAAAGCCAACAAATTACAACGGCTTAAATGCAAATTAAAGGGAAAATAAAAGATAAAAACTATTAATAAATGCGCTATCACTATATTTAAAATGATGTTTTTGTTTTCATGTTTTTATAAAGCTTAAATTAAAAACTACGTAACGTCTAATGAAAGCGATGAAACTAAATCAATATTAACCCTAAAAATATGAAAATGATATTTTTACAAACCTAATGATAAAAGAAAATATCTATAAAAAGAAAATTATTTTTATAACTATTTAATTAATTATTATTAATTAAAAACTATTTTTAACTATTAAATAATAACCTAAAATACAAGAAAATATGAAACAAAGCTAGAAAAATAAAATTTTGACTTACAAAAACCTAAAATAACAAAATAGAATTTTCAAAACTATTTTGTATTTTTACGATTATTTTATTTTATAGGAATTAAAACTATTTAAAACTACTTAAATTACTTAAAAATACAAATTTAACTAAGAAAAATCTGGAAAATATTTTTTTGGCTTTTTATATTTATCTTAACCTAAAAAAAATGAAAAATTATTTTTTTGAGACTTTTCTGAATTAATTGGATTAAAAGCTATTTAAAAAGTGCTAAAAATTGATTTAAATGCAGAAAAATAGCTAACAGGCTTGGAAAAATATGAAAAATTCAAGGTAAGTCTAAAATAATATAAGGAATCTAGGAAAAATATAAAAAACAGGGGTTGTGTGTGAGATTATGGAACTGCTATGGAATGTGCTTATGAATAAGCACTTTGAATAAGCTAAACACTACACTAAGCTACCAACTTTTCACAGAGGCTCTAATATGCTATAATAACTAAAATGAAACAAGTCTTAACTGCTTTTAATCACTGAAATGCAACTAGACAGATTGATGAAATGAGTACAAGGGCAAACAGGTTATGAGGTCACTTTTTTTGAAGCTTATTAATAAGCTACTAGATAAGCTGGAAACTACAAACCAATGATTGGAACCTAATCTAGACCTGGGTGACTATGTTTAAACCAAAAACCAAGCTTGGACAAGCTCTGATGAGCTTGGTGCAAGGTTTGCAAATTACAATGCACACTCATTGTTAATGTGTGTCTGGCACATTTGAACCATGTTGACAAAGGATTTGAAGCTTTTAAAAATTTGATAAAAATCCACAAAAATGACAATAAGCAAGTAGACCAACTGAAGTTTTTATAACACCAAGTCTCACTGAGATTGGCTCAGAAATGAGTCCAAGAAAATTCTCACCAGTTGAGCCCAAAACTGAGTTTTCAAGCTTTTTTGACTTTTGAATCAAACATGAAATGTTGACTTTATTGAACTTTGTAATCAATTTGTGGACTGAATGTGTTATATTATGATGAATTGACACTACTACAAGTTATCTCTATGTAATCTTAACACAAAACAAGTTTTAACTTGTACAAAACCCAAACAGTTAAGCTAGTGAGGCAGATTTGAGTTTGATTTTGACTTATTGAGCTTCGGGCACACAATATTGGTGATATGAGTTAGTATGGACTTAACAAGTATGAACCAAGGATATTGATCACTTGAATAGACCTATAGGGCCGATGTGTGATGAATCCAAACACCCTTGATTAACGTTTTACAAACAAAAACTAATCTAAAAGCGAACAAGCATAAATTATTGATCAAACTAAACTTATAACCTAAACACAACTATTAAAACGGTTTAACAGATTATGACTACAAATACATTATATGCGAACTTTTGAAAATCACTTACAAAGTCCCTAGCTATATGCTTGCCACCATTGGAACCAGAGCCTCTAACCTATCCAAATCAACCCAAATGACTAAAAATCAACCCATTTCCATTACTGCATCAACCCATTCCATTCCTGCATCAATTTTGCCCCACTTTGACTTTTGTTGACCAATATTCAAAGGTGATTGAAACTGAAATGTGAGCTTATGGAAAGCTTTAATAAGCTAGTTTGAGCTTGCTTGAACTCAAAAATAAGTTACTAAGAGGTTTTGCATAGGATTGTGAGAATGGAAATTTCAATAGTGGACATATAATATGGAAATTGAACATGAACTAAAATTGATACTTAAGTAAAGTTGAAATGCACTGAAATGGTTTACTTTAATACAATGAAACTTTAAAATTCAACTAAAAATCTATTTTAGACTAAGAATTCATAAAACGACATACATTCTTAAGAAAATAAACTAAGTACTCTCTTCCTTTGCTTCTTTCCTTCTTTTATGCACCAAAAATGTCTTCTCTCTCTCCTCTGATCACTTCCCAGCAATAATCTCATCCATTGGATGTCTTGAGCTCATCTTAGCCATTGATTTGGTTTTGGCGCCAAAACTGGTTTTGATATCTTAGACAGGGAAAAGGGATGCATTTAATGCATTTGGAGGGTTGGTGGAGGTGGGGGGAACAAGGAGAGGTGATAGGGTGAGCTGTTGGTTGTAATGGTGGAGGTGTTGCAGACAAGGTTGTCGGGGAAGACAGGAAAAAGGAGGCGGGTAGTATTATTTTTAAGAGTGGTGTTGGTTGGGTTGGGCCGGGTAAAAGTCTGGATCGGGTAAAGGGTTATTGGATTGGGCTTGGATTAGTATTGGGTTTGGTTTGGATTTGGACTTGAGTAATAACAAGGGTCGTTGTTTTAGTACTACAAGGGATCAATTTGCAATTCTTCCAAACTTGAGGGACCTTAGTTGCCAATTTCTCAAAACTGTTTCAAGGGTCACTTTTGACAAGTTAAATTTACCCAAGGACTAAAAATAATAATTTTTCAAATTAAAAATGTCCCGGGGTAATTTTTGACAATCTTTGAAACCGGGGACTAAACTTGTAAATTCTCAAACTTTTAATATTTTTCACCAAAGGACTAATTTTGACAAATTATGATTTTAAAAGGACCTTTGGTGACTTTTCTTATAAAATAAGCGCTAGGGACGATTTTGCCATTTTGAAAGTCGGGGCTGAAGCTGTCAATTATGCAAACTTAGCTCATTTTTCATCTGATTTTAAACATTTTGCATCTGAAACATATAAAATGCACTTTTGAGATATTTTAAGTATTTTGATGCATTTCGAGCATTTTAAGCGTTTTGCGGTTCAGATTGACGAAAATGATGAGTATTTACAACTCATCAATCCCCCACTAAACTATTGCTAGTCCTAGCAATCTTTTAGAAAAAAACTTAATGGATTTGCATCTCTTTACCAAAATCCATTACTTACGGGTAACCAAATGTTTCGATTCAAGCAAGAACCATGGTACACCGATAACCATGTGATTTTGAGCAAAACCGGCTTCCATGGTTTGATTTGTCTTTGAAGCGTTTGCTCTGGACTAGCCAACTCTTAGATAAATTATCGAATTATCTTTGGTAGTCGATTACCAATTATGGTTTTTGCCTTTACCACAACCTATAAACTGCGGGCTAGCCAACTCTTCAAATTAAAGATATGGTGGTACGAATACCATACAATTTTGGGCAAATTTCAAGATCAGCGGATTTGAGATATCTTTACCAAGAGCGTTTGCTCTGGATTAGCCAATCCTTTTGTTTATTAGACAAAGCGGTGATAACCAATTGAGTGAGTGCAAAAACACCTCAAAAAAATTTGCCAAAATGGGGAATTAGGCGGTATAATTACATGATAAAATTGAGAATTCCCCAGCACTAGAAATGAATATTGCCCTCAATATTCAAAGTACAGGTTATGCCGAACGAGAACGTAAAGGAAATACTACGGCCATTATTTGAAGAAGATTTTTTTTTTTTTTTTTTTGGAAATTCTTATATACACAACATGTGGGGCAACCCCCACCACTAGGGTGGTAGAAAGATAGAAAGAGTCGAAATATGGGTGAAAACCCATATGGCATGCTCTTGCTTTTTGATTCGTTAAGTCGCTAGCTTGACTCGATCCCCGCATTCATTGGTTCATGGGGAAAGTTTGTAAGTCCGGGACAACCACAAGGGGAATGTCCTCTCCAAAGTAATGCTTCACTCGATGACCATTCACTTTAAAGTTTGGACCATCGGGTTGAGATAACTCAATGGTGCCATAAGGATAAACCTTAGTGATAGTAAATGGACCCGGACCGGTGATTTTAATTTTCTAGAAAATCTTCAATCTTGAGTTGAAAAGAAGGACTCGATCACCGATGTTGAAAACGGTTTTGATTTTTGAGTCATGAATCTTCTTTGTCTTTTCTTTGTAGATCAAAGAGTTCTCGTATGCTTGATCACGGAGTTCATTTAATTCATTCATTTGAACTTTTCGATGATCACCAGCTGTCTGAATATCGAAATTAGCATGCTTCAAGGCCCAGTATGCCTTGTGCTCAAGCTCAACCGGTAGATGACACGCCTTTCCGTATACAAGCTTGTATGGAGTGCACCCGATGGGTGTTTTGTAAGTCGCACGAAGGCCCGAGTGCGTCATCTAACTTATCCGACCAAGAGGCACGGTTTTCACCAACCGCCTCCTCTCAAAATTCTTTATCCCCCGGTTAGAAACTTCCACTTGCCCACTTGTTGGGGTGGTGTACGCAGTAGATAGACGGTGAGTTACACCATACTTTTGCATGACCCTATCAAACTGGTCATTGCAGAAATGCGTACTACCGATCACCGATTATGGCTCGTGGAGTTCCAAACCTAGCAAATAGAGATTTCAAGAATTTCACAACAACTCTAAGGCGTCGTTGGTGGGCAAAGCTTTAGCTTCAACCCATTTTGACAAGTAGTCAACACCGAGTATGTATTTGTTACCACGGAAGAAGGAAATGGCCCATAAAGTCAATGCCCCATATGTCAAAAATCTCACACACTTGAATGGCGTTTTGCGGCATTTCATTCCTTTTGAGATATTCCCGTGACGTTGACAAGCGTCGCGAGTTTTGACAAATTCATGGGCATCCTAGATTAATGGCCAATAGAATCGGAATCAAACACCTTCTTGGCGGTGTAGTTGGGGCTATGATGTCCCCCAAGAGGTCCGAGAATGGCAAGCTTTGAGAATGTCAATAGCTTACGACCATACACACATCGCCGGATGACTTGATCCGCACAAATTTTAAACAAGTAGGGTTAGTCCCGAAGTAATGTTTCACATCTTTAAAGAATTTATTTTTCTGTTGGGACGACATCCTTTCAACAAAGTTACCGCATGGTAATTTGCAAAGTCAACAAACCATGGGGTAGAAGAGTCTCCACGAAAAGAAACCATATTGAGTGTTTCGAGAGGAAATGTTTCATTTATTTCCTTTTTCTTGAACACATTTTGGTGAGGGTTCTCTAATCGGGACAGATGATCGGCAGCGGTTCTCGGCTCCTTTTTTATCACGTATAATGATATCAAATTCTTGTAGGAGGAGAACCCATGAACAATCTCGGCTTTGCATCTTGTTTTGCAAAGAGATATTTGAGAGCCGAGTGATCCGTATACACTACGCATTTGATCAAGATAAGGTATGGTAGAAACTTCAAAACGCATACACCACGACTAATAATTCTTTTTCTGTAGTGGTGTAATGGGTTTGAGCTTCAATCATAGTTTTACTTGCGTAGTGGATAGGCTGAAAATGCTTGGTTTTTCGTTGCCCCAAGACCGCACCGATAGCAAAATCACTTGCATCGCACATGAGCTCAAAGGGTAAATCGCAGTCGGGGGCAACTAGAATGGGTGCTTCCGTAAGCTTTTTCTTCAATGTTTCAAAAGCTCGATGCACTCGGAGAAAAGATAAAAGGAGCATCTTTTTCGAGAAGATGGGTCATAGGCTGAGCGATTTTAGAGAAATCTTGAATGAATCTCTGATAGAACCCGGCATGACCTAAAAACTCCTAATACCTTGTTGTAGTAGGATGGGGTAATTTAGCAATAACATCAACTTTTGCTCTATCTACCTCAATCCCATTCTTGGAAATCTTATGGCCAAGGACTATGCCTTCTTTGACCATAAAGTGGTTTTTCTCCCAATTTAGGCAGATTGGTGTCTTCACACCGTTTTAGCATTTTGTCTAAATGGGAGAGACATGTATGAAACGAGTCCCCAATGACCGAGAAGTCATCCATAAACACCTCCATAGTTTCCCAGATCATGTCGTGGAAAATTGCCATCATACATCGTTGGAACGTGCGGCCAGAGCATTACATAAGCCAAAGGCATACGTCTATAGGCAAACGCCCCGTATGGGCGGTGTGAATGTGGTCTTTTCTTGATCCGCCGGATCAATGGGGATCTGAAAGTAACCCGAGAAACCATCAAGGAAACAATAGTTTTCGTTCCTGCTAATCTCTCAAGCATTTGGTCCATGAAGGGTAGAGGAAAATGGTCTTTACCGGTGGCTTCGTTTAACTTGCGATAGTCAATACACACACGCCATCCCGTAACCAATCGAAGTGCCGAATTAACTCGTTTTCTTCATTCGTGACAACAGGTAATGCCACCCTTTTTGGAACGCATAATGAATTGGGCTAACCCAAGGACTATCAGAGATCGGGTAAATCAAACCGGCATCAAGAAGTTTGAGAACCTCTTGTTTGATAACCTCATGAATCATAGGATTCACCCTTCTACGATGTTGGATCTGCTGGTTTAAAGTCATCCTCCATTAAGATTTTGTGAGTACAAAACTTCGGGTTGATACCTTTAATGTCGGAGAGTTTCCAAGCAATTGCTTGCTTGTGTGACTGCAAGACCTTTATGAGAGCGAGCTTTTTCTCCTCCTCGTTAAATCCTTAGCAATTATGACGGGTAATTTATCATTACCCTCCAAGAATGCATACTCGAGATGAGGAGGTAGGTCCTTAAGTTCAACCTCGGAAATTCTTCAGAGAGAAGTTTGTCTGATTTGATTTCCTCATTTGTGATATCTTTCGGAGGGAGTGAAGGTAATGGATCTTCATTAAGCAATTGCTCAAGATAAAGAATATCCCCCTCCGAATCATAAACACCATCAATTCCAAAGTGAATCGATTCATCGTAGCAAGAAATTCATCGATCTCTTCCAGAAGGAAGTCACCTCCCTCAAACGGAGAGAGAGAGGGGGAAGAGTCGGCAATGATAGGTTGAGAAGATGTGGTGGAATCCCACCCAAGAATTATGAAGATAACCAAGAAACTCTTGAGAGTACTCCTCCGAAGCAATATCAATTAAATCGACTCGATTAACCGATTCAAGATCATAATTTGAGGAGTACCTCGGTTTGATCGAGGTTAAAGGTAATGACTTCATTACCCACACGTAAAGTGATTTCTTGCTCAAATACATCAATAAGAGTATGCCCGTTCTCGGAATCCTCGTCCAACAATGAGAGGAACCCAGATGATCGCATCGAAATCAACAACCACAAAGTCAGCTGGAAAATGGAACTTTCCTACTTTCACAAATACATCCTCGGAAATGCCAAGAGGACGCCGAGATAGAACGATCGCAAGCTCGAGAGTCATGCAGGTAGGAATAAGTTCTAAGAGAAAGTTTCTTCCATTAATCGAATAAAGGCATCAGATTGATGCTTGCACCAAGATCGGCGAGGGCAAAGCATTCAATCATCCTAGGAAAAACACAAGGAAGAAGAAATTTTCCGGGATCTCCTAGCTTCTCGGGAAGCTTTTTAACAAGATCACTGAGCAATTCTCATTTAAAGGAGTCTTAGCCATTTCAAATAGCTTTTCCTTGTTGCTCAACATGTGTTTTAGAGTAGATGCAAACTTGGGCATCAACATGATGGCATCCGCAAAGCTTATGTCAAAGTGAAGCTCTTGGAAAATTTGAAAGAATTTTTCCATCGATGACTTTCTCGCGAGCTTTTGCTCATGTAAACGTGAAGGGTAAAATTTGATCCGCTCCAAACCGTCAAGTTTTCTCACCAGTTTGATTCACTTGTGAATGGCCAACCGTAAGAAACTTAAAACGGCTCAAGCACCAATGCAATGAAGACTCGAGGAGTATAGGGTCTCCCAGGGTCGTTATGTCCCAAAAGCTATGCAATGGATTATCAAACGTGAAGCGATCGAGAAATTTGAACGAAAAAGTGGATTTGATAATGATATTATAACTACGTAAAAGCCAACAAATTACAACGGCTTAAATGCAAATTAAAGGAAAATAAAAAGATAAAAACTATTAAATAAACGTTATCACTATATTTAAAATGATGTTTTTGTTTTTATGTTTTTATAAAGCTTAAATTAAAAACTACGTAACGTACAAATGAAAACGTGAAAATAAATCAATATTAACCCTAAAAATATGAAAATGATATTTTTACAAACCTAATGATAAAAGAAAATATCTAGAAAAAGAAAATTATTTTTATAACTATTTAATTAATTATTATTAATTAAAAACTATTTTTAACTATTAAATAATAACCTAAAATACAAGAAAATATGAAACAAAGCTAGAAAAATAAAATTTTAACTTAGAAAAACCTAAAATAACAAAATAGAATTTTCAAAACTAATTTTGTATTTTTCTGATTATTTTCTATTTTCTATGAATTAAAACTATTTAAAACTACTTAAATTACTTAAAAATACAAATTTAACTAAGAAAAATCTGGAAAAATATTTTTTTGGCTTTGTATATTTATCTTAACCTAAGAAAAATGAAAAATTATTTTTTTGAGACTTTTCTGAATTAATTGGATTAAAAGCTATTTAAAAAGTGCTAAAAATTGATTTAAATCTTGCGTAAAAATAGCTAATGTGCTTGGAAAAATATGAAAATTCAAGGTAAGTCTAAAATAATATAAGGAATCTAGGAAAAATATAAAAAACAGGGGTTGTGTGTGAGATTATGGAACTGCTATGGAATGTGCTTATGAATAAGCACTTTGAATAAGCTAAACACTACACTAAGCTACCAACTTTTCACAGAGGCTCTAATATGCTATAATAACTAAAATGCAACAAGTCTTAACTGATTTTAATCACTGAAATGCAACTAGAACAGATTTGATGAAATGAGTACAAGGGCAAAAACAGTTATGAGGGTCTACTTTGAAGCTTATTAATAAGCTACTAGATAAGCTGGAAACTACAAACCAATGATTGGAACCTAATCTAGACCTGGGTGACTATGTTTAAACCAAAAACCAAGCTTGGACAAGCTCTGATGAGCTTGGTGCAAGGTTTGTGCACACTCGCTAATACCGAGTGTACCAGGCATTTGGACCATGTTGACAAGCGATTTGAAGCTTTTAAAATTTGATAAAAATCCACAAAAATGACAATAAGCAAGTAGACCAACTGAAGTTTTTATAACACCAAGTCTCACTGAGATTGGCTCAGAAATGAGTCCAAGAAAATTCTCACCAGTTGAGCCCAAAACTGAGTTTTCAAGCTTTTTTGACTTTTGAATCAAACATGAAATGTTGACTTTATTGAACTTTGTAATCAAATTGTGGACTGAATGTGTTATATTATGATGAATTGACACTACTACAAGTTATCTCTATGTAATCTTAACACAAAACAAGTTTTAACTTGTACAAAACCCAAACAGTTAAGCTAGTGAGGCAGATTTGAGTTTGATTTTGACTTATTGAGCTTGCAGGCACACAATATTGACTGATATGAGTTAGTATGGACTTAACAAGTATGAACCAACAGATATTGATCACTGAATAGACCTATAGGACAGTATTGACAGTGAATCCAAACACCCTTGATTAACTGTTTTACAAACAAAAACTAATCTAAAAACTGAACAAGCATAAATTATTGATCAAACTAAACTTACTTAACCTAAACACAACTATTAAAACAGGTTTTAACAGATTATGACTACAAATACATTATATGCAAGAACTTTTGAAAATCACTTACAAAAGTACCTAGCCACTATGGCTTGCCACCATTGGAACCAGAGCCTCTAACCTATCCAAATCAACCCAAATGACTAAAAATCAACCCATTTCCATTACTGCATCAACCCATTCCATTCCTGCATCAATTTTGCCCCACTTTGACTTTTGTTGACCAATATTCAAAGGTGATTGAAACTGAAATGTGAGCTTATGGAAAGCTTTAATAAGCTAGTTTGAGCTTGCTTGAACTCAAAAATAAGTTACTAAGAGGTTTTGCATAGGATTGTGAGAATGGAAATTTCAACAGTGGACATATAATATGGAAATTGAACATGAACTAAAATTGATACTTAAGTAAAGTTGAAATGCATCTTTGAAATGGTTTACTTTAATACAATGAAACTTTAAAATTCAACTAAAAATCTATTTTAGACTAAGAATTCATAAAACGACATACATTCTTAAGAAAATAAACTAAGTACTCTCTTCCTTTGCTTCTTTCCTTCTTTTATGCACCAAAAATGTCTTCTCTCTCTCCTCGATCACTTCCCAAATAATAATTCATCCATTGGATGTCTTGAGCTCATCTTAGCCATTGATTTGGTTTTGCCAAAACCGGTTTTGATATCTTAGACAGGAAAAGGGATGCATTTAATGCATTCGAGGGTTGGTGGAGGTGGGGAACAAGGAGAGGTGATAGGGTGAGCCGCTGGTTGAATGGTGGAGGTGTTGCGCATAAGGTTGCTCGGGGAAGACAGAAAGGAAAGGGTAGTATTATTTTAAACCGGGTGTTGGTTTGGTTGGACCGGGTAAAAGGGCACCGGATCGGGTAAAAGGGTTATTGGATTGGGCTTGGATTAGTATTGGGTTTGGTTTGGATTTGGACTTGAGTAATAACAAGGGTCCGTTTGTTTTAGTAACTACACAAGGATCAATTTTGTTAGGAATTAGAAAATTCCATGTTAAAGTGTCGGTCACCCCAATTATAAGTCTAGCATATGTTAGCTCGTAGACGTGTCGTTTCGTTATTAAGTAGTTTATTTGTTAGTTTGTAGCGTAATTTAGTTTAGAGCAACACGCGGGAGGAAGACGGTCTTTACCCATCGATATACGATCCACCAGCCGATAGGAGGTCGTGTATTGTGTTAGTATAAATACCCCTTCCATCCATGGAAGGGGTGGTGCTTTTCAATCTAATACTCTACAATTTGTGAAGTAACTCTCTACAAAGAAAACACCCAACTCTAACTTTTCTCTCTAATGGCTAACATGTATTTTGATCTCCCAAGACCACCCAATCATCAAAACACATATAACGATCCTACAATTGGTACCAGAGCCAAGGTTTTTGTGTTTTGTTGATTTATTGTGGTCTTTTGATTCTTTTTATAACTGTGTTGGTACGTTTTAATGGTCGAAACTTGTCTTTCATATATACGCTATGATCAATAGTTTCAAATAATGGTTTGTATCCATTTGGTCAAATATTTGTCACATAACTGCCTTGTGGTCTAAATAGTGGTGATATTGGTGACGTTATTTTTCATGGTCAAAATCTGTCTTGTGGTCAAATTGTGCTTATTTTTCTTGGTCATATTCGTGAAGTCAAATGGGTCAAAATGAAATATTTCATAACAGCTTCATATGATGCTCGGTTTAAGTACGAAAGCTTCTTCCTAGAAGTTGTCACTAATATGTCCTTACTCATTGAATCTACGAAATGCATTTGCTTTTGAGCTTAGCGACTTAAATGACCTTAAAGACCTAGCGACTTGTTATTTAACAAGTCGTAGCGAGTTAGCTTAGCGACTTTGGCAATGACTGCTAGCTGAGTTAGCAATGAAGTTAGCAATGAGTTACAAAGTTGGCTCAAGACCATTGTCACTACTTGACTCTAAATGGACGTAAATGAAGAAGAAGAGTGACTCGACCATTCCAAATACCAAATACCACAACAAGACTCGACCACATATACCTTATACCAAAATACTACTCGTGACTTTAGGAATATCAAACCATCATGCCCATCATCGCGGTTGCAAATATATCTAAACAGATCCCAACCCATCTCCAACTACAAATCCAAGTCTATCCTACCTCACCTTCAATCCCATCTTCAAACAAACCTCAAGACTCAAAATGAAAACTTATCTCGATCCGGGTTCACGCCATCTTTTTCAAGATTTTTCGGCACCTCATCATCACATCAATAAAGTGTGAAGCTTTACTTAATTATTATCCGAACTCATATAACTGATTTTTAACATGATTGTTAAAGTCAGATTATTGTTTCGCTCTAAGACCCATGGACAAATAACAACGAAAACCACAGATTTTAGTACCTACCTGAGACCCTTAAGGCCTTGAAGAACGAGACTATGTTTACATCTTTCGGGTTGATCTCACAACCGATTCAAGAGCATTAAGCCATCCTCCGGGTGAGCTCGTGATGGTCATAAAGATGTTTCAATCTTGTTATGAGTAAAGATGTGGAGCCGCTTTTGGTATGTTTAGTGGGGGCGTATCCAAAAGTGATGAGAGTTTTTAGGTTTGTGAGATCTTGATTAAGTTGAGTTCGAGATATGAAGTGAGAGAGAAAGTTAGTGTGGTGGCGAATATATGAGTTTGTGTTTAGGGTTATGACATTTGAGTGAAATTAGGCATTTCATCTCTTATATTAATGGTTGTGAAACCCTTATTGGATCGGGCCCATCGGGTGGTTTGGGCTGGATCACATATTCTTTATTTGGCCGGCACGCTGAGCATCCGGCCTTGTATCATTTAGATGGATCCGTAGAGTACGATTGAAGCAAATGGGGTGCATTATACAATGGACAAAATGTAAAACCAATGTGTTATCTAAAATTTGATTTGTGATAATTATTGGTACAATGTGAGGTTTTTTTTGTATGGTATATTTTCACGGAAAGATACCTAAGATCATTCGCCATGCTTAGTTTTGAGATAAATATGCCGGATTTTTGTACGGATATTGATTACAGGACTCTTGTGTTTATATTTTACTTGGGCTTAAAATTAATTTATCCGACTAATATAAATCAAGCGGGCCGATGGTAGATTTGGATTGGACTGGGCTTAATGGATTTTTGATTGGATGATTATTGGTGATATTGAGATTAGTTGATGAGTTTTGTTTTGTTATGAGGTTTGATACTTTGGTTAAAACATTTTCACGGAATATATCATGTCTCGCTTGAATTGCTCGGGTTTAACAAAGTTGATTACGGAGATTGTTTGACGGTATTTTATTTGGTTTTGAAGTGAGTTTTTCTGGGCGCGCTTACTTATTTCGCCTTCTTCTTTCTCTTTTACCTTCAAGATGACTTGTTTGAGCGTTTATTGAGTGTGATAAAGACTTGGCTATTTAATTACTGTTGTGATTCTTTCTCGCTTAACCCACAACGTAACTATCACTTCTGTCTCACCAGCTTGAGAATGTCAAGAGGTTTTATACATTGGGTATACCGTTTCTTTTTCACAAGGATTAGTACAAGTTTAAGTAACAAATCTGGGAAGTTTTACTTCATGATCAAGTTCGTATATCGGGTTTACTTCTCCAAGTGGTCGCAAAGAACAAAATTTAATAATATGTGGATGATGTATTTACCAAAGTATTTATTGGATGGTTGATGATATGGATGATGTTGGATAATGAACCGCTGATCGAACACGCATGTTCCCCTAAAACAGATTTTCACCAAAACCAAAGTTGTCATTACACATTCAATATATTGTTTACTGTTTGTCTTGATTTTGTAAAACTCACGAAAGAACCTATTTCTGGGCTAAATCATAGACTTGTAAAATCCCGTGACAATGGAAACATCCTGGTATTAGTAAAGTGCATTTCCTGATCTATCTTACGGTTTATTCTTGGTTTTGTAAAATCCCGCGAAAGAAACTATTTTTCTGTTTAAACCATAGAGTTGTAAAATCCCGTAATGATGGAACCATCTTGGAGAAGAGAAACTGTAATTCTCGATCTTTTGATTGTGCCACCGGTTTCCTCGCTAGGGATAAAGGGTGTACTTCATGAATTGGATGTGTGTTGGATATTCATGGCGGTTTGGTTACTTCAAAGTTTTACGGGGTTATGCTCATTAAACCATGGTCAAGATGAAACCATTATCATAGTTCACTTAAAAAGTCAAAGGAGGCTAGATTTGAGCAGCTCGAAGATGCACAAGCGTTAATTCGGCATTATTTATTTGAGGTTGAAGTGAATTATCACGGGCGAGTGTACTTAGTATCCAAGGTATCGGGATGGATGGATGAAGATTCTTCATGATCCTTGTTCGAGCTTATTATCAAAAACTAAGACTTGGAAATCTAGTTATTGTTGAGTGACTTTTACCTTTTCTTTTACCGCTGGGGAATTGGGCTCTTATCATCTCAAAATAACTATCACTTTAAGGAGTTACGCTTGTAGTGCTCAAGGTCACATTCAATTGTGGATTTTCAAGAGGTGATGTACGTCTTATACTTGATGGTTGGTTGGTTGAAAAGTATAGAGTACTTAGAGATTCAATGGAGGAT
This sequence comes from Chrysanthemum makinoi, assembly GCA_910596185.1. NCBI lineage: Eukaryota > Viridiplantae > Streptophyta > Magnoliopsida > Asterales > Asteraceae > Chrysanthemum > Chrysanthemum makinoi. Next base: position 342,055,660 of record OU343222.1, read on the forward strand.
GAAGTCTCGACACCGCTCTTTGTTACATATGTGCAAGTTAAGTCACGAGTTCGATAGTTTACTGGTCAAATTCATCATATCGGTTTTCTTCATCACCGTCACGACAAAGAGCCTCATCAATGATAATGGGTTGATTACTTGTTTTGCCAAGAGATTGAAAAGAGAGAGATTATGACGTATGAACAACTCAGGCCATGCCTCGTGACTCTAAAGAAAAGAAATGTACGCTTGCCAAGGCGGATTATCTTTGAAAGAAGAGAAATCTTCTTATGACGTATGAACACAATAGCTCACTGCTCTCTAAAGAAAAAAAAGTGTACGCTTTCTGCACTTTATCTTCCAAAGAAGAGAAATCTTCTTATGACGTTTGAACACAACAGTTCATGCCTCGCTCTCTCTATAGAGAAAGTGTAATGCTTTGATGCGCTTTATCTTTTGAAGAAGAGAAATCTTCTAATTAATGACCATTCTCATCAACACGCGTCATGCTTTTTCCATGCGTCACCATAAAGTGAACCGGCTACCACCGATTGTTTTCTCATTCCACGTGCTCGATTATAATGAAGATGGCTTACATCATGTGCTTATTTTCATGAGAGAAGTGAATAGAACATTCGGATGATTTTCACTTATTTAGTCAAGAATGGCATCTCCGTGATGCAATTTTTGAGGGGAGAAGAAGTGAATTTTTGCATTGTTGATTGATATTTGAGAATATAAATGGTCATACGGCTCTAAACTCATGTAAGAACCGAGCTTCTTCTTATCGGGTCATCTTTACATGGAGTTTTTCTCTCTAAGAGCCGGTTGACATCTTCACTCGGATTGATGAGTTTATCGACAAAGCTTCGACATGCTTCACGTGCACATCAACATGATGATTCCGAACAACCTTCTCATATTTGTTTGTGATTGTTTGCTTGGTGTTACCATTTCGGTCAGTCTGGCCGACACGATTTCCTTGATGAACATCTTTCTGTCTTGTTTGATGGGAGGGATCTTAATTAAGGGATTTGCAAGATGTAGATTAATTGGGATGCTTTTGGTGATGTTCTTGTTTTAGTGAGTTGAAGATGTTAACTTTCTATTCCCCAACTTGACAATCTTGAAAGGGTCGAGTCTACACATTGCTCTACATTTTCTCGCTATATGTTAGAAGACTAAAGACGAGTTGCATTTGATTATCCAAAGACTTCTTCTTAATCCGAGCATCTATCAAACAGATTGTCGGTTTAGGGAGAGCACTAATCGGGGAGGGTGAAATGTCTGATTTAACTCCCAATTGACTTGCTCACATTCGCCAGTTGATTCTCACAAGAGTTCAAGTGTTCTTCTATAAAGATTTCAAGTATTTGGGCTTATATACGATTCTCAAGTATCAAAACCGTAAAGGGCAAGGAGACACACATCTTTACGAAAGTAATCTTGACGAGCTTAATACTTCTAAGTGATTGAAGATATCCCGGTAAGACTATTGTCATTACCGCAGAGAAACTCAAGATTTGACTCATGGCGCTCAGTTGTTTTATTCCAACTATGTGGGGAAGAGATGGAAGAGTTAGTTTCGATGATAAAAGAGGTACATTGTGATGATGCTATCGCATTCATCGAGAGAGAGATTGTGTACATCGGGGACGCCACCGTCTCACTTGAGGGATTAATCACTTATTCTGAGTGGACATCCGCAGAGATTGTCATCCGCAGAGATAATCAGTGATTCGCCTGTTTCTTCAATGTTATCGCTATTCTCTTTTGGGCATTCGGTACTTCGGTTCTTGAGCTTCATACACTTTCTTTAGGGGAGAGAAAAGTATACATCGGGTTATTCTTGGCTATCTGGACTTAACCGCTACTGATGGTATAAGTTTCTTTGTCTTCGTATGTGTATTCGGTTCGTGAGCTCTAGTCTAAGAGACCGATCGCATCAATTCAACTACGGGGAAGTGGTCTCTGACACTTTTGAATGGATGGATTGCTCGACTTCAGAGATGGAATTTGAGAAGAATTATTTATGAGTGGGATGAAACGCTGTCGTTTTGTTGATGATATAACCCCAACCAAGAATCTCGATCATCGCTCTTAAAAGGAGAAGCCGGGTTTATGATAATGGTGTGCTTGCCAGCACCGCTAAAGCAAGCTTGAAATAGAGCTCAACCGCCAACATAAGGATTTTCGGTTTGGGGAACTTAAAGTATCGCTTTTCTCAAAGGCTCATGTTCTACATTCTATTCCTGGAGCCTCTGATTCTTTGGTGGTGGAAGTTTAAGAGATGACGATTCTATCTTCTACGACGGTCGCTTGATATCCTTATCTCTGCAACTCGTATCATCATCCTCTTTAACTATATCATCTACTCTATCGTTGTATATATTTATCTGAAAAACCAAATACAAAAATATAAAACCAAGAAAACCAAAATAGAAAAATATAAAACCAACAAAAACCCATAAAAATCAGAAAAATTTTGAAAAATACCAAAAATATGTTTTCTCAAGACATGTCTTCTCGTATCGATAATATCTACGGTCTTAGAAATGTCATTCAATAATGGCACGGAACTTTAGATGAAGTTCGAGCAGAAGGTGTAAATATTCTTTTCCAAAACATCTCTCAAAATATGGCTTACGCTTATTTCAGATCAGTAACCCCGGCTTCAAATGATGGCTTACAGCTACTTCATCGCGGACCTGAAGTTTAAACTATGGCTTGCTATTATTTCTGATAGCAACCCATTCTTAAAGGAAGGAAAGTGCTACGCTTAAACGTTTTTCACAAATTTCGTGCACTTATCCTAAAACATTATGAGGAAAGTATGTCAAGGATCACTGCTCCTACACAAATGTTTTTCCGTCTATAATTCTTTCGAAAAATATTTTTGTGTTCAAAATGGTGGTAAATGAGTTGCTTTCAAAACAATCAGATTCAGAGTTTTTATGAAATTTGCAAACTCAATCAATGACTTCCGCTTATAAACTTTTCGTGAAATTGAGTCATTGATTGAGGGGGATAATGTTTTCAAATATATATCATCTAACGGGCTTTCTTAATTATCCTAATGCGGCTTAATTAAAATGATATTTGCCTATGTCGTCAGGACTAGGAATTTAGGATATGATTGTTAGGTTTAGATGATTATAGTTTGATGAAACACGTTATTCCCATGCCTTATATGAACTGATTGATATGTTGAATTGACTTTTATTAGTCGATTGCTGTTTGGTGATGTCGACCACCATATATTTGTATGTGTGTTCACTAACATATGCGTGTATATTGTTATGAGAATGTTCCCGATCCGGATCCCACAATTGAAGATGATTGGATGCCAAAGGAAAGGGTAACTATATCTTGGGTTGACAAATGAAGAAACGGAGCTTAACTTGACTTCAATGGAGAGTTGGCATGAAATGCAACGTAGAAGTCTCACCGCATCGCCAGATGGTTTTCTTCCAAACCCAACAACAACAAATGCTTCTCATCCACCTAACGTATTGTGCATGGATATAGTGATGATACCATTTTTCTAAAACTTTGAATAAAATTGTTTTGAAAATGGAAAAATATTGTTTTGAAAATATATTGTACTAATTTTTGAAAATCACCGGACTTCATTTTATCAAAACTTGAGTCACTCAATTATCGATCACTTCGGTCATGGATTGAGGGAGAGTGATTTAATATAAAATATTTTCAAACGATATTTCTTCACAAAAGTTCCGCTTTGTACAATATAAGTGGTGATCTAAAGATTTAATGTTATGTCATGGTATGATTCTTTTTTAGAATCAAGATCTCGCCAAAATGAAATTTTTCTGTTCTTGTTTGATTGTGAAATTGTTTTATTTTACTAAAATATCTCTTAAAACAATCATACCTGACACTAACAATCTTTAATGTCTTAAAATGGTCCTTATCTGCCATTTTTCAAAATCAAATCTTGCCACGTCTTTCCCCAAAATTTTCTAAATGATTTAAATCTTTTGGGATAAAAATCTCAAATGGTTTGAAATTTTGATCGCTGAAAGATCGCGGATTTAAATCTCTTATATGTTTAAATGGAATTGGTTTTAGTCCTTATAGCACTCCCGCTCCATGTGCCAAACGATTTTAAATACACAATGCACATGTTGAGGAGGAGGATTTATCCAAAAACATGATGAGTATTTAAACCAAGCCACATATTCTCCCATGTTTTTCTAAACCTTATTAAATCACTTGGGATCCAAAATCTCAAAGGGTTTGATATTTTTGATCGGGGAGAATTTGTGATTTAATAATGAAATTTGATAAATGCTTTGATTCAATTGTGCAAAGCTGCCTCTCATATGTGCTAAAAGCTTTCGAATCTCAAGCACATATTGGGGGGAGCAAAACTATCGAGGTACAAAAAGTTTTTTTAAAGAGACTTATAAATTACCTTGATTGAGTTTTCAAATGGTTTTCTTAATGGCTTTTGTGATTCGTGGATGTGCTTCAAAAGAACTCTTGTCTCTATGTGTTAAAATGATTTCTCTTATCCTATGCACATATTGAGGGGAGAATTTACCAAAGAAATTCAAATGGCTTTTTCTAAGGAAAATGTGATCAAGAAATTATTTCAAAGAAATTATTTCAAAGAACTCTTGCCTCCATGTGCCAAACAAGTTCAATATCATATGCACATGTTGAGGGGGAGCATTTCTAAAATGATCAAAACTATTAAGGTACAAAATGCTTTGATCTCGGATCACAAGTACCTTGATTGTTTTTCCAAATGATTTTTCGATTGGTTTCATGAAGGAAAGAACAATACCAAAAGACCACCAATTTACTTTATGCATGGTGTTATAAGGATGGTTAGGTTAGGTATTCGTTCCCACGATCCGCCAGAAGCGGAGGGATCTACCCAGGGACAATCCACTAGATAGTGTAGAGTCCTTAGGTATGATGAAAATAGGAGAAAATGAGAATATGGGAAGAGGCGGATCGAGACAGAGCTAGTAATTGAATAAACCCAACAAGGTTCTAGTTATGAAGTCTCGGTAAGCACTTAAGGGGTTGAAGAATGAAAAAGAATTGAATGTGAAAAGGGTGAAAAGAAATAGCCCTCCATCAATTCAACCTTAGGCGAAACCGGTTCAATACATATGCTACCGGTGTTTACTAAGGTAACACTAATATTGAAGACAAGACATCATGGACCCGTTGATGCACGCACTACAACTTCCTCCCAAACTACTCAAGTTCCTCTTAAAAGGACTTGTTTCATTCTCACGGGGAACCTACATTATCTATCGACTTTCTCTTAAAGATTGTTGATAGTGAAGAAGGAGACCCTCTCCCTAGTCTCCGGCATAGGAACCAAATGTGCACGATTGAGTCTAGAGCCAAGAGATCATCCACAATATCTCATTAGGACACAAAATTAATGAAGACTTGTTTCACACAATGTGGAAAGTAAGTATATAATAAGAGTCCTACGCATTATCCTTGTGGTATTGCCGTAACATCCGAAAGTGATATGCATACATATTCACAATAAAGATGGAAAGCCTTCTGGAGCCAACATCAAACAAGCTTCTCGGTAGCATGTGAGATCTATTCTATAGATCAACCATGTGACAACCGGATAGAACGATGGGGCTTATTCACTCATGAATCAACCTTGGTCCAGAAATGGATTGATGGATGCTTTTGGAAACCTCATGTGTAAATCTTTTCTTTTCTCTAGCACGTCGAATGTGTACTTATGTTTTCAAATTCAAAAGTATCTCTGATTGAAAAAATACTTTTGGAAAAACCGCTCGATGTGCAAAATTCTTCTTTTCTCTAGCACGTCGAATGTGTACTCTTTTCAAATACAAAAAGTATTTTGATTGAAAATTGATCTTTCTCATAAAACCTTCGTTGTATTGCAAAATTCTTTCTTCTAAGCAATATGCGATTGTTTTTCAAATCATTTTTCATCAATCGCTGAATCTCAATTCGGCCGTTCACTCAATTCGTTGTCTTTGAGACGTTCGTTTGAGAACAACAGAATACCGCGAAACCCTCACAAGGAGATTCTTCGAATCCTACCTAATCACAAAAAGATTTAATCGATCAACGGGAACCGTGGGCGTGTACCTCAATTCGTAAAGTGATCAAAGACACTTTCGCTGTTTTATTGCTAATCGTTGTTTGGTGTACATTTGACGCTGGTAATGATCGAATTGAGGAGTCAATCCAAAGCCGCGATGCTCACCGTGATCCACACTTAATTGAAGAAATCATGATCGGTGCATATCTACGTAACTCCGCCTGATATTTCTTATACTATGTTCCTCGCCGCACAGTTGAAAATATCTTGAACCAAGAAGGCTTCCGCTACTGGATGGAAAGATGTCATGATTCAAAAGTGTGAGCATGTCGGTCCAAAAGTCACAACTTCACATGATGGCAACATAATAAAGGGTGATCCGTGAGATTTATCATGGCTGATGATCTCAATGAAAGCTCAAGATCATCAAAGATGTGGATCGGCCTAAAGGCCTCCACTTAAAGTACAATTCAATGCGGACTTTAAAGAATCGCTACAAAAGCACAAAGATGCACATGTTGAAGAATTCAAGTCTACGAGCTCAAGAACTAAAGACAAAGATAGTATGCTAGGATGCAAAATGTATTTTTGGGGTGACCTCCCTTGTGGGAGATTGTTAGGAATTAGAAAATTCCATGTTAAAGTGTCTCCACCCCAATTATAAGTCTAGCATATGTTAGCTCAGAGACGTGTGCTTGTTACGCTATTAAGTAGTTTATTTGTTAGTTTGTAGCGTAATTTAGTTTAGAGCAACACCGGGAGGAAGGACGGTCTTTACCCATCAGATACCCGATCCACGTGCCGATAGAGGTCGTGATTTGTAGTATAAATACCCCTTCCATCCATGGAAGGGGTGGTGCTTTTCAATCTAATACTCTACAATTTGTGAAGTAACTCTCTACCAAGAAAACACCCAACTCTCTAACTTTCTCTCTCTAATGGCTAACATGTATTTTGATCTCCCAAGACCACCCGAATCATCAAACACATAATATAACGATCCTACAAATTTGCAATTCTTCCAAACTTGAGGGACCTTAGTTGCCAATTTCTCAAAACTGTTTCAAGGGTCACTTTTGACAAGTTAAATTTACCCAAGGACTAAAAATAATAATTTTTCAAATTAAAATGTCCCCGGTAATTTTTGACAATCTTGAAACTTCAGTGACTAAACTTGTAAATTCTCAAACTTTTGATATTTTTCACCAAAGGACTAATTTTGACAACTTATGATTTTAAAAGGACCTTTGGTGACTTTTCTTATAAAAATAAGCTTGGATCGATTTTGCCATTTTCTCGAAAGTCTGGGACCGAACCGCCAATTATGCAAACTTAGCTCATTTTTCATCCGATTTTAAACATTTTGCATCCAAACATATAAAATGCACTTTGAGATATTTTCAGTATTTTGATGCATTTCTGAGCATTTTTAAACGTTTTGCAGTTCAGATTGACCCAAAAATGATGATTATTTACACACTCATCACATTTACACGGATCGGTTCCATGAACTAGCTAAGTTGGTTCCTCATCTAGTCACTCTTGATTCCAAGAGAATTGAGAGGTACATCTATGGGTTAGTTCTTGAGATTCGCGGGATGGTGAAAGCGACTGGGCCTGCTACTATTCAGAGTGCGATACTGAAATCTGCAACCTTAACAGATGAAATGGTTAGGAATGGGAAGTTGCTCAAAAGTGGTGATAAGAGGAAGGTCGCGGAGCCAGCCTAGTAAACAAGGAGTCTGGGCGGTGACAATAAGAAAGTGAATGGGGAAGGATTCGTGGGCAACAACCACTTGACAAGAAAGGTTATGTGGCTCTCACCTAAGTGTGCCAAATGTAACTACCATCACCCTGAGACTACGCCATGTCAAGTGTGTTTCAATTGCAAAAAGGGCGGTCACATTGCAAGAGATTTTCGGCAGCCGCTAAACGTGGCACCAATAAATACCGTTAACCCAAGGGCATGTTATGAGTGTGGAAATCCGAATCATCTTCGGAAAGCTCGTCCTAGGTTGAATGGGACACGGGGACAAGTTTAGAACAACCAAAATCAGGCTTTAGCAATTGGTGGAAACAATGTAAACCGTGGTAACATTGGTAACCCAAATGTGGTCGAGCATTTGTGATGAACGCCAGGATGAAGGACCAGACGAGATCGCACGATCGCTCGAATTTCTCATTAACCACTACTACTATGCTACGTTATTTGATTCCGTGCCGATTATAATTTTTCTCCACTAAATTCATGCCTTTGTTAAATATGGAAAACCCGAGACTAGACTTTAGTTATGAAATTGAAATAGCAAGTGGTCAAAGGGTAGAAATAAATGAGATCGTTAAGGGTAATAACTAGAATTAGAAGACCGTACCTTTAGGATCGACTTAATACCATTCGAATACGGAAGCTTCGACGTGATTGTGGAATGGACGGTTGTCCAAGCATGGTGAAATAGTGTGTCATGAGAAGATGTTCAATATCTGACTACCAAATGGTGAGTTTCTAAGGTCTATGGAGAGACACTTGAAGAAAAGTGAGACACCTCACGAGCATGAAAGTAGACGCAGAAACTAGAAGATATCCCACGCTCAAATTTCCTAAGTATTTCCTACTAACCTACTCGGATTACCACCTTCACAGAAGTTGAATTTCAGATAGACCTAATTCCTGAGCAACGCTTGCAAAGTCTCCTATCGCTTGGCAACCCATTGAAATGGAGGAGTTTTCTAATCAACTCAAGGAAATCCAATACAAAGGTTTCATTCGACCTAGTTCTTCGCCATGGGGAGCACCAAAGATTGTTTGTCAAAAGAAGGATGGTTCGCTTAGAATGTGCATTGACTATCTGAATTGAACAAACTAACTACTAAGAACCGCTACCTCTCCTCGAGAATCGATGACTTGTTTGATCAACTACAAGGCTCACAATACTTCCAAGATAGATCTTCGCTCCGCTACCATCGCACGAAAGTACACGAAGACGACATCCCAAAACCGCTTTTAGAACCTCGATATGGTCATTTCGAAGTTTACGGTTATGCCTTTGGACCCATAAATTGCGGGTTTTCATGGACTTGATGAACCGAGTGTGCAGGCCGTACCTAGACAAATTTGTTATCGTATTCATCGATGACATTTTGATTTATTCCAAGACAAAGGAGGAACATGAAATGCATCTAAAGTTAATCCTACAGCTACTCAAGAAGGAGAAATTGTATGCCAAATTCTCAAAATGTGAATTCTGGCTACAAGAAGTCCAATTCCTTGGACATGTGGTTATAAAAGATGGTATTCATGTGGATCCCAAAGAAGATCGGCAGTTGAAGAACTGGAAGCCCCTAATTTCAACGGAGTCCGCCATTCTTAGGATCGCGGTGTTACTATCGACGCATTCATCGCTAATTTCTCCAAGATTGCCAAACCTCTTACCTTGCCGACTCAAAAGAATAAAAAGTACTAACGTAAGAACAAGAAGAAGCCTTTCAAACCTTGAAGAACAATCTATAACGCCTAATTTTGGCCCTCCCGGGACCGTAAGATTTCAGTAGGCACCGACGATCATGCCAAGGTCTTGGTATTAATGCAAGAGGAAAAGTGATTGCCTATGCATCCCGACACTCAAGATTCATTTGAGAAAACTACACCACCCATCATCCGAGCTAGGTGTTGTAGTATTCACTCTCAAGATATGGAGACATTACTTGTATGGGACGAAAAGTATTATCTATACTGATCACAAGAGTCTCCAACATATCTTCGACGTAAAAGTTGAATATGCCCAAAGGAGATGGATAGAGCTCTTCAAAGAATTATGACCAGATTCGCTACCACCCGTAGGCAAACGTAGTAGCCGATGCTTCTGGTAAGGAAAGACTCAAGCCAAGGTAAAAAGCCATGAGTATAACCATACAACGGGTATCAAGGATAGGATACTAGCGCCAAAGAGAAGCATCTAAGGATATGGATGCACCCACAGAGAAACTACGAGGTCTAGGTAGTCAATTAGAGAAAAGGTGACGGTGGATGTGACTTTGTAGACCGAATTGGGTACCGCTAAGGTGCGTTGAGAACCCTAGTCATGGACGAAGCACATAAATCGAGATATTCTCCACCCGAGAGAGATTAGATGTATTATGACCTAGAGATTTGTACCGTGGTGGGATGAAGAAAGATATAGCCGTCTACGTTAGCAAATGCCTGACTTGCTCAAAGGTGAAGGTTGAACATCAGAAACCATCTAGTATGTTGCAGCAACAGGAGGTTCCCGAGTGGAAGTGGAAAAGGATAACCATGGACTTCATCATGAAGTTTCCAAGAACCAGTAGCGGGCATGATTAAATATGGGTTATTGTAGACAGATTGACTAAGTATGCTCATTTCTTACCCATCTGAGAGGATTATTAGATGGATAAATTGGCAAGACTATACATCAATGAAATAGTGGCAAGACATGGCGTGCCGATATCGATAATATCGGATCGTGATAGTCATTTTACGTCAAACTTTTGGCAAGCATTGCAGAAGTCAATGGGAACATGATTGGAAATGAGTACAACCTACCATTTGCAGACTGATGGGCAGAGTGAGCATACTATACAAACCTTAGAAGACATGCTTAGGGCGTGTGCCATCGATTTCGGCAGAAATTGGGATACTCATCTTCCATTGGTCGAGTTCTCTTATAACAACAGTTAGCATTCAAGCATAGATATGGCACCATTCAAGTCACTTTACGGACGAAAGTGTCATTCACCCATTGCATGGGCATAAGCCGGAGAAAGTCAAATGATTGGACCTGAGGTAGTACTAGAAACTACTGAGAAGATAATTCAAATCAAGGATAGACTCAGCGTCGCACGACCGTCGAAGAGCTATGCCAACAACCCATTAAGACCCCTAGAGTTTTCGCTGGTGATCATGTGTTACTTAAAGTGTCACCTTGGAAAGGTGTAATGCGCTTTGGAAAGAAAGGAAATTAGCACCTAGATATGTGGGACCATTTGAGATCACTAAGAGAATGGTTCTGTAGCCAGACTAAGACTACCTCAAGAGCTAAGTAGCGCTCATGACACGCTTCATGTGTTGAATCTCAAGTGTCTGGCTTGTCGGACCTACACGCACCATTGGAAGAAATTAAGATAGATCCTAAGTTGCACTTTGTAGAAGAACCAAGAGAAATCATGGAATGTGAGATCAAAAAGTTGAAACGTAGAAGGATTTCTATCATCAAGGTTCGATGGAATTCTAAGCGAGGACCTGAGTTTACCTGGGAACCAGAGGATCATATGAGACTTAAGTACCCACACCTTTTTAGGGAAAAAAATCCCATGAGTAGTACTAGCTGAATTTCGTGGAAGAAATTATCTTAACGGGGGTAGACTATAACTACCCGCAATTTTGCAGGTCCTTACTCAACCTTAAAACTCAAAGTAATTTATTTTTACGTTACATATTCACTTTTATCCGTAACCTTTAACGAAACTGTACAAATAAAAGAGAAAGATCCCGCACGCGTACCGACACTACATTAGTAACGGCTTGAATTCAATAATTGTTTCTCGGAGTCTATAATTTTACTTTTATATTTTATATCAATTTCACAAAAACCTTCCCGAAAATATATTTTCCACATTTTGGCCAAACCAGGGTATCACGTTCGCACCTAAACTTAACGGGACACGGAGTACACTTAATACACTTATTAATACTACCTAATAATAATAAAACAAAAATCTTACCTACACCTAAAATACCTACAGCCGCCCACCTACACACACCAATAACCCTACTTTTTCTTCTTTGTATCTTTTCATCTTCCTTGTTTGTGCTTTTTCTTCTTTCTTCTTTCTTTACTTCCTTTTCCATATAATCATCTTCCCAAGACCAGAAATCATGGATTCATCTTTTCAAAAGGTGAAAATGATGTGAGGTTAAACCGTATATCACAAGTCTTCCATCAAGAAAGGATGGTCAAGCCTTGCTTCTTCTTCCTCTTTTATTGATGCTTGAATCACAGGGATCACACTCACCACACACTTTCAAATCCATCACAAACAAGATCTCCAAAGGGTTTGACAAAGCTTTGTTGTTTGGGTCTTGCTTGGAATTGGTCGATTGGTACCCGGGTTTTAATTTGGTTTTGGTCTTCTTCTTCAATCAAAATCACTAGCATCTTCTTGTAAGGATTTAAATTCTTAATACTTTGTATTTTTTTAATGTTATTTTATAAATTACTTGTCGTTTTGATTAACTTTTCAAAGTAGTATTGGTGTTTGTGAGATAAGAATCGATCGACTATTGCATAATCTTGAACATGATTATCCTTTTTGTTGTTAACCATGTGTGGCAATTTAATAAACTCATGATTTAAAACCTAAGTATTGGTTAAGGATGTAAGTGCTTATGTATAACTTATTAATTGGCTTATTAGATTAATATTAAATCTTGTTAACTTGGGTTATGTTGGATGACGTTATGGAGTCGAAACCCACTATAGCAAAACCACAGTGGTATGTTCTTCTTGGTCTAGAGTGTTAAATTAAGTTAGTCGCATTTCTTTTTCCTCTTTTACTCTGTTGTCGAGACTCACCACCCAACGGTGGGTGTTTCCTTTTGGTTTGCGTTTTGCTATGGTTGTTTTGTTGTGTGAGTCGAACACCCCAACAGAGGGTTGTTTTTGTTTTTGGGTTAAAAGTTAAAACTAGTAAATGTATTATTATTTGGTTGCTTTGGAAATCAAATGCATTTAGCACTAATGTCAACAATAAGTCATAGACAACAAATAACTAAAAGGTTAAAAGTATTTATCTATTGGATATGAGAATTCGGTAAAGTTTATGTTTGGATTTGGACTGTTTTAGGTCGAATGATCAGAGACCGAGCCCACTTAAATCCAACAAGAGTGCGCTTATGTGACAGTAGGTGTATTTGTTGCACAAAGTGGTTCAACAAGTAAATAATAATGTTCAGAAATGTTGTCATCAATTTACATTCCCAAACAAGTAAATTAAGTAAGTAAAAGTGTCATGTGGTTGCGTTGTATTGTGGTTGTTGTGGGTGAGTTGGGACAACGCCACACCGAGTCAAACAAATATTCGAATTTACTTAATTAATCTCGACTTAATTTCCCGTCAATTTTTAAGTCTATGTAACTCATTTTATAAACAAATTCTAATGTATAGCTAATAATCAAAAACTTAAATTTTCTATACATAAACTATAACTTTAAATATTTCATAACTAAGGAGGATACAACTTATAACTTATTTTTTATTTTTAATTAACGAAACCTTGGTAACTGAAAAACAATATAACAACGGGGTTATAAACTTTTGTGACACTTAGTCACCTCATATAATAAAAGCCTATTCAAGGGTAATGCCCGATCCCTATTTTCTAAAAACCCGACAGTTACCAGTGTATTTTTAATATAAACTCTTTTAATACAATCACTAGTTAAGGGCAATTCTTAAATATTTTTATCATCAACAAATATTTTATTATATATACTTTTAAATGACATCCTTAAAACCCAAGTCGTCTACTATTTATATGAGATTACTTTTCGTACATCGTCTTTTGGTTACTAACAAACCAAAGACTTGTTCGTTTTGATACTTTTTATTATTATTGGTACATGTAAACTTAAGCACTTCCAAGAGCCAATACTTACTGTTAGGAATTGGAAATTCTATAGTGAAGTATCGGTCACCCCAAATATAATTTAGCATAAGTTAGCTCGTAGGCATATCATTAGTTATCAGTTTATTAGTTAGTTATTGGTTTAGTTTAGAGAGTGTAACACCGGGAGGAATGGCGGTCTTTACCCATCAGATGCCCGATCCACAATCAAGGAGGGACGCAGTAGTTTGTAACTATAAATACCCTCTACCTTCCAAGGTAGAGCGTTGGACCTTTCATTCTAATCTAACCTTCCATGTTTTCTTTCACTTTCTCTCTCTAGAAAGGCTCCCTTCCTACTTTTCTCTCTAAAACCTCTAAACTATACCCATTTGATATGTTATGATTATGAAATCCAATATGTACAGTTTGGTATCAGAGCCATGGTTTGATCACCCATCTTTCATGTTCTTGAATTTCTAGTGGTTTTATATGGTTTTTGGGTTTGAAAAAGTTTAGTGGTTTTTGCATCATTTGGATCATTTCTAGTGTTAAAGTTTGGATTTTGATTGTACTTTTGTGTTAAGAATCATTGTAAGTGCTTGGGTTTTGATTTGGAAAGCTTGAATCACTGTGGTTGAGCTTGTTTTGGATTGAAAAGTTTGAAGTTTTTCTTGCTAGCGACTCTCTCGTAGTGTTTTTCATCATAAATGCTTAAAAGTTAGCGAAGTTACAGTGTTAGTTGTTACGATTGAGTTTCAGCTTAATTTGTCTATTGAGACAAGTCCGACAAATAGTATAAGTTAGTGGATTCTTCACTACGCTAGCTTAACTTGGTCGTGATAGCGACTCTGCTTTTAAATTGTTAGCGAAGTTGTTGTAAATTGTTAGCGCTTGGTATTAGCGACTTGGATCTTAGCGAGTTGTTCTTTAGCAACTTGACTGTCTTAGCCGACTTGGAATTATAGCTAATTGTGTCTAGCTTAATTTGGTTCTTAGCTTAACTTGATTTCATAATTCTACGACGGTTTAGCTTACTTGTCTTCATAATTCCTAGCTTAATTTGTTGACTTTTCCGACAAAACTTCAAATGTACCATAACTTTTGAACCATAACTCTGCTGCTCAACCCATCAAAACGACCGTGAGAACGAGGAGAATGGCACGCTGAATGAACTAAGGGTCAACCTTCGAGGCCTAAATCCGCTCCGAACAGAAGTTATTGAGGTTTTTATGTTTTTAGATCTAAATTTCTCCGTAAAAACGAGCATAAACCAATCCAAATCTCAACCAAACAACATCTCTTCTTATCCTACAAACAATCATAAGTCCTAACACACAATTGTCTATCATTGTGACAATCCATCAGTCATCTTAACACGTTCCATTGGTCATTGCTTAACGGTTTGGTCTTGATTTTAGTAAAATCCTGCAAAAGATTCTATTTCTGCTTAAATCATAGACTTGTAAAATCCCGGATTCATCAACATCATGTCTTACACCCTGATTCTTGATTTCGTAGTACTTAAACTGTATGATGTTGTAGACAACCATGAGAATATTAGCTATACTCAACCTTAGCATGTGATGATGGAATCAATCAATGATGATTTGATTTCTTCATGCTCTAAGTCCAATGAGAAAGATTTGCACCGTTTCGCTATAGAATGCCATGCAAAAGGAAAGCAAAGATTGAACCTTATCAATAACTTCACTCACCTCATGTTACTTCTTCCCACATCAATGGAATCGAACATGTATTGCCCTCCTCCGCCGACTTATCCACATTAACATGAACTTTGTCGGTAAACCTAGAGCAATTGGAGCTACAACTTGACAAAGAGAAGGTTCATATGGATAGTTCCAAAGGTTTCACTTCGTGATCTACACACTTTCACCATCCATTAGGGGAATTTACCACGATTATGATCAAGACATGGTGAAATGTCCTTCAGAGACACCCGGAATGGAAATTATGTTTCTGAGAGACACTTATCCATCTCATGGATAATGTGGAGAAGTATATTGAGGAAGTTACTGAATGATGAAAAGTAGATGAGATGTATAGTTGAGAGATATTTGTGATAAGTCCGCAATGTATCAATCGAAGATCTGTTGCTTGAATGCACAATATCGAGACAACAAAAATGATGTAACCAGTGCTCAATAACTCCCGCACACAAGTGGATGCTATGATCGTAGGTGAATATGTCGGGTACAATCAATAGATTGTAGTGTTGAGACCAGAAGGCATCGGATGATGGATCACTGACACCAATACGAGGCTAAGATACGCGTTTCTGAAACGTACCCAAGAGTTCAGTTGACTCTTGTTACACAAGATGTGACAGATATCTACGCAAATTGAGCGAGTGTCATGTAATGTGGTACCCTTCATCGCTCAACATAGGGCATCCGATAAAGTACTTAATAAACCCATCATGATGTCAACATGACTTTGATAAATGTTCTAGAACGAGGCGAGTCCAGATGAAGTGTTTTAAAACAAAAGATATGGTTAATAAAAAGGATTTTGATGAACTGTCAAACAAATTCTCAAATCTTGAAAAACATTGCATTTCACTTGAAATTGAGATATAGTAAAGAAGAAAGTTTTCAACTTAACAAACCATGTAAAAATCCGAACTTCCTGAATTTCTGAACTTTTGAAATTAACACTTTGAAAGATCACCAAGACAAAGACTTAACCATTTACAACAAGAAACATATTTCTGGTATGCATGTGAAAAGTAATTTGGTTACAAGTAATTCTAATGTTAATGCTATTGATGATACTCAAATGAGAAATGATGAATTCGCAGCTTGTGGCCAAATTACTAATGGAAAATGAGTCTTTGAGAGCATAACATAGAATTGTGACTCTCAAAGAAGCTAGAACTAAGTCAATGGAAACAAACTCTTTGATAGCAAAAATTGATGAACTCAAAGCTCAACTTCGTGAAAAGAGTTTATTGTTGCTTTAAAAATGTGCTCAAAAAAAAAAAATGTGAATACTAAGTTTTCAAAACCATCAAACTGGGGAAACCGGTTATTAGACAACCGAATGCGCTAGATCCGAATCACCAAAATTTTCAAAACGCCTTGCCTCCCAAGTTGATGCGAAACAAGTTTTGACAAAACCAGTCACTTCACCTCACTTACCTAGGAAAATTGATATGAATGACTTGTATAAGAACTCTTATCTAGAAATGGCTAGAAAAAAGGCACATAATCGCAAAGACGGAATTTTAGGTGCAAGACCTAGGATGATGAATTCTTCAAGATTTCAAGGCACTGCTAGTAGTTCTAAACCATTACCTAGGAACACTAATCTAAAGACTAGGGATTGGCCTACATCTAAGAGTAGTTGCGTTTCGATTAAAGCTATTCCCATAGCAGATCACTCTAAGAAATCTAGATCTATCTTTGAATCCAAACAAGCTTGCTTGCTCAAAGTGTCTGAAATGTATCTTTAATGCTAATCATGATAAATGATTCACAAAACTCCTGAAAGTAAATGCTCATGCAATGGTACAACCTGTTAAGTCTAGGATTTACACTAAGTCATCCACAGTGCATATGAAGCAAATGAAACCAAAAGCCTCACCTAGATGGTTACCAACTGCTAAATCTTTGGAAACTAGGAATAAGGATAAGTCTTCCACTATGCATAAGAAGCCTAACAATCCTAGACCTTGCCATAAGTGGATACCATCTGGTAGAATTTTAAGGATGCTGGACTTAGGTGGATACCCAAAGATGATGTTTACCAATGGAAATCTCAAAGTTGACCGTGAAACCCCAAAGGGTTTGGATACTGTTGTCACTAACCAAAATATATGCAATCAAATTTGTAATATTATTGCAGATAGTCCTTACTCAGTTGCAGATACTTCGATACTTCAATACATGGACTGGCTTAAAGTATGGATTACAAATGGATTGATATCTCATAACTCACGGGTTCAAGTAACTCAATCTTGATATTCATTCGGCTATGACGTTTGAACACAACAGTTCAAGCCTCGTTCTCTAAAGAAAAGAAAAGTGTACGTTTCAGTGCGCTTTATCTTCAAAAGAAGATAAATCTTCTAATGACGTTTGAACACAACAGTTCAAGCCTCGTTCTCTAAAGAAAAAAGTGTAGTGCCGCAGTGCACTTTATCTTCGAAAGAAGAGAAATCTTCTAATGACGTTTGAACACAACAGTTCAAGCCTCGTTCTCTAAAGAAAAGAAATGTGTACCTGCAGTGCGCATTATCTTCGGAAGAAGAGAAATCTTCTTATTTATGACCATTCTCGTCAACATGCTTCATGCTTTTTCCATGCGCTTTCAATTATCAAGTGAACCTGACTACCGTTGATTGTTTTCTTATTCCACTTGCTCAACTATAATGACGATGGCTTACATCATGTGTTAAATTTTGTGGGGGAGAAGTGTGAATAGAATACTTTTGGATGATATTCACTTGTTTAATCAAGAATGGCATCTCCGTATGCAATTTTTGAGGAAGAAGTGTAAGGCGAATTTTTACATAGTTGATTGATATTTGAGAATATATGGTCAAACGGCTCCTAACTCATGTAAGAACCGAGACTCTTCTTATCGGATCATCTTCACATGTAGTTTCTTCTAAGAGCCGTTGGTTGACATCTTCACACCGGCCGATATGATTAATGACAAAGTACTTCCTAAGCAAAGCTTCACGCACACATCAACATGATGATTCCGAACAATCTCTCTGTTCTTGTTTGATGTGATTGGTAGTTTGGTGATTACCATTTAGTGTGTTCAAGTGTGCCGATTGCCACATTTCCTTGATAAATATCTTTTCTCGTTTTGTTTGATTGGGAGGGATTTTAGTTAAAGGGACTTGCAAGAGGTAAGTTAATTGGGATGCTTTTTGGTGTGACGAAGATGTTAACTATCTATTCCCCAACCGACAATCTTGAAGAAGGTCGAAGTTACATACCGTTTCTACATTTTCTCGATGCATGTTAGAAGACTAAATACGAAGTTGCATTTGATTATCTAAAGACTTCTTCTTAATCTGGCCATTTATCAAACAGATTGTCGGTTTATGGGAGAGCACTAATTGGGAGATAGTGACAAGTCGATTCAATCCCCAATTAGACTTGCTCATATTCTTTAGCAAAGGATTCCTCGAGAAACCCAATCTCCGCTATTCCTCGAGTATGTTGTTATTGACTATTGTAATATTGCGTTGCACTATTGAATAATAATCCGCTTCTTGGTATTTCTTTTCCATATCTTCACGGATTATTGTTCATGAAAATGATCCGCTTCTTGGTATTTCTTTACCAAATCTTCACGGATTATTGTGCACTCTGCAAATCAACCACATGAACATTAAGGAAAATGACTACCTCATCCGCTTGAAGACAATATTGGTGAATCTTCCGATCGGGCCTCTACATGAATAGCTTTTAAGAAGGCATTGATGTTGAGGAATCATTTGTTCGTTCATTAAGTTGGTCAATGTACATCCTGTTGTACATTTATTCACGTGTTGGAAATTTGACACAAGTTGATTACTTCGGAGTTAATCATTTATCACTTATTTGAGATTGAACTTGACTTTCACAAAGGCGTGTTCTTATTTGATAACTTGCTCGGCTTAAGAATTTGAGTTGAAGACTTGGTTTATCTAGTTACCAGCAGTCAAGGTGGATGGTTGAAGACCCGTAAACTATCACTATTAGGAGTTACTTTGTTTTAATCGTCACACGCGATAGGGTGTGGATAATCGCAAGAGGTGTTAATGTCTCATACTTTGTTCGGGTAGTGAGTACTTAGAGATTTGCTTGAAGCATAAATTCTCTACACCGCTCTTCCATCATTAGGTGCAAGCTTAAGATACAAATGTGGGGAATTTGACTTCAGTTTCAAGTATGGTATATCGGGTTTTCTTCATCAATGGTCACTTCAAATTGTCTACATAAGGGTTGATAAAAATAGTCGAGTGAGTCTTCAAAGTAATTTGATTCTCACAAGAGTTCAAGTGTTCTTCTCATAAATATTTCAAGTATTTGGGCTTACACTATGTTGTTCCGATTCTCGGTGTCAAAACTAGCAAGGGGAAAGGAGACAAGCATCTAAACGCAGTAAACTTGATGAACTTAATTCTTCTAAGTGATTGAAGATATCCCGGGAAGACAAATGTCATGACCACAGAGAAACTCAAGGTTTTACTCATCAAGGCTTTTAGTGTTTTTATTCCAACTACGTGGGGGAAGAGATGTAAGAGAAAGTTTCTGAAGATAAAAGAGGTACACAAGTATAACATATTTAGGGGAGATAAATGTATAACATGAGAGAGAGAGAGAGATTGTGTACATTGGGGATGCTCAGTTGTCTCACTTGAGTGCTTAATCAGTGATTCAGAGATATAATCACTTATTCCGGAGTTGACATCCGCAGAGATAGTCCTCCGCAGAGATAATCGCGACTGACCGCTTCTTCAATGTTATCGGTTATTCTTTCTTTGGGAATGTGTGTACTTCGGGTTCTTGAGCTTCATACTCGATCATCGTGGAAGAAAATGTGAACATTAGGGAGGTGTTTTCATTCCCCTCATGATGGGTATTCGGGAGAGTTCTTGATCATTATACAAAGAGACCGTCGATCAATTCAACTACTTGGGGAATTTTTCTCTTGACACCTTTTGGAATAGATCGCCTGACTTCAAAGGGAAAAGGAATTTGAGAAGATTATTTAAGTATGGGATGAAACGTTGCTGATGTTCTATTGGATGATATAACCTCGAACTAAGAATCACGGTGATTATTCTTAAAAAGAGCAGCAGGATCGATGATAATGGTGTGCTTCTTTGTACACCTGGCTAAAGGAAGTTTGAAAGAAAGCTTTGAATCTGCTAAGCTAAAGGATTTTCGGTTTGAGGGAAGTCGCCAAAGTCACTGCTTTCAAAGGCTCATGTTCTATTGTCTATTCTCGATGCCTCGAAGCTTTGATGGTGGATGTTTAAGAGATGACGATTTCTATCTTCTGCAATCGGGTCGCTCGATATCCTTATCTCTGTACTATATCATCATCTTCTTAAACTATATCATCTAACCTATTCAGGTATATATTTTTTCAAAAAGCAAAATACAAAAATATAAAACCAAGAAAAAGAAAATAGAAAAATATAAAAACAACAAAAATCCATAAAAAAAATTTGAAAAATTAGAAAATACCAAAAATATTGTTTACTCAAGACATGTCTTCTGGTATCGATAACATCTACGGTCTTAGAAATGTCATTCAATAATGGCACGGGACCATAGATGAAGTTCAAGCAGGAGGTGTAAATATTCTTTTCAAAACATGTCTCAAAATATGGTTTATTATCATTTCAGGCAGTAACCTGTTTTTCAAAGAAAGAACAGAGCCATGCTTTATCGCGTTTTTCAAATCTCACGCTCTGATTCTTTAAAACAATTACTTACCATCTAATGAAAACTAATTACTTTGTTAAATAACTCGAACTCTATTTTTGAAAATCATCTGGACTTAACTTTTGTCAAAATATCTATCTCTCAATCAACAACTTATGTCATTGATTGAGGGGAGAATGATTTCAATTAAATCAAAAGGTTGTTCGACATACAATTGTTTTCAAAAGATAATCTTGCATGTTTAATCAATGGAGTGTAAAGTCTCAAAATCCGATCCTTATCGCTAAAATGTTCTCATAATCAAGTCACAATTCTCCCCTAAAGCTTTCAAAATCAATTTAAATCTACAAAGATCACAAATCTCAAATGATTTGAAAATTGTGATCGGGGAGAATTTATGATTTAAATTGGATTTAAACTGATAATTTGATAAATGGTTTCATCAATGTTTAGCAAGCTTTCCTCCCCACATAAGCCAAACGATTTCAAAATTTCCATGCACATGTTGAGGGGGAGCATCCATTTTAAACCACAAAGAATTGAAACGTGATTGATTTGTATCTAAGTGCAGGTTCCTTCTAATATGTGCAAAACCCTTTCAAACCTTGAGGCACATATTGAGGGGGAGCAAATTTGTGAAAACCTCATCCTTCCCCAAGATGCTTTATCTACTTGATTTGAACTAGGAAGTGATGTTGATATCTTTTAGAAAATGGTAATCAAAGAAGTTAATTCTTCCTCTTGCCTCCGTGTGCCAAAATGATTTCAAATACATGAGGCACATGTTGAGGGGGAGCTCTGTTTCTAAAAATATCAAAAAAAATTCAGGTACAAAATGTTTTGATCATGTATCACAAGTACTTGGATTGATTTTTCAAAAGGTTTTCAATTGGCACCAATGTAAGAAGAACAATACCAAAAGACTGACCAAATTTACTTTATGTACGGAGTTATAAGGACGGTTTAGCTAGGTATTAGTTCCCACGATCCGACCAAAACTGAAGGATCTACCAGTGGACAATCCACTAGATAGTGTAGAAGTCCCAGAGGTATGATGAAAAAAGGAGAAAAATGAGAATAAGGGAAGAGTGCGGACTGAGATAGAGCTAGAACTGGAATAAACCCAACAAGGTTATAGTTATGAAGTCTCTAGCACCAAGGGGTTGAAGAATGAAAAGGAATTGAATGTGAAAAAGGGTGAAAAGAAATAGCCCTCCATTAATTCAACCTTAGGGCATAAACCAGGTTCAATTCATATGCTACTGGTGGTAACACTGGTATTGAAGACAAGACGTCATGGACCCTGACGCATCGCACTAAACTTCCCAAGCTACTCAAGTTCCTCTTAAAAAGGCCTGTTTCATTCTCACGGGGAACCGACATAATCTATAGACTTTCTCCTAGAGATTGTTGATATTGAAGAAGGAGACCCTCTCCCTAGTCTCCGGCATAGGAACCAAATGTGCACAATTGAGTCTAGAGCCAAGAGATCATCCACAATATCTCGTTAGGACACAAAATTAATGAAGACTTGCTGTTTTACACAATGTGGAAAGTAAGAATATATTAAGAGTCCTACGCTTTATCCTTGTGGTATTGCCGTAACATCCGAAAGTGATATATCAAATATATTCAATGATGAAGATGGAAAGCCTTATAGAGCCAACATCAAACAAGCTCTTGGTGGGTGACATGTGAGATCTTTTCTAAAGGTCAAGCTTGTGACAACTGGATAGAAACAATGGGGCGATTCACTCTTGAATCAATCTTGGTCCAGGAATGGAATTGACGTGATACTTTTAGAAAAACCGCTTGATGCTAAACCTTCTTTTCTAGCACGTCGAATGTGTATTCATGTTTTCAAAATACAAAAGTATCTCCGATTGAAAAATACTTTGGAAAAACAGCTTCGATGTGCTAAACTCTTCTTTTTCTAGCACATCGAATGTGTACTCTTTTCAAATATAAAAGGTATTTTTGATTGAAAATTGATCTTTCTCATAAAACCTTCGTCAGACAGCAAAACTCTTCTTCTAAGCAATACGCATTGTTTTTCAAATAATTTTTCATCAATCGCTGAATCTCAATTACCGTTCACTCACCTGTTGTCTTCTTTGAGACGCCCGTTTGAGTCAAATTTAGAGCGTACCGCTAAACCTTGTCAAGGAGATTCTTAGGAGTCCTACCTGATCACAGGCAGTACTTGAATTGATCAACGGGGAACCATGGGCCGTGTACCTCAATTCAACGAAAGTAATCAAAGACACTTTCGCGGCGCTTTTATTCCTAACCGCTGTAGGCAAGTACACCCCGACGATTGTACTGATCGTAATTGAGGATTCAATCCAAAGCCGCATGCTCACAACATCCACACTTAATTGAAGAAATCATGACTTGTGCATATCTACGTAACCCGCTCGATATTTTTATACTATGTTTCTCGCTTACGCCGCTAAAATATCATGAGCCGTAAAAGCTTTCGCTACTCATGGAAAGATGTCATGATCCGTAAAGTGTGAGCATGCCGGTCCAAAAGTCACAACATCACATGATGGCAACACAATAAAGGGTGATCCAAAGATTTACTATGGTCATGATCTCAAAGAAAGCTCAAGATCATCAAAGATGTGGATCAGCCCAAAGACCTCCACCGAAAGTACAAAATAATCGGACTTTGAAGAATCAATCGCTAAAGCACAAAGATGCAGATGTTGAAGAATTAAAGTCTACGAGCTCAAGACTGATGATTAAATAGAATGCTAAGATTCGAAATGTAAAACATGAGGCGACCTCCCTGGGGGAGATTGTTAGGAATTGGAAATTCCATAGTGAAGTATCGGTCACCCCAAATATAATTTAGCATAATTTAGCTCTTAGACATATCGTTAGTTATCAGTTTATTAGTTAGTTATTGGTTTAGTTTAGCGTAGTGTAACAATCCGGGAGAAGGATTCGGGTCTTTACCCATCAGATGCCTGATCCACAGTCCGAAGGAGGACGTGTAGTTTGTAACTATAAATACCCTCTACCTTCCAAGGTAGAGGGTTGGACCTTTCATTCTAATCTAACCTTCCATGTTTTCTTTCACTTTCTCTCTCTAGAAAGGCTCCCTTCCTACTTTCTCTCTCTAAAACCTCTAAACTATACGCCCCATTTGATATGTTTATGAAATCCAATATGTAACACTTACGAACACTTACAAAACTATTTAAACTTAAATGCTGCCACACAAGAAACAACAACACTTAAAAACTTTTAAAGTTATTTAAACTTCGTCGAGTCTTAAACATAAGTGTGTAAACTAAACTTGCCATACTAATCTAGGTCGCGTGTCTGTGCCATCCACTAGTTCTACTTGACTACTGCTTTAGACTGTGGATTTACTGAGGTGAGTTCTCGTAGCCCCTTTTTAAATAATGTTTTCCTTGAGGGAAAATGGTACTCAAATGATGTTTTAACTGTTTTTATGCTGTGCTAAACTGTTTACATGTTTTTGGACAATATGTGCGTTTGATTGATATATATGACTACTTTGTGATGATATATTGTGTTTCATGTATGCGCAACTCTTTAACTCCGCTTGGAGCCTAAAACAAGTTGATAGTACTATATGGGTAGCTCCCCACTATTGGTAACATGTGTGTAACATTATTGGTAGGTTCAGTTGTCGCTAGCAATGTGTTTCATATTCGCATATCTTGCTCACTATTGTCCTACACTACTAAGCACAGCTTTATGGTTTAACTCTTAAACCTACGAGCTCACCAACTTTATGTTGACGCTTTCGAGTATCCATTTTCGTGTGTTAAGAATGAAGTTGCATAGAAGGTCGAGTATTGGCCCGCCTAGCGATATAAGACAAGACACTACCGTAGTGTTCCCAGGAGTTGTGCATTTGGAAATGCCCCTTAAGACTTAATTATTGTGAACTTATGTAGTAAGACTTGTATCCACCGTATTATGGATCATTGTAACCTTGTCTTGTGTTGTGATGAATTCATTTAGTATTTCTCTATTTTGACACCTTGTGTTCTTGGTTATGAAGTCATACCCCGTAAATGTCATTCCTCTGCGCCATTTTTGGGGTGTGACAGGCTACATAATCTAACTTATTACATTGTGATATAACTGATGAACAAAAATAAAGAGAACTGATGAACGTTGTGATAAACTGATGATCAACTCTTTTTCGTAATAAATATGTCTTGTTCATCAGTCTTGAACAAGATTAACTAATGAACAATATTAACTAATAAACAAGATTAACTGATGATCAAAGACTAACTTGATGAACAAAGACTAACTGATGAACGTAATTATTTTTTAGAAAAATATCAATTAAAGATTATCACTTTTTGAATCTTACATTAATAAAATGATTCATAATGCGTTGTGGTACAATAATTAGAGCATTAAACGCAATTTTAACACTAAAAAATTAAGCTAGACATTTCATCAAACACCTTGTGTGCAACAAATATGACTAAAACGTTATCTTTAACGTGCGATATCTCACTGATATCATATCGTATTTGAGTGATTCAAAATTCTGGGTAAAGAGTGAATCAAAGTCTACAACTTTCGTGTTTCAAGTATTTCAAGATTCGGCAATTTTGAAGGTAAAACTAGGGTAAAAATGACAAAAATATCAAGAAAATCAAGATCCATTTGGTATGTTAAAAAAAAGTTTGAAATATTTTTAACAAGACTTATACCAAATTAAAGCGGATTAAATTTTAAAAATTATGGTGAAATCGGTTTTTTATAAAAGTTTGTCGTTTAAGAGATATGTGTGTTTGAAATTTGAGGTGGAAAAGCAAAAAATAGATAAAATTACGATTTTACCCTTGGACTAATTTTTGAATATAAACCCCCCCCGATAGGTGGGGACACATGTCCTATAATTAGTGGTTTTTCACACTTTTTAGACTTCAATCACTTTACAAATGATCCACTATCTCTACCACAATTGCAAGTACTTAGCCGACAACTTTTTAACAAAGACTTCACCAATTAATGAGGTGTTTCTTTTTAATTTTATAGTCTTATTGGGTAGATAGTGGTGGGGCCATTGATGTTTCTTTTTTGAGTTCCAACCAGTGGGAACAACAAAAAAGGGCCCACATACTTTTAAGCCACTTAATTCAAAAAATAAAAGAAACACCCGCCATGACATACAACAAATCCAAGTTAACTTCTATTGAACATAATCATAAATCTTAGCATATATCACACAAAACCTTACCCATAAGGCATATAATACGATACAAGATCGTAGATAAATGGCTAATATGAATTTAAAGTTACCCCTTGTACTCAACTTCCCCAATTGTCTTCAACACCAACTAAAACTAGTGAGATTAGGTTCTCAAAAAGGAAGCAAATTTACCATTTAGATATCATTAGTTATCACTTGTTTTATTAATCAAGTTAAGCATAATCTTCATTATCTTTTGCTTGAGAAGATAACCTTGAAATCTCCAGAGGACGACATGTATGTCATTGGTGGGGTTGTATCTTTCTATGGCATATCTGATTTTGACTCTTGCAATGGCAGCAAACGATGTTCAAG
This sequence comes from Chrysanthemum makinoi, assembly GCA_910596185.1. Lineage (NCBI taxonomy): Eukaryota > Viridiplantae > Streptophyta > Magnoliopsida > Asterales > Asteraceae > Chrysanthemum > Chrysanthemum makinoi. Next base: position 342,082,329 of record OU343222.1, read on the forward strand.
GTTTTAGACGAAAGTTACGCAAAATGTGGTTTCCATGTTGAATGTTCACCATCGATGCCGCTTCATCAAATTATGAACAAAAAAAGGGGTGTTTGGGCACGATATGTTAAATGTGTTTTCGAGCTTATTTGGACAGAATGAGTTTTAGGGGCTGTTTTAGACATGATTATAAAGCAAAATCTGCACAGACATTCAAGAGGACAACTAAAGAAGATTTATAATAATCTAGACAGAAACTATACATATAGAATCTGGACAGAAACATGATCATGCATGTATTGTGAACACTTTTCTATTTAAATTGGTTATATGTATTGCATCTTTTTTATTAAACAAAGTCAGAATAATCTGTTTTAAGATTGTAATAGTAGGTACCACCTCTCATCTGAATCGAAATATTACAACCAAGAAGAATGCGTAAGAACAATCATGACAAATCATAATTAGAAAAAATAAAGAATGTAATAGAGTAAGGGAACCCAAAAGTATAACATGATCGAGGTGCGTGATTGACACGCTTCCTTTGAAACATATTCATCATTTGTACAACGATCAAAACAGGATGTGGCCTCTATGCCTGAAATTCTCATTGGACAGACACATGAGTTGTGAACAACCAAACTACACGTTAGTGTGGTTTTTCTTAGTGTGGCATTGGATGGCCAGACCATTGGTTTATGATTTTGGGCTTGAGCTTAGGCCTAGCCCAATTTATGTCCTAGTAGAATTTGACTTATGCATAATGTATATGTACAGGACTTTTGTGAATTTATTGCCATTATGAAATTAACCTAAATCTAATATGGTATCAAAACGTAAATAGAGTATTTACTTTATTTTTCTTATTATTATTTGGGCTTTTATTAACTGTGTCTTATTTTATATTAGAAATTGCCCTCAAACTAATATTTTAATCCAACATACATGCTTTCCAAAACCATTGTTAAGACTTAAGAGAACCATTTTATAAAGAGTAAATATTAAATCTTTTTGAAGTTTTCATGTCACTTTTAACTCATCGTTCAAAATGAAAGATATAAGAACATTACTTCACTACCAAAATTCGGTTGCCACGTGTCCAAATGAAAGTACAAAAGAACAAAAGTGTACTTTCATTTGGACACGCGACATTTGGTGGAAATGAAATGAAATGGGTTGCTGCATAATCATTTTAGATATTGGGTTAAAACTTGACCACAAAGGGGTCTTCAAAAAAGATTTTGGCTTATTTTTGTACTTTTCTCTTTTATAAATTTAGACATAACAAACAAAATAACAAATATATTGCATTGTATAAATAAGTAGCTATGTGAACAAACCTATCGCGGAGTTTAGTTCTTGAACTTTGAATGTCATATAGTTTGGGTTAATATAGAAATAAATTACTAAAGTTTACGAAAAAATTGTCCTAAGTTACTAAAGTTTTAAAACTGTCATCTAAGTTACTTAAGTTGTTGCAACCGGTTAAATTTTTTACTTTCTTATTTGTAACCTATGATAATTGGTTAAATCCGACATGGCAGTGGTTAATATACAAAAAGGCACTAAAGTCTAAGAAAAAGTTCGCCTAAGTTACTAAAGTTTCAAAAATATCATCTAAGTTACTCAATTGAGAAAAATTCGCCTATGGTTTTAACCTATAACGGGTTTGATCATTTGACCACTAAAACCGTTAGTTTGACTGTTAACTTTACCATGTGACATGCCTAAAGGGGTAAATATATATATATATATATATATATATATATATATATATATATATATATATATATATATATATATATATATTTTAATCTTTTTATCTATAATGTATTATAATACACTTACAACATGGGTCTCATTAAAAGTTAAGATAAGGACGTATGATCTTGATTATCTATATCATTATTTACAAATGTTACGAAACCACATCTTATAGTGACATGTGTCCTCTTTCAATTAAAAAATCATATTTACTTTCAATTTGAATATCTTCTTAATTATTTACATTTTTTTTTTTAGTTTTTCACATTTTTAATGGATTTATTTTATTTTTATTCAAATTTTTTGCAACTTTAACCTTAATTTGAATAAATACAAACTTGATTCGTCAAAATTATATACTAATGGAGGGAGTGTTTGACTGTTAAGAGAGTGTCAGGGTTTTTTTTTCATCCAACCAGCACCACATTCCGCAATATTTAAAACACACATTTATTTAAATTAACTTGCATCATCAAACATATACAAGACACAAGCCAAAAAATCTCACCTTGAAATTACAATAAAAAAAATCCATAGTTATTAGAAAACCAACTTAAAAAAATGAACTTGAGTAACTTAGATGACAATTTTGAAACTTTAGTAACTTAGGCGAACTTTTTCTCAAACTTTAGTAACTTCTTTGAGGTGGAATATGTGTCAGGCCTACGTGAACATGGGATACGGGCTATCAACCGGTTGCCCACCTTGAGAGTAACTAGAGTGTAACATTTTTAAAGGTTGAGTAACCTATTTAATAAACTCGTGAATATGAGTAACTTAGATGACAGTTTTGAAACTTTAGTAACTTAGGACAAATTTTTCGCAAACTTTAGTAACTTATTTGTATATTAACCCCATATAGTTTATACTGCAATTGTCGTAGTGTAATTTGTAACAATTGCTACATACTAATGACACTACAAGAAAAAATGGCTATAGTGACGACTGGCGACAGGGAATCGTCACTAAAGGTGAGAAATCGTCACTAATCCGGTTTAGGCATGAAAGCAAGGTCGTCACTTGTCGTCACTATAGCTTCGTCACAAAATTGAAAAGTGGCGAAAATCATGCCGTGACTATTTTTACGAAGATTTTTTCGTCATTGAAATGCGTCACTAATATAGTGAAAGTCGTCACTAAGATTTTCTACTAACGGCGTAGTTAACCTCCATTAGTGAGTTTAGTCACGAAATATTTCGTCACTAGCTGTCAACTTTAGAGACAACAAAAGGTGGTCGCTATCATATGGTATTATAAAAATAGAACATACGCTCAATTTATGCTATAAATGCGTTTTTAAATAGCCGGAAAAACTAATAATTTGCATTGAAAATTTTAAATACTAATTCCATTTATGTAATGAAATACTTATCGATCTGAATACAACAACACGATTTTTTGTCCACAATGTACCAATAATCACGTTCCTAACAAAAAAGGAGCAAACATCAACTCATCTATAACCTATTAAAAATAAAAACTACCAATCTTCCCAACAAACCAAGTAGAGCAATGAGTAGCTCTTTCATCCAAGTATATATTTAAGGAGCTGCAGCATATCATCTCTGAATTTGAGACCCATTCGTCAACATTTTTCCTGAAACTGAATTCAAGATCGAAATTACCAAATAGTAATCATGAAACTACCTTAAAAAATCGGTTTGTAAGATAATAATGAGATATTTTATATGAGACCAACCAAATGAATCACAGTAAGACATGTTTTTCATTAAATTTACCAAATATTGCAATGTAATGCCCTTCATTAGTAAATAAAAAGACCACATCGTCTTCAAGAACCTGGTATTCGCTGATTCAGTATATATCTAGTACGCGTAAATAAGTCTCAGCGTGATCCATTATGTCCGTTCCCTCCATTATGCTTGTTCCCTCTTCTGAAACCACAACAAACAATTATACTCTTCCTTATGATGAAATATCTATTTATTGGCCCTGATCATGTGAAATAACAACACATCAAGGGTAAAAGAAAAAGTAACTAATCAACCAGTAAACAAGAAAAAGAATCAATAATTTGGTAATTGCTATTTGGAAATGCATGTGAATCAATAATTTGTTGGTTATTTTTTATACTATATAAAAGAATTAAATACGGTTTTAATTACAATGGATTTTTCAGAAATTCAATCGTCACCATAAATTAAATTTGAATCAGAAATTCAATGTTCATATTAATGGCGACTCTTGAGATCTGATTTTTGCAGGATATATAAACACATATTTGCATTGCAAATTAGTAGGAAATCCAAAAGGTGTCGAACAAGAAACTGGAGCACGAGTTCGAAGCTAGGATTTGTTCATTCGTCACAAAGCGCGCTGAAGGTAAATATCACTTTAAGTTTGATAATCACTCAAAATGCTTAATTTGCATGTATCTATTGGATAGAATTGCTAGCTGAATATATTTAGTAATAGATGTAAAGAAGGATATAGTAAGTACAAAAAATTTTGCATGCATACATATTGTTAGTATGAATCTGATATGTTAATTATGTAAGTTTTGTAGTACTTGAATAATGAAAAGTTCAAAACAATCTTCTTTTGAGTGATACAGAATGTCAAACAGTGAATATAGCAATGAAACCGAGTCTTCAATCGGGCAAGGCAAGGGTGGAGTATGAGATCAACGCGAGCAAGCTGTAAAAAATGCTATCTTGGGCGGTGTTGATCTAAGTGCTGAAATAACTAATGTATTCAGATCTATGATGCCACTTATTGAAAAAGAGACACTACTGATGAGAAGACAAGTTGCAAGAAACAATGATTTCCAATACCACTTTGGTTGCAAAGAATTGAAGATAACCCATGTGTGTTTTGCAGATGACCTCCTTGTAATGTGTCATGGTGATGTAGGGTCTGTGAACACTATTAAGTATGCGTTGGAGGAAATTAGTGCATGTTCTGGATTACTCCCAAATTTTTCTAAAAGTACAGCCTTCTTTGGAAGCATGGTATATGAGGACCAAAATGCTATTCTTCAAGTTTTGCCTTTTAGTTTGGGGAAGCTTCCTGTAAAATATCTAGGAGTGCCTTTAATTTCAAAGAGATTAGGGGTTAAAGAATGTAATTGTCTTCTGGACAAGATTAAGAAGAGGGTTGAGAATTGGAAGAATAAGAGTCTTTCTTATGTAGGGAGACTTTAGTTAATAGCAGCTGCTGTTTCAGAATCTATCCATGTTTATTGGGCTGCTGTGTTTTTACTTTCAAAGTTTTTACTTTCAAAGTCTGTCATTCATGGAATCAACCAGCTTCTCAAGAGTTTTTTATGGAACCAGGGTGAATCTGCTAAAGGGAAGGCAAAGGTTTCATGGAATTATATCTGTAGTCCAAAGGATCAGGGAGGTCTTGGGTTGAGAAATTTAAGTATTTGGAATGAGGCATTGTTAGCTAAGCACATTTGAAATGTTGCCATGAAAAAAGATACTCTTTGGGTTCAATGGGTACACTCAGTCAAATTAAGAGGGAAAAGTATATGGGTTGTTGATGCAGATATAAATGATAGCTGGGGATGGAGGAATTTATTGAGTATAAGGGATAAAGTCAAAAACTACATGATTGCAAAAATTGGTAATGGTAAAAATGTATCCATGTGGTATTAATATTGGACCTCTATTGGTTCACTCAGTCAATTTATCTCCCATAGGTATCTGTATAATGCTAGATGTGACAACTGCAAATTAGGGAGTCTATTTTAGGTAACTGCATTTCGTTAAATAAAACCGAGCTTTTGCCTTTATAACTATTTTTATCGACCATGACTTGATTTGATATCGTTTATTGGATTTTATGATTTATTTTATTATCGTATGAGTTATCGTGTGAGTTTTAACTCTTTTTGTTAGGCACTATGCGATTCGGCAGTATAAAAGCCTAAAACAAGAAATAACGTAACTTTTAAACTGTAACTCGAAACTTGACAAATAAATAGTCAAAACTCGTGGAAAAACATAAATAAACATGATAGAAAGTCGAATGAACGTTATGGGACACTCGTAGGACAATATATGAGTTCGGGAGTGGGTAAACGGGATAGTTTATAAAAATTTGCGGCTTTGGCCCTCCCTTCTCTTGAAACCGACTCCCCCTCCCCTCCTTACCATTTTTATTTTAGTCCCTAATACTAAATATAAATACCCCACCCCTACCTCATTTCACCCATTTGTTTTTCTCTCTAAAACAAACACACTAACCTCCTTTCTCTCTCTACTCTCTCTATCTTCTACCAAACAAACCCTAACCCTAAAAATACCACCATAGCCGCCCCTTTCTAGCGAAATTGCGATCAAATTCCGGCAAGTGGTATCTCACTCCACCACCATTAGATAGATCTTTCTTTCCTCTTTCCATCCATATATATCTCTTATAGAAGCCTTCATTAACACCTCCAAATCTTACAAAAAACGATTCGTGATTCTAGGGTTTTCATTAAATCTTGTAGATCGAGTTTGAAAAAGGTAAATGGAACGTGGGTCAAACTTGTTTAAGCTATAAAAAGCCATGTACAAACCCCTAGGGCTCGTACAAGGCTCGATCATAATGGGTTTTGGGTGAAACATGGGTCTAAAACTAACTTACATCTAATAAAACATGTAACTAGTGGTTTGGTATTGTGTGTTGTATCAATTTATTGTGTTTTTGCATTTTTGTCAATGTTTCATGTTCTTGGTTAGGATTAGTTGATGTGTTTGATGTTTGGATGATGATTGGAGGTTGATTGAGTGTGTTTGGTTGTAGTAGAAGCCATTTGGGAGTGTTGGTTGTGCTTGTTGGGGCGTACGAGCCATTAGACCAACGATGGGTCATAGTGGTGCGGCGTATGAGACCCACATGGACCACGGGTCTGGGTCGGGTTGTTGTGGTATCTTGTTGGTTGTTGTTGTTGGTGTTTTGATGAGACGCGTGGAGCCGAAAAGCTTCTAGAGCTTGTTTGGTTCACGTGGTCTTAACCGTGACCGTGTCATGACCATTAGGGTCATAACATTGGTTACGGGTATATTTGGTAGTTTGATTGGATGGCGAGATTGTTGTGGGTTGATTGGAGATTGAATTGCGCTATTATGACTTTTATTTGGACTTATAATATAAATTGTCAACTTTGAGCAACGTCGGTGTTACTTTGACTTTTTAGTCAATAGTTGACCCCGACAACGCCGTAACATGGACTTTAGTATATTTTGCACTATAGATTGATTAAAAGCCGAGAAGTTATGACTCGTGCTTGTAGACTCGAAGCGGATAACGATATGAGACTTATATTGAATTTGACGTAATAAATATATATATAAACATGAATAATAAATGGTGAAACATATATAATAAAAGGCTTTTATACCAAAACTATCGATAACAAGACTTGTCTTGTTATTTACTATTTTAAATGGGAATTAACAACTTAAAATGGAAAAGTTTTCTAAAAAAAAATATTTAATGTTTCGAGTGCACTTTTATCGAAATGTGTCATTTATAAGCATTTAATACTATTTTCAAGTATTTAATTTTAATTACGTTGTGTGCATGGGTTACGGATGACCTAACATTAATAGCGTCGATCCACGTGGATAGCGGACTTATTAGGTTGACGAATATAATAAGAGCCCGCTAGGTACGTTGGATAACGTTATTAATGGGTGAATTATCATTATGACTCGTTAGGATGCGACCGGTTTATGGGATAATAAGCGACACGAATAAATAATTGAGTTTATCGAGTTGACGAATTTGATAAGATCTACTATTTATTTCGAAACTTATTGGACTATGGAGCTTATCGCTTAGATGTCTCATTGTGTTGCATTGAGTCACATTGTGGTTATTTGGGTGCATTCATGATATCATGTTGAGTCGATACACACACACGATGATACCGAGCGCTAGGACTAAACGGTGAAACAAGACATTTTTGGAGATAAAGAAAAGGAATACATTGGGATAGATAACGTTGATTTTGGGAAATATACATTAAAATTGGTTTACATTAATAGGTTGTGCCGAGTCAATAGTTGCTGAACCGTGATTAGCTGTTATCTTCTTGCTAGTGTTTGTTTGTGCGTTGCTTGCTTGAGGTGAGTTTCATAGTCCCACTTTTATCTATGTTTTAACTAGTTTGGGGTGAGAATCATGCTACTATTTTTGGACCTTTTAAACTATTTTGATTTGCTTATGTGCTTGACTATTTAGATAGATATGTGGTAGCTGTTGCCTTAGACTAGGGTACCATCTCTATGCTATTAGCTAAGTATCGACTTCTACCTCGACCTAGTCCAGGGTTAGCAATCGTTCTAGACTTTGCTACGACTGTGCTGGCTGGAGTCGCTAGGGGCCCGCTATGACGTCGAATATGATATTGATGATATTGTAATTGTGATATTGGTATGTGATTGATGTGTATCTATCTTAAGTCTCGCATAGCAAATAAACTCCTACAGGTCCACTATTTTAAACTTGAACTTAAACCTATGAACTCACCAGCGTTAGCTGACCTTTTAGCATGTTTTTCTCAAATATTTAAGTGATGTTCGGAGTACGTGTTCTGTGGAAGCTTGGCAAGAAGGCATGGTTGAAGGATCATAATTAAAACTCTGATAATTTTATGGGGACCTATTTTATTAATCATGTTGGGCCTATATTTACTTTTTGGGATTATTGTTTTGGATAATTAAATTGGGATTGGTTTTTGAATGATAATATGACTATCTTGTTTGCTATACTTGTGTGAGATGCCAATCCAATGTAACGCCCCGAAAACTTGATTAAGTCTTCCGCTGTACCGAGATTTGGGGGTGTTACAGATTGGTATCAGAGCCCAAGGTTATAGAGAACTAGGTATTTAATAAAACCTAAACTAAAACCACTTTTTAGAAAAATTGATCCTCGACCGACGCATGCCCGCCTGCCAAGCCGAAGCTTCCTTATTTGATTATGGTATGAACTGCGATTTGATTATTTGTGATGTTATGTCTTGAGATATGTGATTGTACAATAATTCGTATGACCAGGCCTTCGATGGTGATCGAAGGGTATGAGGGGTGATGTGCTTGTGCCAAACTTGTAGCCAATCTGCAATAAGAAATAATAGACACTTCGTTAAGTGATTGCGTAGGGGTTGGGCCCTGCGAATCACCTCCGGGGTGAGAGTAAGTATGTGATATGTGTTGTAAATAATATGGAGTATGTGAAATACTGTGTTGAGTGAACGTACCATTGAAATGACTCGTCCAACCTATTTATAGGTGAAGAAATAAGCTTGGAGAGTGTTAGCACACGTTTCGGAGATCATGGGGGCGTCCCATGATTTATGGTAACCGCTAGGGCTTCATCCCCACTCTCTCTGTCTTGGCGGGGAAGCTAAGGAGATAGTGGGAACGTGGGGGAAGACCAAGTCAAGGCTCTCATTTGTCTTAGTGCCTTCAAGAGAAGACTCCGAAGGGCATGGGCCTTCGGATGGCGAATTCCCAACTGGTAACCATGTCATAGATGAATGATTTTACGCCACCAATGACTTATGAAGAAAGACTTGGGTCTTCGTAATGCAAATTCGACTGAGGCCGAAGGGGGTTCCTTCGACCTGATCGGAGGGTACGTCATCAAGCCCCCTAGTCGAAAGTGATATGTACGAACAAGAAATATTGCTTACGACTTAGAAATAGAAACGAAACCTCCCATTCGTCACAAAAAACGAACGAAGATGAAAAGTCTAGCAACTATTCACCGTAATTAATGCTTACATTTATCCTAACTACCCCTTTTCCTCGGTAAAATAAAACGTCATTTCAAAATTTAAAAAAGAGTTTGAAATCCGGAGGTAAGGGGATAACTTAGGACACGTGTAGGGCTGAGATTGAACATATGTGAGGGTATTTAAAGTGAAAAACAGTAAAACCCTAACATTATTTCATCTCACGCCCAATTTTTCGCCTACTAAATCCTCTTCCGATCAGGCTTTCGAACAAACAGGTAAAGTACTCCTTTGTATCTGTTACGTTTTCAAATACTTTATTGTCGATTTAGGAGGATCAATGTCTACAAATAAGAAATTTGTAATCAAACAACAAGGTTGCACCCTGACAAGGGAGGAGCTCAAAGCGTTCCTCGCTGATTATCCAATTCCCAAAGAGCATAAAATCATGTTACCTAGTAAAAAGCAAGGTATTTTTTATGCCCCAGAAAACTATGTAGGCTTATACACCCATGCATTCATCACCTCCAACCTTAGGATGCCCTTGCACCCTTTGATTTTAGAATTCCTCCAGTACTACAAAGTACACATATCTAGGTTTAACCCTTTTGGCCTAGCCAAGCTAACAACATACATTGTGATGTGTAAAGCTTATGGGTTTGAACCATCATTAACTGTACTTAGGGGATTTCTGAACTTGTACCCTGAAGGAGATTGGTTGACATTGGCTAAGAGAGGTGAAAGGGATGTACCCATACTCATAGATAGGCCATTTACAAACATCAAGAACTGGAAAGGGAAGTTTTTCTACATCCAAAATACCATTATTCCTCCAACTTTCCCTGCTTTGCTAAACCCAGAGTTCCAATATGATGAAAAAAGGTTCAACGATCCCTTGCCCTATACTGTGAGGAGGAATCCTTTATATCAGCATTTGGCTCATCATCCAGCTGATTGCCAAACATTCCCTGAGCCAATTCTTTTCATGGCTGGTCTTGCTGAAAGATGGGAGGGATCTCCGTTGGTACCTGAGATTATTTGTGATGGAGAAAGTATGTATTTATTTAATTAAAATATGTAATAGCAACTTATCTTTCTGATTTTCATCTGTTTTCTCCTTTTTTGCAGAGATGTCGTTCAGGAATTTTGTGGATGCTGGTGGTGCAAAAGAGGTCAGCTTTATTCCGAAGGATCCCCAGGAGACGAGCTATGGTGTGGGTTCTCCTTCATTGTCGGTAAACAACAATGATGTGGATGCTCAGCCCATCAAACCTGTTTCCTCTGCTCCTCCTTCAAAGGAACCTATAGATGTTGAAGACCAGCTTGTGGAGAATGTTGCAGATTCTGACGAACCAGTCTCCGAAGGACAGTTGGCCATCATAGGACCCTCCGGTATTGGTGAGAGAGTCCGAAACAGGAAAGGCACCAGTGCAAAAGCTTCTAAATCCGCATCGAAGAGGAAGCTTATCATGCCTACTCCTCCCTCTAGAACTACCCGGCAAAAGAGTGCCCAGGGTAAGGCTATGGTGTTTCCAGCCATCGAAGGGCCCAGCGGAGATGATATCCATGGTAATGTTTCTTTCCTGTTACAAAGAATGAGATACAAGTAATAATATATTAACAAGTTTACTGATGAGGTGAGATCAATACAAAACACATCTAATCTAAAGAACAAATCATAAGATCTCAACCATTCATCTTCTTTTCATCCAATGGTTGAGATGAAAGCAAAAATTAACAAAGGAAGGGTAAAAATGTAATTCTATAAAAACCCACTTTCCACCATTTTTTAAAAAACATCATATCTTGCAAACGGTAAATCTTCAAGCTACAAAAAATACACCATCGCGACGAGAAAAAAATCATCTTTCTATTGATATGCACTTTTATACACTTTCGACGAACTTTTTTTTTCAAAATTTTCGTCCAGAAAAATCCCACGGGATTCGTAAAAAACTCCCACAGAGTTCGTAAAAGATCGAACTTTTTTTCTTTCAAAATTTCCGTCTAGAAAAATCCCACGGGATTCGTAAAAAAATCCCACGGGATTCTGCAAAAAAGACGAACTTTTTTTTCAAAATTTCCGTCTAGAAAAATCCCACGGGATTCGTAAAAAATCCCACGGGATTCGTAAAAAAATCCCACGGGATTCGTAAAAAAATCCCACGGGATTCAAAAAAAATCCCACGGGATTCGTAAAAAGACGAACTTTTTTTTTCAAAATTTCCGTCCAGAAAAATCCCACGGGATTCGTAAAAAAATCCCACGGGATTCAAAAAAAATCCCACGGGATTCGTAAAAAAATCCCACGGGATTCGTAAAAAATTCGCTTGTGATTTGTATAAACCCCATGTAATCCCATGGGATTCCGTATAAATCCAATAACTAAAGGCATTTTTGGCAGATGATGAGTTATTAATTACCTTTATCCACATCAATAACTAAAGTCATTTTTGGCAAGACGAGAATGGCAATGTGTAGTGTTTGATATTCGGTCTAACTTTTGCATATATGGTTTCTTTGTATTTACATATGACCATTTCAACTCACTCCACATAAAGACTTGCAAAAAGTACATATGAACTGCGCTCTTTTATCTTATTATTCTTTCACTCATATTGTGTGGTTTCTGCTATGGAACAAGAATTTCCTTCACTAATCTTGTGTGGTTTCTCTTTATCTTACTACTCTACATCTGCCATGTCATCACTCATCACGTCTAGTAAAGATCCAACCTCACACTCTCATTTCGTCAACCACTGTTACAGATCTGCCTACGCTACACTCGCCGGAGGTGATATCCAATTCGCCGGAAAAATTAAGAAAGAAAAACTATTGAGATTTGTGAGGGTTTGAGTGTTTGTTGAGATTGGATATACACATCTTTTGCAGTCCCAAACCGGATCTGTTGTATTTAATCTCGAAGACTCCTGAAGATCTCGGTTTAACCATCCAAGATGCTACGATCGCCAATTTTGATGTGTTCAAACTCAATTTACTAGCTCAGGTACACCACACATATATCGTTAATTAAATCTAAACACTCCATCAAACATATTTACCGTTCGTGTGATTTTTTTTAGCATTTGCTTTTTTTGGTTTTGCAGCAAAGCAATGAAGGCCAGTATGTGAAGCCTGATCAAATCAAGGTCATATTAGTAGATTTGGTTGGAGACGGTGGTGCACCGGAGGTCTAAGGATGTTATATCTTTAAGCAAATTTAAGCCGTGATTGCGTTTTTTATCTTTATGAATTTGAGTGTGTTAGGTGGGGGTTGTATATTTACAAAAATGCCCCTCCATTTTTTAATAAGGTTTAATCTACTCCGTCAGATAAAAAATAAATGGATGGTTGAGATGGAGTGTTTTGTTCTTTAGATATTTATTGTTCCGCATTGAACTTTTCTCTTTTACTGATATGTGTCTAAATACACATATATTTTATATTGTTTAAACCCACAAAAACGACCAAAAACACACAAATGACTGTATAAATGTTACAAATATCATGAAAATGTGTTTTATATGAATCAGGTACAAAAACATTGAAAACAAGTGAAAAATGATTAAAGTTCAAAACTGTCATTTTCAGTCCCTGGAATTTCATAAATTGGCAAATCTAGTCCCTGAAAGTTTAAAATGAAAGAAAAGTCAACTTTAGTCCTTGGGATATCAAACATGTTCACAAATAATCCCTGGATAAAAGTTTTCACAAAATGGCAACTTTTACCCCTCAAGTTTCAAAATTGGCAAAATTAGTCCCTGGGTGTTTAAAAACGGAAACTTAACAAATAATACCCTTGTACTATTCATAACTTACAATTTGGAACCTTTTGATAACTTTTGGGAAATTTACAGTTTCACCCCTTAAAATCCAAAAATGACACAAATGGTCCTTATAAGTTTTAAAATAGAAAAAAATACAACTTTGGTCCTTGTGTTATTGTTTATTAGCAGGTTTGGTCCCTAGAAGAAAGTTTGGAAAGATGGAAAAATAGGTCCCTCAAGTTTCAAACCTTGTACAACTTTGGACCTTGGGCTCTATTATACTACAAAACCAAACCGGACCCTTTTTGTATTAATATCCAGCCCAACAAATAAACCAGCCCACTCCCTTAATAATAAAACCGGGTCATCCCCAGTCAAACCCATCTCCTTTCTTCTATACCACTACCACTGCCAAAACCATACCATCCTCCACCTCCCTGGTTTCTACACCATCGACATCTCTTCCACCTTATCCCCCAGCTGTAAAACCACTCACCACCACCTTTCCACCTGTCTCACCAGCTCATCCCCTCAACCAACACCTGGCTTTAGATATTTTGGCCTCAAAATCCATTTTGATGGCTAGGATCTGTTTCAGAGCACCAATGGCCAAGACTTAAAGTGGGAAATGATTCAGAGCACCTAGTGAGACTAATAAGAAGAAAGAAGACACAAAGAACAAGCTATCCCAGTTTTTAGACCATTTCTTAGAGTAACTTTAAAATCGTTTTTCAAGTTTCATGTAAAAGTTTGCTGGGTTTTATAATTTCTGTATTGTACAAGTTAATTCAGTTATAATTCAAGTGTTTTTGTTAAGAAATTCCAAGTTTACAGCCTTAATTCATTTTCCCGCCATTTTTGTTCTTGTTACAATATCAAGTTTAAATCTGTTTTGATTAATCAAGTTAGTTTAGTTAAGTTATCTCAATGTTACTAAAGTGAATTGGTAAAGTTTCCTGTCTGTTTGCTTAATTTTCTAAAAAAGTCAAATAAAGTCAACAATAGAATTTGAAGTATATGGGGTGACATTCAGATTTGGATTATCAGTGGGGTGTATTTGAGCTTGTTTTAAACAAGTTTAGAGGTATTGGATGGTTTTATGGGTTCTCATAGCTTCAGCTTAGCATTTGGACTATTGTAAGTTCTAATTTGGATTCCATTTTTAGCCTGCTAGTATAGATCTTATGTCGGTAGTTTATTCATGTTTATTGTAGTTTAATTACATCAATTTAATGCTTATGTGATAAGTTTTATAAGTAACAATTAGGTTAGTACATGTAGTTGCATAATCTGTTGAAACTGTCGTTGCATTAGCATATTGTGCTATCTGTGGCTAAGTTGATTGTGATGGTTTGATATTTCTTCATTTTGACTGTGATTAGTTGCTAGAATCCTGCAAATAGGAGTAGCTTAGTTATTCACTGCTTTGCTTTGATAAACTTTCACAACGTTTACATAAAGGGGTGTTTGGATTGAGTAGTAATTGTAAGTTTGAGGTTTGGCTTGTGGTTATAATCAGTTAGTTCAGGTTCATATAGTTTAAACATAATCATTTTAGTCATCAATGTGCACCTGAAAACACTCAAAGTCAAAATTTGCATAAATCTGCTCTTGTGGTTTAATCAGCTTATTTTAGAATTGCATAAGTTTAGTAATAGGTTTAGAATTTATCAAGGTAGCTTAATAAGGTCATATTACATCTATAAACAACTTATACAATCTGTTTATAAAGATCAAATTTGGAAAAAGTCAAAAATTGCAAAACTGTCTTAAAAAGTCAAAAAGAGTGAAAAAGTCAGTTTTTACAAAAGTTTATAGAATTTTCATTGATTCAATTTTGGTTCAAATTAAGTGAAATTTTGGCATAATTAAGTTCAGTTGGTGAAGTTTTCAAATATCATTTTTGTGGAATTTTATGAATTTCGTATAAGCACTAAATAAGCTGTCCAAAAAGGGCAGTTTTGCCCTGTTTCTGTCAACAAGAAAAAAGAAGTGAAAAATTGATTTTTGCAAAATTTTCTAGATTTTTCACAGGTTCATTTACGGTTCAAATTAGCTGAAATTTTGGACATTAGGTCTCTGGTTGGTGATCTACAGCTAGGTATTTTTAGTTTATTTTTATGAATTTTCTAAGCTAGCTTATTTGGAGCTTAAAGTAGGGCCTTAGAGGCCGTTTGGCATATAGTTATTAAAATCTGGTCTTGAGCTTTTTTCTGTAGCTTGTGCTTTTTAGGTCCCAATCAGTTGCATTAGCTCATTTTAGGTTAGATTTAGGCTTTAGTAGCTTATGGTAGCTTATAGTTAGCTTTTAGCTTATTTCAAGTGCTTATTTAACTTGCTTATTTGCCCAATTCAGCTTATTAGTGGGCTTATTTAACTTTTTATATTTTTCCCAGGCTTAGAATAATATTTTAGATTTTCCTGTAAAGTCTCATAATTTTTACTGTTCATTTGTTATTTTTCTTAATTTTAATTAGTTTAAATTAGTTTTTAATTAATAATAATTATTTAAAAAGTCTAAAAAATATATTTTCAGTTTTAAAATAACTTTTATAATATTTTAGATTTTTCTAAGTCATAATTTCACTTTTCTAGCTTTATTTCATATTTTCTTATATTTTAGGGAGAATGCATGTTGGACAACCAGCTTAATACCAGGACAAGGGAGCTGCTCCGTGTTGTCACCAAGGCTCGAGAAGAAATGGATGTCATGCTTGCCAGGGAGATGGCTAGGGATCATAAGTATGCAGACCTGGAGAAAAAATGTGAAGAAGCACTGGAGGACTTTGACAAGAACCCCTTGGTGCAAGATCTCAGAGCTGATGTGGAAAAGCTCAAAGGTCAACTGGCAGCAAGCGAAGCTGAATACCATGCTAACTCTCGAAGGCTCAAAAGTCATAGGCTACAAAGAACAAGTATCTGTTCTGTCATCAAAGTGTGAAGGCCTTGAAAAAGAGAGGGCTAAACTGGTTGACCAGGAGATCAAGCTTAGGGAGAAGGTAGATGGGTTAAACCTTCAGTTGAAGATGCTTAAGAAGGATAGGGTAGACTTGGTAACCAAAGTCATCCCCTACGTCACCATGGAACTTTACCATAGTGATGATGTGGGGATTGCAATTGGGAATCTGGTGAATGCGGCCATATTTCATGGCAAGCGTACCACTTTGGAGGAGATAGCTACGACAGAGGAACCAATGCAGCTGGAAAAAATTCCATACTACAGGGCAACTCATGAGAAGGAGTATGATAATGCAGGCAACACCCTTATCGCTTTAGAGTTCCCTTTCCTTACCGAAGTGTCGAAGGACCCAGCGGCCTCTATTGAGGACCTGCTGGCCAAGAAGCCAAGGAAAGTCCAGCCTCCATCCCCTTCGAAGAAAACTTCATCTCCCAAGGTTCCATCCCTAGGCTCAGTTGATCCGACTCATTCCAAAGTTTGACGAAGGCTACCATGTGGTAGTGATTTGATCCCCAGGGTGGTATGTACCCTGTTTTAAAACAATTTGTCCATGTTCCTTTCCAGGCTATATGCCTGATGAAACAATTAACAGTTGGTGTGTGTGGTATAGGCTTCGGCCTAAGACAATGTTTTGTTTGTTTAGATCGTTAAGGCTATGGCCTGTTTAGACTAGTTAAACTAGTCATTAATATCTAAATCAAAGCCACTAGGGCTTGTATTTTGCTTATGTGTGATTCTTCTCTTTACACTTTATTTGCACGTAAAATTTTTACAACCTAAGGCGTATGGTAGATACATAGCCTCATTGTGTGTAATTACTTCACCAAGAATATAGCAATCGTATAATTTGACTGCTGACAGAGGGTTGCGACCCACTCCATCTTAATCCTTTGGGCAGCGAAAGGCTTAAAATACCTTAAGGCCATATAGGAAAGTTAATGTGAAGTTGAGATGGATGTTATGCATATGAGCAAGACATGTTGTTAGTATTTGTACATCCCTTCGACATTGAAACTTATAAAAGCGACTTGGTGGAAAAAATTTTGTTGTATTGAACGAAACAAGAGATTTGAGGGAAATGCGTTATATAATTAAGTGGGTAGGGAGAATTACATCATTTTAAGAAATGAATACTTGACGCCTACCATTAATGCTTCTTTCCCCAAGTGAGAAGAATGCAAATACATTGATTGAAAGCAAAGTAAAAAATGTCCTTAGACATTGTAAGTTTCATACGTAGAACTTACGAAGGGTAGTGCCATTCCAAGTTCTATCAATAGCGTCTCCATCCAAGGTTTCCAGCTTATAGGCTTCGTTGCCATATGCTTCCTTAACAACGTAGGGTCCTTCCCATGTAGGCGCTAGTTTACCCTGGTACTCAGCTTTACTTGCATTGTTGAGTCGGAGGACGTATTCTCCTGGCTTGAAGGTCGAAGGACGAACCCGATTGTTGTAGTACCTTTTAATCTTTTGCTTATGGATAGCCTCCCTGATTGAGGCTATTTCCCTTCGTTCTTCGAGTAGGTCTAGATTGCTATGGAGTCTTTCTTCGTTGTCTGTTGCTTCAAAGTTCATGACACTTTATGTTTCGACACTTACTTCCGAAGGGATGACAGCTTCCGTGCCATATGTCAAGCTAAAAGGCGTTTCCCCATAGCTTGACTTAGTGTGTGTTCTGTGGGCCCAAAGTACTTGAGGTAGCTCATCTACCCAACCGTGGTGACTGTATCCCAGCCTTCTTTCTATGCCTTGGATGATGTCCCCTGTTAGTGACTTCCACTTGTCCATTACCTTAAGGATGGTAGACGGAAGTGAAAGATTGTTTTATGTTCAGGCCTTTGCAAAATACTAGAAATACCCCTTTGGCAAACTGCTTCCCATTATCTAAAATGATGATGTGGGGTACTCCGAACCAGCAAATAATATGTTCCCATACAAACTTTTCCATGTGGCTTCCTGTGATGGATGCCAAAGGCTTAGCCTCCACCCATTTTGTGAAGTAGTCGATGGCTACAACCAAGAACTTTACTCCTCCTGGAGCAATTGGTAGAGGGCCTACGATATCTATTCCCCATTGGCTAAAAGGCCATGCGGACGTCACAGAGGTCATATCTTGTTTCGGTAGCCTCGGCACTCTTGAGTGAACTTGACAAGCTTCACACTTCTGGATGATTTCTACTACGTCCTTGTGCATCGAAGGCCAATAATATCCAATCCTCATGATCTTAGAAACAACAGAGTAAGGTCCTGTGTGAAGCCCACAGGACCCTTCGTGCACTTCTTGAATGATGTTGGCGGCTTTCCTAGGTCCCACACAGCGAAGCCATGGAGACAAAAATGACCTTCTGTATAGGTAGTTCCCCAAGATTCTTTACTGTGGTGCTTTGATGCGGACCTTTCGAGCTAGTTTCTGATCCTCCAGCAGTATACCACTTATCAGATATTCTTTTATTGGAGTCATCCAATTTGAGTCTTCCTCCAGTATTACGTCAGACACCTCCTTTCGGACGATGGACCTATCTGCCAACACTTCGCCCAGAACCTCCTTAGTTAAATGAGTAAATGCCATCGATGCCAATTTGCTAAGTGCATCCGCTTTCTTGTTTTGGTTTCTTCGAACATGCTCTATGTTGTAGGATGTAAATCCTTCGAGCATCTCCTTAGCTTTATCCAAGTATTGCTTGATCACAGGTTGTCTCGCTTCGTAGGAGCCTTTTATCTGATTAGCCACTAGTTGTGAGTCAATGAAAATAGCCAAGGCTTCTACCTCCATGTCCTTAGCCAGTCGGAGGCCTGCTAACAAGGCTTCGTACTCTGCTTCATTGTTGGTAGCATCAAATTCAAAACGGAGTACATAAGTATACTCCTTTCCTTCGGGATCAACAAGCATTAGACCTGCGCCAGAACCGTCGGAGCTGGAGGCTCCGTCGGTGTAAAGTTTCCACCCTTCAATCTTCTTAACAGACTTCATTCACTACAAGAAAAGTGGCTTTTTAGGACCCCCTTAAGCGTCATAAAATGGTACTTTTTAGGACCTTTCATTTAATAGGACCAAGGATGAAAGCGTTTCATGTAAGGCGGTTGTAATAGGTCCAAAGCATCCTAACCCTTATGAAACCAATTTTATGGTCGTATTATATGTCTATGAACAACACAAATAGCGTCCTAATAAAACCATATTAGGACACTTTTACAATGTTCTAACATGTGGTAACCTACTTTTAATCTTTTGATACACATACAAGCGTCCTTTAATGTTAATTCTTAGGACGGTTATCATATACCATTATAGTTACTTTAACACCAAGAAAAGGGTCCTAATATCCCAAATACGATTATGAAACCAAATTTATGGTCGCATAATATGTCTATGAACAACCAAATAACGTCCTAATAACAACATATTAGGACACTTTTACAATGTTGTAAAACGTTGTTACCTAATTTTAATCTTTTGATACACATACAAGCGTACTTAAAAGATAATTGTTAGGACGCTTATCATATAACATTATAGCTATTTTAGCACCAAGAAAAGGGTTCTAATATCTCAAAGAAGATTATGAAACCAAATTTTTGGTCGTATAAAATGTCTATTAACAACCTAAATAACGTCCTAATAACAACATATTAGGACACTTTTACAATGTTAAGTTAATTGTTAGGACGGTTAATAAGTTTAATAGGACAATTTCAAAGTCCGGACAAGTCATATGATAGGACGCTATTTTCACCATGCACACTCTATGATTACGATATGAATAAAACATCAACTAAATATTAAATGAATAAAATGAAATTGTATTTCAAATTAGCAATTGTCATAACAAAATCACTAAACATAAATAAGGTAGACAGAATCTAACATAAAGTCTGTTAACATTAAACAATACATTAACGCAACAAGAAGCTTAGTCCGTGGTCATCATGCATCATCTCTCTCAATCCTCACGGACCACCTACAAATAAACACCCATGTATAAGCATTAAGCTCCATATTAGTAAAATTATTGGTATCAAAACTCAGATATACATAAGCTAGCCTTTATATGTTAAATTTCCGCAATCAGGTACATGTTTCTACATATCCCCCAAACAGTTTCTGTGTACACATATAGGAGAGCTCAAACAGATCATCATCACAAACCATAGCAGATCCATGAGTACGCTTGCTCGTCAGACAACAAAGTCAAGTTATAAGGCATAGCTGCAGGGCCTCACTACTAGCTTCTTTTACGTCCTGCCAATTATTAGGATGCTGAACTCAGTATCTTCAGTGAAAGAAAACTTGCATACTGCTTAGGTTATGATAGGAAGTACTGTTACTTACCCAAGGTGAACAACTTGTTCAGGTTGATAATCGAGACGAGAGTCTATCACGTCATCAGAGGTTTCTTTCTGCAATAAAAACTTATTTGGTAAAAGACAATCTTCCACTCATTGTGGAATGATGCTTGGAAAGTACTGGATCGACTGTAATCGATTAGCAAGTGGTATAATAGGCATCATGATGTAATGCTGGTTTCTTGAAATGTGTGTGTGTGTGTGTGTTTTGTGTTCCCTAAACTGTGAGGTGATCAAATTAAGTTAAGCAATCTTACATGATCCTCAAAAGCAGGGCTGGTCAAGTTGATGGAGAGGTTTCTCATTAGCAGCAATACCTGAAAAAAGGGGGAACGGAAAAAGGACCAAATCAGCAACAATGGATAAAAAGAGGAGAATATATGCTATCATATTAGCAGCAGAGGCTATAAGTTTACATAACATACCGTTTCAACATCAGTGGGGTCCATCTTCTTCAGTTTTTGTAGATGGCCACTGGTTTTTGGATCAAAGACACTACCAATAAAGCCATATACTTGAGCAAAGTCGGGAAAAACTGCAGAAATGAGCAAAGAACAGCATTAATCTTGGGGTGAAAAGATTGACATTCACGTTGCAAAGAATTGAATTATGATTTGGTCCGACAATGATAAAAGCGTGTTATACGATTATACCAATCACAAGAAAGACCATATGCTGAAATTCAACGTTCCATAAACTCTCATGGTCAAGGGGTAGAGAAACGCACATAACTGAGCCATACAAGTCAATAACTTACCACTTAGTTGAAGCCCGTGTGACCTTTCTTCATCTATTTCGTTTGATGGTTATGTTTTGAGAACGGTCTCATTCTCACGGCTGAACTATTAGTTTGTTGGTTGGCCTGCGGATACCCTGTCATCCGTAATGTACAAAAGTTAAGATAGTAAATATCAAGACTCGAGTATAAGCAAAAAGGTAAATAATAGATACCAGGTTACAATAAGCATATTAACCCATATGGATGGTTAACCTTTTACCACAGAAGGATTATGGATTTGAGAAGAAGCAACTGCAGTGGAGCTTTTCACAAGTTTAGAATTTGTTCGCTAGTATATATCCAAGTTCACTCTGAGCATTTGAGGTTTGAAAAGATGGCGTAACTTGTGAAACCACTGGAACGGTAAATTGTAAAACAATAAACTTATCGGGTCAGTAATAAAGATTATGACTAGTGAAAGTAATAGCATTGTTTCACACTGACCATTTTTTTTTTGGATACGGATGAGCAGCTTTCCTTTTAGGTTGAGGGGGACGTAGATGTTCATTAGCGCCACTTTTTGGACCTTTAAAAAGTACTTCTGGGCATGACTACGAATATGCAAATGTTGTTTTCCATTTGACAGGTATACTTATTAATTTGATGATGCATCCTTAAACATGGGAATAAAACAAAGCTTGACATGATAATGTAAAACTGTTTGATCATATTTTAGAAGATGAATTCTTCTAATACTAACAAGAAGTCGATGCATACTGAAGAGAGAAAAAAACTGCAAAAGTAAAGAAATTGCACATTATGTACCATGCTTTAGAGTTGAAAGGAATATCAGAAGGCGAATCCAAACCATCACCATCTGGTGAATCCAAACCAACACCAGCTGATGAACCCAAATCAACACCAGCTGATGAACCCAAATCAACACCGTCAGCAGCTTTGATAGACTCTTTATATGTTGAAAAATCAATAAGCAACCCCAAACAGCCCTATAAGCAATTAAGTTAATAAGCAATCCTAAACATCCCTCTAGCAATTAATTCAGTGTGCAATCCCAAACAACCCTATCAACCATGTATTTGAAGTAATTCAAATTCAATTCCACCCAACCCACACATATCAGTAATTAGTAAACATGTCAAATTTGTCACCTTTAAATGAGCACAACATGTGCAATCAATCCTAAACAACACCTATAGTTACAATCAGTAATTTCAGACTTGGCAATAGACATGAGCTTTGGGAGCTGGTAAGGTGGATACCATCGGAACAACAACATCCTTGTAACTTTACTTCAACCTCCTTGACTACCTCAACAGCCCTTGATAGTTGATAATATACATTACCTACAACAATCATGCACCAAATGATTATAAGCTCATCATCTAATTCCAACTATTGAAAACTTAAGCTATATTTGTCAAAAGTCAAACCTTGATAATATGGCCCATTCTAACATTAACCAGAACCATATCCATCTAAATTGCAACAATAAAATAAATAAATTAAAAAGTTGTAATAAATTATTACCACTAATTCATAGCAAAGATGTGACTTACATGTGAAAGGGGGGAAACAGAAACAAGTTTCAATCACATCTTAGTTGTGATGGATCTCTGTATTGGTGTCGATTCTAGTGCTGAAACTGCATTGTGCATTTACAGACTACTTTTCGTCTATTTCCATCCTTAGCTAAAGATTTACCATTTAAAGCTCTTTTATCTGCGAATAGAACACATAGCATTTAGTTCAAAACATATTCCCTATTTAGTTTGTGAAACCTTTAGAAGTTGCAACCGTTATACTATGAATCATACCCGACCATTTGAATGTATGCTTTCATCAATTCACAAATTCTGGAATATTTTTGGTACATACATTTTAAGTAAACATCAATAATATAAAGCAAATCTCATCAACTTATACTAATTAAGCATCATATCATATAGGCTCGAAATGTGATAACAATAACAAAATAGACATCACAGCACTATAGAATCCCAAAATACAATAACAATTTTCCTTTATAAGAATAATAATAATAATTATATGGGAACTTTTAAAACATTTTTACTTTTCAGCACCACTTATCTATTGGGATGTTCATGAAGAGTAAGTGTGCGCTGTACCAGTTCCGATATCGATAATATGTTATTCTGAATTAAAAATTGGTACCTTCGAAGATTCTATATTAGCCAACTAATTCAACTAAAAATTAAGGCTAATTGGGATAAAACTAACCCTTTAAAAAATGCACAACAAACATCAGCCTATAATTAAACCTATAAATTACACATTCATGAAGCCTTTAAATAACACACATAAACATACACATTAATAAATTAAAACATTAAGCCTAAAAGATCAAGTAAAAATATAGGAGAAATAGATGGCGGTAACTCACCATTAGTGGCAGGGCGGTTGTATATATGATGAATGGAGGTGGCTGGTGACATCACGTCTTCCGATAGTGCGTGTGTAACCATGTGAGAGAGACCATGAGAAAATAAAATGATGCGTAGGTGTTTTTGCGATTTTGATATGGGGCCGGGGAACTCACAGATGGTTTTTTATTCAAATCGGAGAATGGGGTTTTGAATTGGGGAAATCAATGAGCGGGAATAAAACAAATTTTGGGGAAAATGGGAGGTAAACCAAATTTTGTGGAATAGTTTATGAGAAAAATACTCAAAAAATTAAATAAGGTGATTATATAAAAATAATACGTTATTGATAATGAAACTTTGAAAGACATGTATATCATGATTCCTCGAATTGACACTTGCTTAGGCCCTGTTTGGCTAAGCTTATTTATCATAAGCCGATTTGGGCTTATTTTTTATAAGCTCAAATTTTGTGGCTTATTTTGAGACTTGTCGGCTTTTATAAGTTTATCATATCATAATGAACTTAAATAAGCCGACAAGTCTCAAAATAAGCCTTAAAATTGAGGCTTATAAAAAATAAGCCGAAATTTCATGAAATTTCGGCTTATTTTTTATAAGCCCCAATTTTATGGCTTATTTTGAGACTTGTCGGCTTTTATAAGTTTATCATATCATAAGAAACTTAAATAAACCGACAAGTCTCAAAATAAGCCACAAAATCGGAGCTTATTAAAAATAAGCCGAGTTACTAGGGTTCAGGGCTGCTGTT
This sequence comes from Chrysanthemum makinoi, assembly GCA_910596185.1. Classification (NCBI taxonomy): domain Eukaryota; kingdom Viridiplantae; phylum Streptophyta; class Magnoliopsida; order Asterales; family Asteraceae; genus Chrysanthemum; species Chrysanthemum makinoi. The sequence goes on from OU343222.1 coordinate 342,106,730, forward strand.
GCATCAGCAGCCCTTGTGTGTTTTTGGCTTTTTAAATTTTGCTTGTTAGCTTATTTTAGGTTTGCTTAGTAGATTAGACTGCTTATTTAGGTTTCCCTTAGCTCCCCTTAGCTTATTTCATCCATATGTAGCTTATTAACAGATTATTATAGCTTTTTCAGTTTTCAAAATTTCCTTCTTAGTTTTTTATTCATAACTGCTTTTAAATTCAGCTTATAACTTCACTACAAGAATCTGATGGAATACCCACGACAATTACCCACACTCTTCCTTTGGAGGGCATTTACCCACCTAACACCCACTTGTTACCCACGATAAGTGACTTTCAACGTCGATTTTGTTTTCCCTCAAATTTCCCACGGTTTTACCCACACAAATAGCCACATAAATATATTTGGTGTGTAATATGTGGGTAAATAATTGGCGCCAAAACATTCCCCTCAGATTACCCACATCGTGAGTTATTGTAGCTATATTTGTGGGTAATTTAGTGGGTAAATGTTATTTACCCACGAATACAAATATCCTTTTTATTGGTGGGTAAGTTAATGTAGGTGTTTTGAGGGTGAATATATACCAATGACTTTACCCATCTTATTGTTTCTTTGGGTATTTTGCAATGAGTAATTGCCTACGGAAAAGTTGTGGTTACAAATAAGGGCGCCATAAAAGTCGACCCGACCTAGAGCCGATCCCGAATAAGACTATTCATTTTATCGTTTTTTAGTCGGCTCCCCAATGAACTTAGATATTTATATTAATTATTTTATTAATAGTTTTCGTTGCATTTTATAAGTATGAATTGGGGAGCAACTAAAATATTAATATAAATGTCTAAAGTTAATTGGGAAGAAACTAAAATATTAATATAGTTTTTGTTGCTTTTTATACGTATGAATTGTTTTGTGTGTATATTTTAGTAAACTTCAATGAGGGAGGGATTTACCCGATTTGAGTCGTATGACGATGCTTTCAAATCTCAAAAAGTAGTCGGTCAAAAGATCGAAAACAATAATTTCCCAAATAAAATGATATAAAGATGTTTTACTATTTATTAAAAAAAAATGGTTTATTGAAGATGATAATAATACTGTAATAATAATACTCCTAATACTAGAAACAAGTAATAAAACTATACGGTAATGTATATTTTTTTTAAAAATACTCCATATCTTTGAACATCACATATAAAGAAATACAGTTATTGACTATGGCAGCATTGAGTGAATTTTTTTTGGCGGCCTTATGTAAGATTATTTGGCGCCCCTAAATATTTGGGGATCGTGGAGTAGCGGTGACTCCTTCCACATAAGGTTTATGTTGCGGTTTATGAGATACAAAGCACTAGGAGACGGTATGTTCATACACCATTCAATATTTTAGTTCAAAATTGTTGTAATTAGTTTAAATTAAACTTTTAATTTAATGTCTGGGTGCTTGATTCATTGAGTTTGATTGCATGATTATAGTTGATTAGGGTAATTTTTTACTTTTCAATCTTTTGTTAGTAACCTAGGGTTCTTTGAATTACCATTGATAACTAGAATTGTGTGGGTACAATGAACCCCAAATTTCGATTGTGTTTACTACTATATTCAATTGGAATTGGAATTATCAGACAAAAAAAGAACTAGTTGTTTTTTAGTTATGTTAAAGAAAGTTTTTGAATTGTTTTCGCACACTCTACCTTTGATTACAACAAGATTATTTAGGCGACATCCATGGGTTCTTAATCAGGTCTGGTGAGACGACCTGAGCATTAGCATCATCATTGTTCTTTATATAAAATCACTTTTGACAAGAGATATGAATGTCTATGTCATTTGCACATGAGAGCATAGGGTACAACATAACTTTTTATACTGATCTGCAATGTTAAAAATGATTAAAGTGGGATGAAGTTTAAGTGGAAAAGAAGAGTAATTAGCGATTAAATGTATTTTTTTTATCCAAGTCCATTTAATTGATGGGATTAGGCTAGTGAAGGAAGTACGAATTGCACTTTTAATTTAAGAATCTATACTGTGTGTATTATGTTTGTAAAAAGGAATTGCTTAATAAAAGATTAAGGGGGCGCTTCGTTGAAATTAAGGAATGGGAGAGGGAATGGTAATGGCAATGCAATGGTTATTCCTTTGCATTTGTGGTTGCTTGGTTGAAACGTTGAGTAATGAACGTGATGTTTGTTTTATATGCTAATTTTTGGCCTTACATTTTGATGTTTGTTTTATATGCTAATTTTTGGCCTTACATTTTTTTCTTAGAAGAAACTTCATTAAGCAAACATATAGGCTACAATGGATCAAGCCCTATATCTAGACTAAACACATGAGCCATAGGCTGAATATAAACACAATACAGTACATGACATGTACAAATGTATAATCTGGTTATTATTCTTTTCAGCTGAATCTATCACTTGCAGTGTTTACAAAAAAGGTCACTTCATTCATGAAAAGGAGACCGGGTTGGGTTATCATTAGCTCTAACACCTTCTTCTGTGGACATGCAAATTATAATTACATTTTTTTTTGGAAAGGGGAGGGCTGAGTTGACATTTGAATGTGTCATGAAACAGGTATTGCCCCTTTTAAATCCATGAATTGTTTTTTCATTGAAGATCTTTGTTGCTCTTGTAATTTTTTGGGATGATATGGTCTTAGCGTGTTCGGTAAGTTTGATCTTGATAAATTTTTGGTTGGCTATGTGAGCTTCTATTTGTTTCTTTTTACTGATGTCAAGTGCATGCGTGGTTTGGTTGAGACTTGAGAGTATGTTTGCGTCTGTGATTGTTTTGGGTTAAATGATAATAACTAGGGCAGTCTTGATGAAGCTAGATGGTAGTATACATCGAACTCAATTTGATTCTGCTACTTCACTACTTTGGTTGGGTTCAGTTTTTCTGCATTACTGATAGAGTGGTCATTTTAGCTTACATAGCCAAATTAGTTGAAGTTTTCAGTCTGCTGCAAGCACTTCTATCTTTTTTCTGCAAGTACTATTTTTTGGTCAGTCATCCGTTTCGATTATAGTCTAGCAGTTCTCGTTTTTCTGGTTCACAATAAAATATAACCACAACTATCATACTAAATAGGATTTTTTTTAGCATGAATTAACAGTCTATCTGGAAGACTTTCAACATGTTGGAACTATTATGACCCGTTGAAGACAAAATATAACTCAAATGAACCTACCTATCTTTAGACAATGAATGAGTCAAAATCATCACGTCTCTATATCCATATCTAGTCTCCATACACCGATGATAGTGCATTTTCAAACTGGTCGTTGCCATACAATTTGTAATTAGATAGCCATGCAAATGATCACATATCTACACAGTGCAGGTTATAAATTGTTTGAACAAGCGATGCACACACATACATAAGAAAACATCTTTTTTGTCCATGGACTTGGGTTGAATGCACTGATTGACTAAGCCACGTAAATTGTTATGTTCTTGTGATTATTTTATTCTTTAGTTTCGTGACTTTAGCCTAAAACCTTTCATGTTTAGGATTTTTTTTAATATATATAATGTTTTAGATGTTTTGGAATGAAACAGAGGGTTATATAAATATGAAACCTTGGGTTTTTTTAGCGATGAGTGCAGAAAATAGGTTGTATGCATTTGCAGCCAAGTGACCTCCATCTATAATAGAGTAACGAAGATCAGAGTGTTATATGGGACCTTACAGTTGCATATTTTTCTTTATTGTTCATTTTTCTGTTCAGATAATTGCTTGTTGTATGCTAATGTTTTTGTTAATCTCATTTTTTTTAAACTGATGTAGGAATCTATATTCAAGCGTCCACCCACCGAATTTTAGCTATTTTTGCATACTCATACCAAAGGTCATGACAAGCAAATTAAACGTTTATTAATGAGACGTCAAAAACAATCGATGTAAGTCTGATTTTTAGACTATAAAACCCTGTTAATTTTTAGTTACTGTTGTTAATTTTATAGTTACTCATGAATTCATGTACTCATTTATAGGAGAACATGTTGCGTCTAAGGCAAGAAAAGGGAATTAATTCAACATCTACAGAAGCTCAGTTTGATGAATCAACTCTTTCTCTAGAGGCTGCAGGTGGTGCAAAAAGAAGCAGCGTTTATGGTGTTGGGTCAAAAAGTATTATTCTTATGCTGGTAATATAGCAACTAGAACCTCCAAGCTAGATGAAGGGTGAGAGAGAAAGTTAACAAGAAAAATCAACAAAATAAACCAAACTCTTCAGATGGTGTGCACTCTTCCAGATTATGGCACTGATGGTGAATATGATGGTGGAGATGCTCATCAAGATCCAAACGCTAGTCATTCCCAAGCACCTGAAAGTGAGGAAGATGGCCATAATACCCCTATGTAGAACTTGATAAGTTCTATCTATCTTTATATTATTTCTTATATAAACATCTTTAAGATGATGGTTTTTCACATCAGTTAATTAAATTTTCCTTAAGACATTTTTAGGATGATTATTGTTTTCATTTAGGAGACTTGATATCTATGTTATTTTGAATATTCTTTTTATAATAGCATGTTTTACTTTATATGAGACCTTTTGTGTTTTGAGTATTCTTTTTATAATAGCATGTTTACCCACATATTATTGCGAGACAGTTACGTGAATATTATGTGTCGACTTTTACACACGAAATAACTTTGTGGGAAATGTTACACACGAATTACCCACAAGTATATCTATGGGTATTCTCGTGTTGAGTTAAAGAAATCCCATAATAGTTCACCCACGAACGCAACTCAATCGCCCACCTAAAATGACGTGGGTAAATTTACCCACAGAGTGTACATAACGTGGGCATACAATTAGCCTCGGAGGTTTGACCCATCTTCATATGATGCGGGTAGTCCGAGGGTATTACTCAGTTACCCACGAAAATATGGCTTTTACCCACAAATTTTGTCCGTGGCTATTCGCCTGAATTCTTGTAGTGCTTGCTTATTCTTAGTTTTCAAAAAAGTTTCTTTTATAAAAGTTTCTTATTTTTATTAGCTTATTAAGTTTGCAAAAAGAAAAAGGACAATACAAAGACAAATAACCCATACATAACTTCCAAAAGATTGAGACATATAACAATACAAAGACAGATAACAAGTGTCCTATTATGGTGTATCAAGTTTTGATACCCAAGTATCAAGTGTCATACTAACTAATGTTTAAATAAAACTTTTGTAAATAAGCGTTCTAAAAAACTGATGTTTTATGACTCAAATAAAGGAGTGTTCTATTATGGCGTAGGATAATAAAACCACAACAAATAAGTGTACTATAAAGGTTAATGTTAAAAGACAAAGTTGTCAAGGGTCCTGTTAATTTTTTTTCAAATAAAACTTTTGCAATTAAGCGTTCTATAAAACTGAATAAGCGTTATAAAAAGCGGATGTTTTACGACTCTAAAAAAATGTGCCATATTGTGGTGTATCATAAACAAACCATTATGAATAAGCGTTCTATAAAGGTTAACGTTATAAGACGCTATTGTCAAGGGTCCTATTCACTTTTCTTATAAAAAAAATGTTTGCGAATAAGTGTTCCATAAAACCGATGTTTTATGACTCAAATATCAAGTGTCTTATGATGGTGTATCAATATATGGGACCCAAGTGTCAACTGTCATATTAAGTTATGTTTTAATAATACGTTTGCGAATAAGCGTTTTAAATAATTAATGTTTTATGACTTATATATCAAGTGTCCTATTATAGTGTATTGTAATAAAACCATAATTAATATGCATCCTTTAAGGGTCCTATTAAGTTTTGTTATAATAAAACTTTTGCAAATAATCGTTTTAAAAAAATGATGTTATAAAACCATTGTACATAAGCGTCCTATAAAGGTTAACGTTATAATACCCACGTGTCAAAGGTCCTATTAAATTTTGCTATAATAAAACTTTTGTGAATAAGCGTTTTAACTAACTGATGTCTTATGACTCAAAACTCAAGTGTCCTATTATGGTTTATTATAATACAACCATAATGAATAAACGTCTTATAAAAGTAATTTATTAGGATCCATATTTTAAGTGTCATTTTAAGTTATATGATAATAGGACCCCAAATCATCGACCATCCTATTATATACCTTTTTAGGACATCGCCTAAGTAGCAAATATTTAAAAAGGGCCCTAAACGCTCATATGTCCTATTAAACAGTTTTTTAGGACTCCATTATCATACCGTCCCACACAAAGGGTCCTAAAAAGCCACTTTTGTTGTAGTGATTTCAGCAACTTTTGTGTCCTGCTTTAGTTCGGAGGGTGTTTCTGCTAAGAAGTCTACCAATATTTTCCCTTTGACCGAGTTTCTACCTTTGTATTCAATTTCGTGCTCTCCTATTCGATAGCCCACTTAGCTATCCTTCCAGATTTTTCCGGCTTCAAAAGTATCTGCTTAATAGGCTTGTCAGTAAGTACGGTTATGGGATGAGCTTGGAAGTACCTTCGAAGGCGCCTCGCAGCATGGACCAAAGCCAATATTAACTTTTCCAACGCTGGATAATTTAGCTCAGCTCCCTGTAGAACCCTGCAAACGAAGTAGATAGGGATCTGCTTCTTCTCCCTTTCTGCCAATAACACATCACTGATGCTTTCGAAGGAGGCTGCGATGTACACAAATAACACCTCGCCTTTGATTGGGGCAGTAAGTGTAGGTAGAATAGCCATGAACTCCTTGAGCTTTTGGAAGGCAGCTTATGCATCTGTACTCCACTGAAACGTCTTTTTATCCGTGCATCCTTTGAGTGTCTTGAAAAACGGCAAAGACCTATCTGCACCCTTCGATAAGAATCTGCTGAGGGCTGCTAGCTTTCCGTTCAGAATTTGCACTTCCTTTAGGGACTTAGGAGGCTGCAAATCCGTGATGGCCTTAACCTTCGAAGGATTGGCCTTAATACCTTGATTGGTGATCAGATGCCCCAAAAATTGTCCTTCCACACCGAAGGAACATTTCTTGGGGTTTAACTTCATGTTGATAGCGCGAAGCTGGTCGAAGGTTTCCTTGATGTCGGAGAGCATATCTTCATCCGTCCTACTCTTGATAACCATATCATCTACGTACGCTTTGAGATTCCTACCTATCTGCTTGTGGAAGGCTTTGTCCACTAAACGTTGGTAAGTAGCACCTGCATTTTTCAAACCAAAAGGCATATTTTTGCAACAATAAACGCCTTTTCTTGTAAAAAAGGCTATCTTTTCTTCGTCCTCCTCCGCCATTTGTATCTGATGGTAACCCTTATAAGCATCCAGAAAAAATTTCAGCCAAAACCCTGACAAGGATTATACTTTCCAATCGATTTTTGGCAGAGGATAGCAGTCCTTCGGACATGCTTTATTGATATCTTTGAAGTCTACACACATCCGCCACCCTCCGTCATGCTTTTTGACCATCACCGGATTGGCTACCCAGGTTTGATACTTCACCTCCCTGAGTATGCCTGCTGCTACGAGTTCATCCACTTCTTTGCATGTTGTGGCATTTCTTTCAGGAGCCAAAGCTTCGGCGCTTTGCTTGATAGGTTCAATGTGTTTGAACTCATTAAGCTTTTGTTCAGTGCCGAAGGGCTTTCCGTCTATGGTGAGAGTTCTGGGGACCCCCGTCATGTCAGAGTAGGTCCATGCGAAGACATTTCCATTAGCCCGTAGTACCTTTTCCAATTCAGCTTTAAAAGAGGTAGGAAGCTGCTTTCCAATTACAACCGTCTGATCAGGGTAGAGATCGTTTATTACAATACGTTCCTCGGCATCAGTACAGCTGAGGACATCTTTCGGAGGCTCTTCCAAGACCTGTTAGACCCTTTTGCCTAATTCTATGGATTTCTTGGTGTTGTAGCTGGAGAAAACCGTTCCAATGCCGAAAGGTGTTTGAAATTTGACCGCGACATGTATAGTGGAGACAACGATGACCATCTTCTGCATTGTTTTTCTCCCTATCAATAAGTTGTAGGGAGATTCGGACCTTACAATAGCGAAAACCAGGGTTTCAGTTCTTTTTAGCTTTCCTTCTTCAATTTTAACCTTTAGAGGGACTTCTCCCAAGGGCCATGAGTGTTCTCCTGAGAACCCTACCAAGGGTACCTTCGAATCTACTCTCTTCGACCTTATCGAAGGCTTGAGCTTTAGAAAGAAATGTTCCTAGATCACTTTGCAAGAGCTACCACAGTCTAGGTAGGATCTGTTTACTTCTCTATTGGAGATCAAGACTTTGATGACCACGGGGTCATTTGAGAGAACTTTTCCTGTGATCGAAGGAAATGTGACATCTCCTACTCCACATAGTGCTTCCTCTGCTGCTTTTCTTTTTAAACCAGAATCATCCCTGTATACCATGAGGATGGGTGCTTCGACAGGTGTGGTGTCTTTCCCCAACTGTATGTCGGATACCTTGTCTTTACCTTTCTTTATACCCTTCACCAAATGTCCCAATTGGCCGGACTTCACGGCCTCTTCTATCTGTTTCTTGAGCTCTCTGCAACTGTTGGTGTCGTGTCCATAATCGTCATGAAAATAGCAGTATTTGGAAGTATCCCTGGTCCTTCCCCTACTTGCCAGACGAGGAGGATGATCAAAGGCCTTCGTAACTTTTTCCGTAGCAAGTATCTCCCTTGGAGATTTGGACAGATTAGCCAACCCCATGGTTGATGTTTTTGTGGTAGGGCATATACCTGTCCCTGCCTTTGTGTCTGTTCTTCGACCCTTCCCACGAAGGATGCTTCGAGGCTTTGCTGTGACTTTCTTTATTTTTGACCGGAGCCCCATTGGTAGACACTTCTTTGGCTTCGATCCAGGTGTAAGCCTTCTCCACTAAGCCCTTATAGGTTGCAGGGAGGTCAGTGGAGAGGAATTCAACCAAACTCCTGTTTCGAGCCATGCACAAAACCTGAGATGCGTTGGTCTTCGTGCAAGCCCATTATCTGTAAGGTGTCATCGGTATATCTGGTAATGAAAGCCCTAGTGCTCTCGTTTTCCTTCTGCTTGATGTTGTGCGCCGTTAGGTGCGTTCTTGTTAACTTTTTTTGTTGACTGAAATGCGATCTGAACTTGGCCTTAAGATCATCCAAATTCACAATGCTACCTGTTTTTTTCCCGTTCCACCATATACGAGCAGAGTCTCGTAGGGTATACGTAAACATGTGGCAAGCAACGGGCATGACCCACTTCTGCATTCTGATAACCCCTTCGAACAAGTGTTAAAAGTTATCCGGGTCCCCCTTCCCATCATAAGTACCAATATGTTCGGGCATTTTTAACCCATCGGGCAAAGGGTAGTCTTCTATCCATCTTACGAAGGGTGTAGTGGAACCGATGGGCTCCGAATAAAGGCAGTTGTAAGGTGGCATGTAGGTAGGGGCAGCATTGTACCGGTTATGATTTGGAGGCATTCCAACAAGGTTTTGGTTAACATATTGAGGGTAAGCAGTAGGTATATAAGACGGGTGACTTTCGACAGGGTACGAAGGGTATACCATAGGTTGCCCGTAGGGCATGCTTCCGTATGGTTGAGTAAAACTTGGGTTGCTAGCCTGACCATTAGGTGGGGGTAGAACCCTTGAGGGTAAGATTGAGCCTGAAAAGGAGGGTACATACCATGAGGAGGAAGATTTCCTCCCCCATTCATTTGAGATGGATTGCCTTCTACGCCCGATGCGTGAGAAGGCTGCAACGGAACCCCTGCTTCATTTATCCCCAGATGGGCTGCCAATAGTGGTGGCAAGTTAACCTCTGTAGTCTCCCTTCGGTGACTCCTTCCATTGGATCCTTCCATTGTCCCTTCCCTTCTCGTCGGAGCCCTCTCCGGAACATCTTCAAAACCAACCGAACTTCCACTCGGCCTTCGACTACTCGGAGACCCGGTCCTCAGCACTGAGCGTGTATCCCTAGAAGCCAAGGGCCTAGCCTCCATTTCCAGCTCTTCGTCATACTCATCACTTGAGTATTCCAACTTCCTTCACATCTCCACATTCCGAGCTTGCCTCCTTCGAGCCCTTAGTAAAGATTCAAGTGTTTCTATGTTAGCTTCGACAAACGCTGGACTGATTACCGGTTCAGGGTTAGTTGAGGTTGAAGAATGGTTGTTGGGAGTTGTTTCAGGGTGAGATCGTGTGGTAATGGTGGACGCGGTTATATTAGGAAGGTTGTTAGGATCGTTGACTGGGATTGGTGTCAAGGTCGAGAAACCCAGAGGGGGTGTATCCTCTCTTCCTTGATTCATGCCGTAAAACTAGTGAGCGTGATTGACTGGGTGTAAGTTTGGAATGACGAGACCAATAGTAGCAGGTCCCACGGATGACGCCACTGATTGTACAATAATTTGTACGACCAGGCCTTCGATGGTGATCGAAGGGTATGAGGGGGGATGTGCTTGTGCCAAACTTGTAGCCAATCTGCAATAAGAAATAATAAACACTTTGTTAAGTGATTGCGCAGGGGTTGGGCCCTGCGAACCACCTCCGGCGTGAGAGTAAGTATGTGATATGTGTTGTAAATAATATGGAGTATGTGAAATACTGTGTTGAGTGAACATACCATTGAAATGACTCGTCCAACCTATTTATAGGTGAAGAAATAAGCTTGGAGAGTGTTAGCACACGTTTCGGAGATCATGGGGGCATCCCATGATTTATGGTAACCGCTAGGGCTTCATCCCCACTCTCTCTGTCTTGGCGGGGAAGCTAAGGAGATAGTGGAAACGTGGGGGAAGACCAAGTCAAGGCTCTCATTTGTCATAGTGCCTTCAAGAGAAAACTTCGAAGGGCATGGGCCTTCGGATGGCGAATCCCCAACTGGTAACCATGTCATAGATGAATGATTTTACGCCACCAATGACTTATGAAGAAAGACTTGGGTCTTCGTAATGCGAATTCGACTGAGGCCGAAGGGGAGTCCTTCAACCTGATCGGAGGGTACGTCATCAATATGATTATTGGTTTTGGAGAAATGTGATTCGATTGTCGAGATATTACGAACTTTATTAGATTATTGATATTTTATGATTTTGGGATTTTGAGCTGATTGTATGATTGATTTGATTTGGAATTAAATGACGCGTGGATTATGTGATAGAATAGAACTTACGTCTTTTATTTAAAGGCATATTTTGAGTAATGCGGTACCTTTATTTTAAAGTTTTCATTATGTGATATATGTTTTGGTTGAGTTGATGCGCGTATTAGAACTAGTTGTTTTCAAACACTTATACCTACCCTATGCCATTGTCACAGACTACGCCTTCACTAGCTTATGATATGTCTAAGGATGTCCTTGCTGCTGCTAGTTCCCTAGCATTAACTCTCATGATTGTTGCGTAGGGTGATCCCTATGTGATTGCATGTCACTCTAGTTCATCATCATCAGTTGATCGCCCTAGCTCATCTAGGCAGCTCACACTGCATCAGGTCTTAGCACGAGCCCAGACTCCTATACTTACTCGTAGTACTGCCCTCATGTCCGTGCGACCACCATCATCACCTATTCACCTAGCATCCCACTCTCTTGTGTCATCACCACCAGCATCACCATGTCTTAGAAGACCTAGATCCCCTATTGTACCACCTCAGGATTAACCCACACAGAGACGCCGACTCATGGACACTCCTTCTAAAGATGAGGGCGAGGAGGAGCATGAGATCGAGGAGGAGTGTGTAGATGAGGATTAGGATCCTCAGGAGGAGGATGATGAGGATATCCCAAAAGGGGGTACTTCACCATTCCAGAGTCCTGCGCATTCTGCGCATTCTCCAGGATCAGGCTCCCCCTTACCTTTGCCTGAGCCTAATTCTCCTGGGCAGCCATTTGATTTTGGTTCACCTTCACATTCACCTTAGATAGGTAGCCCATTAGGTTTAGAGATGCCATCAGAGATTGCTTCGGAGCCCGAGGAGTATGAGGAGACGGGTATGATGTGGGAGAGGATTACATCTCAGGGTGTTAGGCTTAGTAAGTTGACATATCGGTTGATTGGAGTATCGAGGGATAGTGTAGAGGATTTGAGAGCAGATATGGGTACTGTAGTTAGGAGGACTACGATTACGAGAGGGTATGTCGGAGCTCCAGGAGCAGGTAGGGGACCTGCTGAGAGGGTTCGTGACAGCCCGAGATGCTGACATAGCGCTATGGCGCAGGATAGGTGAGTTGGAGAGAGAGGTCGTGGATCTGAAGAGTGATCGCGACGCTTAGCGTGTTGAGCTTTCATCTCTATGGAGAGAGGTTGACGATGTTAGGAGATCAGTTAGTGGTATTTGTGATCGTGGCTAGATTGTGTTAGATTTATGGCATTGTACCATCTTGAAATTGAGTAGTCTCTAGTTCGAGATGTAGATCTATCCTAGTTATCTAGTTAGTATCGTTGTTAGGATCATTTTTGATTTCTCTGTATCCTTTCAGGTATTCCACTTTGGAACCTATGAGTTATTGTTATTAGAATGGGCATCCCTTAGTTATGATTCGATCTTTAGTTGTTTCGTTATGATATAGCATTATCCTTGTTAGCCTTGATTATGGATTCGTGCCTTATTCGGTGATCCTTGGAACTAAACCCAGTCTTATAGAGCATAAATCGTGAACTTATGAAACTGTCGTTTAACCTTCAGATTAATGGCACCGCGATGAAACCCGCCTAGGAACAACCTAGCAGCTCCTGCTGTTGTGGTTAACCCTGTCCGTCAAGGTCATCGTCCTACCCCGACCACTCCACCTATTGAGAACTAGAATGCTGATATCCCAGCTGTAGAAAACCCGAATGTCAATGACCAAGCTGAGAATGGTCCTATTCTACCCAACCCGCAACCTTTGAACCCAGCCGACATTGACCAACTTGTGACGCAGTGTGTAGCTGAACTGCTAGCTGAGTCTAATCTCTCTAACACCTCTGGTGGAACCCCACCGCTTAATCGAGCTCGAGGTTGTACCTACAAAGAGTTCTGATTCTATGGTCTCATCGAGTTCGGATGAACTGAGGGAGTGGTTTACCTAACAAGGTGGATGGAGAAAACTGAGTCTGTGTTTACCGTTAGTAACTATGAAGAGGATTGTAAGGTTAAGTATATAACATTTAACTTGAAGGATGAATCGTTGACCTGGTGGAACAACTATCACAGATCTATAGGAAGTGATGTATCTTATAGCATGAATTGGACCCAGTTTAAGGCTCTCCTGATCAAGACTTACTGTCCTAGGAATGAAGTTAAGAAGTTAGAGATTGAGTTCTGGAACCATAAGGTTAAGGGTAGCGACATGACGACTTACAATCTTCGTTTCCAAGAGTTGTCGTTGCTTTGCCCAGAAATGGTTCACACTGAAGCCCTTAAGATTGAGAGGTATAATGATGGATTGCCTTTAGCTACTAGGAATGATGTCATCGCTGTGAAGCCGGTTAACTTGCATGAGGCAATTACCGTGGCTCAGTGTTTGATGGACTCTTATGTGTTAGAAGGAGGAGAAAAGGGTGAGAGTGATAGGAATGATAAGAGGAAGAGGAATGAGATTGTTAAAGGGAATGGCAACAAACGGAAAGAGACAGCCAGGGTGTTCGCCATAGGAAATGGAGAGAAGAAGGGTTATGAAAGGTAGAAGCCCTTGTGTGTTCATTGCAATTGACACCACCATGGACCGTGCCCAATAGTGTGTAGGAATTGCTCTAAGGTAGGACACGTGGCCAAGGACTGTAGATCTCATCCCCTTGTTGTGGCTCAAACTGCACAAGGAGCGGACTGGAAGGCCACTGTCACCTGTTTTGGATGTGGAAAGAAAGGGCACTACAAGAATGAGTGCCGAGAGCAGTGGGTGAGACGAAACCCCGATAATGGAGGAGGATTTGTTAACCGAGGTGTGGGAAGTAATGGCCAAAACCCTGTGAAGCAAGAGGTTGTAGGGAACCAGGAAAATCAGGGTGCTAGGAATCAGCAGAGAGACATGGGAACAGCACGAGTGTATGCTATTGGGAAGGAAGCTGGTGAGGACCATAACGTAGTTATGGGTACGTTCCTTCTCAATAACCGCTATGCTTCCATACTGTTTGATACTGGTGCCGATATGAGTTTCGTATCCACCAACTTTATGCAATTACTAGGAATTTCCCAAACACCTCTAGGTTTCAGTTACGATGTGAAATTAGCTAATGGGAATAGGGAGAAGATAGACACCATAGTCCGAGGTTGTACCTTAAGTTTCCTAGACCACCCGTTTAGCATAGACCTATTGACAGTCACCTTAGAAAGTTTTGACGTCATCATCGGAATGGATTGGTTGTCGAAGAACGGTGCACACATCATCTGCGATGAGAAGATAGTGTGTGTACCGTGTGGCAAAAAAGTTCTGAGCATACAAGGAGATCAGAGCGACTGTGGAGGTCCCTCCCGGTTAAGCATCATCTCTTGTATTAAGGCCTAGAAGTATATCGATAGAGGAGGTAGTTTTTTCTTGGCTCGAACTTCTGAAAAGAAAAGCGAGAAGAAGAGTGAAGGACACCTTAAGGATGTACCCGTCGTTAGAGAGTTTCCGGATGTGTTTTTCGATGATCTGCCAGGAATTCCACCTATCTGACAAGTGGAATTCCAAATTGAGTTAATACCCGGTGCTGCACCTGTAGCCCGGGCACCCTATCGACTTGCTCCAAGAGAATTGGAGGAACTGTCTAAACAGTTGGAAAAGTTGTCAGAGAAGGGATTCATTCGATTAAGGTCATCATCGCGGGGAGTACCTGTGTTGTTTGTGAAGAAGAAGGATGGATCGTTTCGGATGTGTATCGATTATAGGGAACTGAATAAGTTGACGGTGAAGAATCGATACCCACTACCTAGAATAGATTACCTATTTGACCAACTCCAAGGAGCTAGTTTCTTTTCCAAGATCGACTTACTGGATATCACCAGCTTAGAGTTCGAGAGGAGGATATCCCTAAGACGGAATTTAGGACTCGTTATGGTCACTATGAATTCCAAGTGATGTCGTTTGGTTTGACCAACGCGCCAGCGGTTTTCATGGATCTCATGAACCGAGTATGTAAGCCATACCTGGATAAGTTTGTGATAGTATTCATAGACGACATCTTGATATACTCCAAGAGTAGAGAGGAGCACGAAGAGCATTTGAGGCTCATTTTAGAGTTGTTGAGAGAAGAAAAGTTGTATGCCAAATTCTCTAAGTGTGAATTTTGGATTTCGACCGTGCAATTCTTAGGTCACGTGATAGATAGTCGAGGAGTTCATGTTGACCCAGCCAAGATTGAGGCCATTAAGGAATGGGCAGCCCCTAGGAACCCATCAGAAGTCCGGCAGTTTCTAGGTTTAGCGAGGCTATTACTTGGAGGTTCATTGAGGGATTCTCCAAGATAGCTAAGTCTGACCAAACGGCCAAAAGGACGTTAAGTATGAATGGGGAGAAAAGGAGAAGAAGCATTCCAACCACTGAAGGAGAAGTTATGTAGTGCGCCCATCCTAGCTTTTCCTGAAGGAAGCTAAGATTTCGTCGTGTACTGCGACGCTTCGCATAAAGGCTTAGGTGCTATTTTGATGCAACGAGAGAAGGTTATAGCTTATGCCTCCCGACAACTTAAGAAGTATGAGAAAAACTACACCACCCATGATTTGGAGTTAGGTGTTGTAGTGTTTGCTCTTAGAATTTGGAGACATTATTTGTATGGAACCAAGTGTGTAGTGTTTACCGACCATAAGAGCTTGAAGCATATTTTAGATCAGAAGTAGTTGAATATGAGGCAGCGTCGTTGGTTAGAGTTGCTCAGTGATTATGACTGTAAGATTCATTATCATCCAGGTAAAGCCAATGTATTGGCAGATGCCCTCAGCCGTAAGGAAAACATTCCACCTTTACTCGTTCGATCCCTAGGAATGACCATTAGTTCGCCTCTACCATATCAAATCTTAGCCACCCAATCTGCGGAATTGACGGAAGAGAACCGTCCTTATGAGAATCTGCATGGAATGGTAGAAAGTGAAAACGGCTTCTTGAAGCGTTCCGACGGAACCTTATGCTTCGGAGATAGAAGCTGGATACCATTTCATGGCGGAATCCATGAGTTGATTATGCACGAGTCGCATAAATCAAAATACTCCATTCATCCCGGAGCCTATAAGATGTTTCAAGACCTTAAGAAACTCATGGTGGCCTAACATGAAAGTCGACATAGCTTAGTATGTCAGTTGGTGCTTGAATTGTTCTAAGGTAAAGGCCGAACACCAGAAACCCTCAGGACTCTTAGTTCAACCCGAACTCCCAGAATGGAAATGGGAGCGAATCACCATGAATTTATCACCAAGTTACCAAAAAAATCTAGCGGCAATGATGCTATCTGGGTAATCGTAGATCGTTTGACTAAGTCTGCTCACTTCTTGGCCATTAGCGAGGTCGATAGTCTCGACAAGCTCGCTCGGCTGTACATCAAAGAGATAGTATCGTGTCATGGAGTACCGATATCTATCATTTCCGACCGAGATAGCCATTTTACACGCCACTTTTGGAGATCCTTACAGTCAGCATTAGGAACAAACCTGGATATGAGCACTGCTTATCATCCTCAAACCGATAGTCAGAGCGAAATAACCATTCAGACCTTAAAGGATATGCTTAGAGCTTGTGTCATCGATTTCGGCAAACGCTGGGAGAGACATCTCCCTTTGGCCGAATTCTCCTATAACAATAGTTATCATTCTAGCATTAAGGCCGCTCCATTTGAGGCACTGTATGGCCGAAAAAGTCGTTCTCCTGTTTCTTGGGCTGAAGTTGGCGAGAGTCAACTTACCGGTCCCGAACTTGTCCTAGAAACCACTGAGAAGATTGTTTAGATTCGTAAACATTTGTAAACCGCTCGAGATAGACAAAAGAGTTATGCCGATAGGAGACGTAAACCCTTAGAGTTTTAGGTTGGCGATAGTGTTATGTTAAAGGTTTCCCCTTGGAAGGGAGTGATTCATTTCGGAAAGCGTGGAAAACTCAATCCCCGATATATTGGTCCCTTTCCAATCCTGGAAAGAATCAGACCAGTAGCTTACCGTCTTGAGCTACATTAGGAATTGAGCAGTGTACACAATGTCTTTCATGTTAGTAATCTTAAGAAGTGTCTTTCGGAGGAAAACCTAGTTGTGCCTTTAAGAGATATCCGTATTGATGAGAAATTGAATTTCGTTGAGGAACCGATTGAGATCATGGATCGTGAGGTTAAACGGCTGAAGCCTAGCCGTATTCCGATTATCAAAGTTCGTTGGAACTCCCGACATGGACCGGAGTTCACTTGGGAACGTGAGGATGTATTTCGTATGAAGTATCCTAAACTCTTCATGACACCAAGTAACTCGGAGTGAAACCCGGGACGGGTTTCTTTTGAGGCTGGGAGGCTGTGACAACTGGCATTTAGGGAGTCTATTTTAAGTAACCGCATTTCGTTAAACTAAACTGAGCTTTTGCCTTTATATCTATTTTTATCGACCATGACTTGATTTGATGTCGTTTATTGGATTTTATGATATATTTTATTATCGTATGAGTTATCGTGTGAGTTTTAACTCTTTTTGTTAGGCACTATGTGATTCGGCACTATAAAAGCCTAAAACAAGAAATAACGTAACTTTTGAACCGTAACTCAAAACTTGACAAATAAATAGTCAAAACTCATGGAAAAACATAAATAAACAAGATAGAAAGTCGAATGAACGTCGTGGGACATTCGTAGGACAATATATGAGCTCGGAAGTGGGTAAAAGGGATAGTTTATAAAAATTTACGGCTTTGGCCCTCCCTTCTCTTGAAACCGGTGCCCCCTCCCCTCCTTACCATTTTTATTTTAGGCCCTAACACTAAATATAAATACCCCATCCCTACCTCATTTCACCCATTTATTTCTCTCTCTAAAACACACACACTAACCTACTTTCTCTCTCTAGTCTCTCTCTTTCTTCCACCAAACAAACCCTAACCCTAAAAATACCACCATAGCCGCCCCTTTCCGGCGAAATTCTGGAAAAATTCCGCCAAGTGGTATCTCACCTCCACCACCATTAGGTAGATCTTTCTTTCCTCTTTCCATCCTTATATATCTCTTATAGAAGCCTTCATTAACACCTCTAAATCTTACAAAAACGATTCGTGATTCTAGGGTTTTCATTAAATCTTGTAGATCGAGTTTGAAAAAGGTAAATGGAACATGGGTCAAGCTTGTTTAAGCTATGAAAATCCACGTACGACCCCCTAGGGCTCGTACAAGGCTCGACCATAATGGGTTTTGGGTGAAACATGGGTCTAAAACTAATTTACATCTAATAAAACATGTAACTAGTGGTTTGGTATTGTGTGTTGTATCAATTTATTGTGTTTTTGCATTTTTGTCAATGTTTCATGTTCTTGGTTAGGATTAGTTGATGGGTTTGATGTTTGGATGATGATTGGAGGTTGATTGATTGTGTTTGGTTGTAGTAGAAGCTATTTGGGAGTGTTTGGTTGTGCTTGTTGTGGCGTACGAGCTACTACACCCACGATGGGTCATAGTGGTGTGGCGTACGAGACCCACATAGACCACGGGTCCGGGTCGGGATGTTGTGGTATCTTGTTGGTTGTTGTTGTTGGTGTTTTGATGAGACACGTGGAGCCGAAAAGCTTCTAGAGCTTGTTTGGTTCACGTGGTCTTAACCGTCACCGTGTCATGACCATTAGGGTCATAACATTGGTTACGGGTATATTTGGTAATTTGATTGGATGGCGAGATTGTTATGGGTTGATTGGAGACTGAATTGCGCTATTATGACTTTTATTTAGACTTATAATATAAATTGTCAAATTTGAGCAACGTCGGTGTTACTTTGACTTTTTAGTCAATAGTTGACCCCGACAACGCCGTAACATGGAATTTAATATATTTTGGACTATAGATTGATTAAAAGCCGAGAAGTCATGACTCGTGCTTGTGGACTCGAAACGGATAGTGATGTGAGACTTATATTGAATTTGACGTAATAAATATATATATAAACATGAATAATAAATGGTGAAACATAAATAATAAAAGGCTTTTATACCAAAACTATCGATAACAAGACTTGTCTTGTTATTTACTATTTTAAATGAGAATTAACAACTTAAAATGGAAAAGTTTTCTAAATTAAAAGTATTTAATGTTTCGAGTGCACGTTTATCGAAATGTGCCATTTATAAGCATTTAATACTATTTTCAAGTATTTAATTTTAAATACATCGTGTGCATGGGTTACGGATGACCTAACATTAATAGCGTTGATCCACGTGGATAGCGGACTTATTAGGTTGATGAATTTAATAAGAGCCCGCTAGGTACGTTGGATAACGTTATTAATGGGTGAATTATCCTTATGACTCATTAGGATGCGACCGGTTTATGGGTTAATAAGTGACATGAATAAATAATTGAGTTTATCGAGTTGACGAATTCGATAAGGTCTACAATTTATTCTGAAACTTATTGGACTATGGAGCTTATGGCTTAGATGTCTCATTGTGTTGCATTGAGTGACATTGTCGTTATTTGGGTGCATTCATGATATCATGTTGAGTCGATACACACACACGATGATACCAAACGCTAGTACTAAACGGTGAAACAAGACATTTTTGAAGATAAAGAAAAGGAATACATTAGGATAGATAATGTTGATTTTGGAAAATATATATTAAAATTGGTTTACATTAATAGGTTGTGCCGAGTCGATAGTTGCTGAACCCTGATTATTAGTGTTATCTTCTTGCTAGTGTTTGTTTGTGCGTTGCTTGCTTGAGGTGAGTTTCATAGCCCCACTTTTATCTATGTTTTAACTAATTTGGGGTGAGAATCATGCTACTATTTTTGGACCTTTTAAACTATTTTGATTTGCTTATGTGCTGGACTGTTTAGATAGATATGTGGTAGCTGTTGCCTTAGACTAGGGTAGCATCTCTAAGCTATAACGCGATGCCTAGCTAAGTATAGACTTCTACCTCAACCTAGTCCAGGGTTAGCAATCGTTCTAGACTTTGTTACGACTGTGCTGGCTTGAGTCGCTAGGGGCCCGCTATGACGTCGGATATGATATTGATGATATTGTAATTGTGATATTGGTATGTGATTGATGTGTATCTATCTTAAGTCTCGCATAGCAAATAAACTCCTGCAGGTCCACTATTTTAAACTTGAACTTAAACCTATGAACTCACCAGCGTTAGCTGGCCTTTTAGCATGTTTTTCTCAGGTATATAAGTGATATTCGGAGTGCGTGTTCTGTGGAAGGTTGGCAAGAAGGCATGGTTGAAGGATCATAATTAAAACTCTGATAATTTTATGGGGACCTATTTTATTAATCATGTTGGGCCTATATTTACTTTTTGGGATTATTGTTTTGGATAATTAAATTGGGATTGGTTTTTGAATGATAATATGACTATCTTGTTTGCTATACTTGTGTGAGATGCCAATCCAATGTAATGCCATGAAAACTTGATTAAGTCTTCCGCTATACCGAGATTTGGGAGTGTTACACTAGACTTCAAAGCAGTATGTTTGTCAATGATATGACTGTTAATGGGAAATGGAATTGGCCAAATGAATGGAGTCAACTGTTTCCTAATATCACCAATTTGGAGGAAGCTAGTATTGATGAGGAGAGGAAGGACATGATTTTGTGGAAAGGGACTAATGGTCAAGAGCATGAGTTTGCTGTTAGAATGGATTATGATGATCTAAGTGATAGAGGCCATAAATTAGTATGGAAGGATCTTGTTTGGTTTCCACAATGCATACCCAAACACTCTTTTATATTGTGGTTAGCTATACAAGGAAAACTTACAACTCAGGACAAGTTGGAAAAATAGGGAATTTGTTTTGTGAATAGATGTCATCTGTGCTTAAATGATTATGAAGATCATAATCATCTTTTTTTTCAAGTGTGAGTTCTCTAGTTAAGTTTGGAATAAGGTCAAGAGTATGATTGAATTGGTTGGTATCAATAAGGATTGGTTGGAAAATGTGCAAGATATGGCTTCTCTCCCATTTGGTAATAATATATGGAGTGTGTTGAGAATGATACGTTTTGCTACCTGTGTATACTATGTATAGCTGGAAAGAAATAATAGATTTTTTAGGGATGCTCAAAGAGATTGGGAGACAGTTGCAAAGCTTATTGAAGATACTATAAGGCTGAAGTTGATGAGCATTTCAGTCAAGGATAGTTATGCTGTGAGGAAAGTGGAAAAGAAATGGATGGTTAAATTTAAGTATAGGATATAAAGAAAGCTCTGGTATAAGGAATTCAGAAGTGGATTTGTATGCTGATTAAATTTGAGGTCTGTATAGTCTCATATGGAGTGTTTGGTTATGTACTTTCTTGTAGTCTGATGAGGTTCAAGTAGGTTTGTTATAGATGGCTGCTATCTTAAAGATTGGCTTAAGTCTATATCTACAAGATGGATACTGTATTTGAACTTGAATTGTGCTTTACGGAATTCTGATCTATGCAGTCCATTACAATGTTTGAGATTCCTTTAATCTTGGAGTTCTAATTGGTAAGACTATACCTATGATATCCTCATATGCTCTTTCAGTCTGGCCTAGGGAGGAGTCTGAAATAGGTATGATGGGCTAAATAGGAGGTCTATTTGGTCTGAATGTACCATAAGTAAGGGTCTCTCATTGTGTAGGGTAAATGGCTTGGGTGGGTGGTGCATGATGGGTGGAATAGAGATGTTTGCAAGATGAACCTTCTTGGTCCACCTAATGCATCACCATAGGAGGTATTGGCTGGCTTCCCTCAAGGTGTGCGTTCCTATTCAGCTGAAGCCATTTTTGAGATTATGTAGGCTGAATGGCACAACCCTTGACTGGAAGGGACACGGGTTCCTAGTGATGCCAATCACTTATTCTACTTGGATCACTGTGGTAGTAGGTTGAGTGGTCTTAGTGGACAAGTGTATTGGAAATGTAGCTAGATGGTTTGGTGCTATAAAAGGTATTCTGAGGGAATTACAAGGTATAAATGTTGGATTGAGTATGCTATGCTCAGTTTCTGACTTGCTGTGGAGTTATGGCAGAATTTTGAGTTGTCAGACTTGTTTGTATGCTTTATCTGATATAGTATGTTCTAGTCCTTATTGTATTTTTTTAGTTTGATTTGTATCTGATATGGGAAATGCCCTTATCAGTTTATGTATTCCCTCTTGATGTATATGGGTGGTTGCTAATATAAATTTACCTTTTGAACCAAAGGTACAAGAAATACTAGAAACTAAAGAAAGACTTAAAGAAGAAGAACTTCAAGAGCTGCAAAACCGTGAAAAGTTTTTGATGACAAGTCCACCTCAATTCAACGGTGACATGGATCCCATTGTAGTATCTGACTGGATTATGGAAATGGAAAACGCCTTTGATTTTGCAAGTGTTCAGATGATCATAAGGTTTTGTACACTTCATTTATGCTAAGAGGAAGCGCATTATACTGGTGGAACATGATAAAGGAGTCGCGTGGAAAAGAAAAATTAATGAGTATGTCGTGGGATCAATTTAAGGAACTTGTTCTCAAGAACTACATCTTGGAGATTCAAAAACGCAGACTGAAGGAATCTAATTCTGGAGATCAAGGAATTGACTCTGTTCAAGAATTCTTCAAGAATTCTTTAAGAAAAATGTCAGAGTTGGAAATTTTTTTATTGTAACTGAGAACAACAGGAAAGTTAGGAAATACATTGGATCAATCTGTGGTACGATTGTTGAGGCCAACCTAAAAAATATTGAGGAAGTGGTTCAACAAGCAGAAGTTGCTGAAAAAGGCCTTCAGGGATTAGAAAGCGTTAAAAGGTTCGAACTAATGTGTTAGATTAAGCAAGGAACATAGAGAAAATGAAATTCTAAGGCTTTCTATAAGTTATCTAATGTCGTTGGTTTATGTTTTGCTTACAAACTACTAATTACCTTTATTTTGTAATGCTTTTACTTGAGCAAAGTCTTGATATTGACTTTAATCTTTCAGCAAATTTTTTTAGCATGTATGAAACTCAATATGCAGATAAACCTTATTGGTTTGTAGGAGTTGTAAACACAAGTAAACGACTAAGAGTGTGTGAACCTATGAAGGCACACACGATAAATACGAGTATACGTGTTCAACGTATACGTGTTGAACGTAATATATACTTGAATATACATACCCGTTTTGCATGCTACTTGACCCGATTGAATTTAAAGACCCATGGACTAGTTTTGGCTTGAACTTGGGTCGAAAGTGGACAATGCCTTAGGCCTTGGGTTCACTGATCGGGCAAGACTGAAAAGGGAACAAGGGGTGCTTGGGTTTTTGCTTGTCGTCCAAGAGATAGCCCAAGTAGAGGGTCGGTTTGGTTTTAATATAAAACAAACACCCTACACCTTATTTTCTCCCTGGAACATGCGACATATTATCTAACCTAAACAACCCTAAACTGATCTACTGTTCCTGCTCCTGAATTCCTAGTCGACTTGGTAACAAGTCGAGTAGGGTTTTGTAGTTTGGTTGATTTCTTTTCTTTGACTTGATCCAAGAAAAGTGTAACAATTGGTGGTGGCTGTTGGTTCCTAGTTTCTGAACAAGTAGTAGCAACTGTTGGTTAGTTTATGGTCGTGATATCATCTCGGACATAAGGTAGATATCGGACATAGGTCTGTCCGATATCGGGTATGAAGCAAAAGCTTCTTTGGTTGTTTTCCTAATCTCGGACAGCTGCACATCGAGCAGAAAAGCAAGTTTGATTTCTTGGGTGTTTTTCTAGTTCGTGTTATATTCAAGTGATGTCAATAGGTGATTGGCTTTAACACGTTCTCGACTAGCTCATTATCGAACGTATACGGTTATTGGGTTTGTGTGTGATACTCGTAGAGGTGTCTAATTTAGATACTTGGGTTTTGTATTGGTTTTCTTGTCCGTTACACTTGCGTTCAAATAGCCACGAAAGGTTAGGTTTCTATTTTACCTTTTATCCATCTATTGTTTATTATTACGTGTTAGCCTAATTGCTATTACTAGATCCATATCAGCATTACTCGTATGCGTTACTTGGTTAACGTAGTTCTTAAATCCCAACAGTGGTATCAGAGCCATCTTGTTTTTACAATTATAGGTTACACGTTTCTTTTAATAAACATGTTTAAAAGGCTGCCTGAAACTAATTTAGTTATTCTTTTTATTTTTGTTTTGACAACTATATGCAATACTTGTCTAATATTTATAAAAAATAACAAGTTACACACAAATTAAATTAAATTGTTAATTAGAATTAATTTGTTAATTGGAATTAAATTTGTTAATTAGAATTAAAAGTTAATTAGAATTACAAGTTAATTAGAATTATTTGTTAATTAGAATTAAAAGTTAATTAGAAATACTTGTTAACTAAAATTAATGTTTAATTATAATTTAATTAATTGTTAATTCGAATTATATTGATAATTAGAATTGCATATTGTTTATTAAATACATAAAATAGCGTAATTACTTGTTAATTGAGATTTCTATGCTTTTTATGTGTTTTCCGGCCACAAGATCCACTCAATTCCTTTTTGAGATGTATGGGGCGATCAAGGTATTGTATCCTAGTGACGGTCTTATGGTTCTCCGTTTGGGAAAGACTCGCAAGAGAACTTGGAACAATATGTTCTTTTATATTGATGTTTATGCTTATATGTTTGTGATTCCAATATGTGCATTATTGTTACTTGCTTTGACACCTAATTGTATGTAATATGGAATAATTCATATCGTAACCATAACATTAATATTGGTCTTTATTTACACGCCTAAATATCATGCTCAATTGTGACCTGCTATTTGATTCGTGAAAAATCGTTTTTGTTAAATAAAGTAACCAAATATAATGAAACACGTTTTCAAGAATTTAAAAAGTAGACGCTATGGACAATTGGGATGTACTGCTCACCTATTAGAACAAACTAAAAATGGGGTTTAAAGAGGTGCTCGCAGTCACACCGAAAGCATGTCTAGGTTATACTTCAGCACTTACCTGGTCCTCTGCCTCCCTGTGCGTTCGATTGGAGCTCCTGTGAACCATGATGATCACTACAGTGTTATTACCAAAAGTTTTTAAAATAAGTGTTACAAATTTGTTTTGCATGCTTTTTTGTACACGACTTTTACCACATTTATATGTGCATACCTATTTATTAATTTTAAGTCTATGCCATCCAACTATGAACACGTGCATTTGGATTGACTTCTCTTATCAGACCTAAGGGCCTTTCCAACCCATGGTAATTATTTCGCTTTGGTCAAACCTCTGGTTATTTTTACACGTTCATACTTGGTCGACTTATTTCGAGTTGGCTTGGTCAGACCTTGAACCCGAGGCATAAGATGAGAACTAAACATGCTCATGACATTGTTACTTGTCTACTAATGTCTTGATCAGTCTCATAAATCTAAGAGTTGCATTTTGCAATTAGCTGCGCTTACCTCTTGTCCTATTTTTTGCATACCGTTAGACCTTTGGTAATTAAGTGGGAGTGCAAGATGAATCTTAGTCTTAGTTAGTAATTAATTGGGTAGTTAATTCTTTTAAGAATGTAATTATCGAAAATACTATAATTGAACTTTCTATGTTGTGATTAATTGTGTTATTGCAACATAATTCATAAACAAAGTTATTTTTCTTTGAAAGACAAACTTAGTCTCTTTTCCTAGTAAGAAGAGTGAGACTTATTCATATATTTTCTCCTTAGTTGACAAACTAAGATAGGATTACAAACTGTTAAACTCGCTGATAATCTTTCATTACCCTTTTGTGATCTAGAAATTATTGAAAGATAGAATATTTTGTGTAACGGAAAACATTGTGTTTAGAGCTACCAAAATAAATGACATCCTGCACTTGTCACGATGTATGAGTTTAAACCGCAAAAGAGTAAAGAAATTACTAGAATACTCGCTAGGTAATTTTCTTGGACTCTTATTATTCCTAAAGTGCTAAATACCCTTAGGGCTATGTAGACAATAAAGGAGGAATTGCATGCTAAAGATTCAAGTTAATTGAATGTAAAAATGGTTGGTCCATTATATACAATAAGTAGGACTTCATATACTCCGTTCAATACCTAAGTACATGCTACTCGTAGGTATTTGAAGAGAATGAGAAAGTGTTTAAAACTGCTATATGCCTTTTACTAGAAATGTAATACTTACAATGTCGACAAATCCAGTGGGAGCGATTGCATTTTATAACTGATATAACATTCCTGTAATGTTGTCAATTTCAGTGGGAGCTACGGGATTTATTTCCTTGTTAGTCACCTATATCATTTCAAAATTGCTTTGAAATAATTCATTACTTTCCAAATATGAACGACCATTGCTTAAAAGAAAATTTCATTTTATTTTATAAGATAACACATTGCCTTCTTGTTGTCGCTTCCTGAAGCGTTATCTATAGAATAATAATCCACAATTCCTTATTACAGGTTATGGTTCTAAAAATTCTTGTAATATCTATGACATTATCAAATCGTTTACACAATCAATCATGTGTTTTTTGTTTTCATAATATGATCTTGTACCTTACACAAGTGGGAGAAATCTCAAAGTGTGTGCAAGGAACAACAATATTATTGGTATCTCTTGACCGCAAGGTAAGAAAACTAATATATCTACTAGGACTTAAACACGCTAGATGTTTATTGCCCTACTACATGTAAACAAGAATTCTACTAGGACTTAAACACGTGAGATGTTTATTGCCCTATTACATTCTAATAATGATTCTACTAGGACTTGAATACGCTAGATGTTTGTTGCTCTACTACATTCAAATGTAATGATATTGTGCATAGATACTATAACATTTGACCACATGTTTTAGTCAACATAATTATGGTTATATGATAATGATCATAGTTCTAAAGTATAAAATTAACTTGAAATTACTATTAAACTCAAGAGTTTGCGTTCATGATCACTTTTGTTAGTATAATTATGCTTACATGTTAAGACATAATTATAAAGTCCTTGAATTAATCAATGACTTATAACATAAAGTATATATAGTGTAAGTGTTATATCTTCTAGGAAACACATAAACAAGAGGCCTTTGAATTATTCAAAGATTTATAATGTATTATTGAAATGTTTCGTTTTCTTGTAAACACATGAACATATAATTCTTGAACAGTTCTTTCTTCTTGTGAACACGTGAACATAAGGTTCTTGTATTGTTCAATGAATATACATTAATGCATGCACTTGGTTCGTAAATACTTTATAAGCAATTTGGCTCGACCCAATTGATAAGCATTTGGTCCAAAGAGAATTAAGTTATCTATGGAGTTCTGATATAGTTTCACAATTCTAATACTTATAGAATACCACTTCATTATGGTATGTCTACTGTATTGGATCAAACCTTATTCATATTTTTTGGTTCATGATAGCTTTAATTGCTCTACCTCTAAAACATATCAAGGTTAGAAATTGCGTGTGTCATGGATACACTCAATATAGTTCAAACCTAGAAGGTATTTAAGACAACCCATAACTGAAAACCCTAATTCATTAGGGATTTTAGGTTTTCCACTCAAACCAAATGAATCTTAAATCCTTTTGGATTTTTGATTTTTCTACACTTCTTAGCTTGAAGATTGTAGTTTTAGTGTTCTTCCTAGCTTGACGAAACACAAATCTGTTGTTTAGATTTTTGGTTAAAGAGTGATACTTAATTAAAGTTTTTCTATAAACCCTAATTTGAGTTATTGGAAGGAATTCCATTATGTCTTGATTTAAGTCCTGAATTTTTTAAAATCTTATGAAGCATTTTATTGACAAATCTAGAGATGAGAACTTAAAATGTATTTTGTGGTTCCCCATAAAGAACAATTTATTGTTGCTTAAATACTTAGTATTTAGAGAGTTGTCTCTACTTACAAAAGTAAGTGGGAGCATATACAAATCTCAAAGTTTTTTAGAACAAAATACTTAACCTTCAAAAATCCACTTATTAATGTCATACTAAGGTTAAACATGAAAATGACGACTGAAGTATAATAATTACTCTCATTCATAAATCCGCAAGGATGCCTCATCACTTAAGTGATATTTTATATCAATTATGAGGGATATAAGTTAGAAGATTGTTTTAAATCAGCTAACTATTAAAATATATTATCACATCTTGAATCTGATAAATGTCTTAGAACTACGAATGATAAGATGCAGTCCTTAAAAGGCATATCAAGTTTTGAGTTTGATTATTATTTCGCCTAACAGTTAACCTATGAGGTTTGAATAAGTTTCGTTTGAAGAAAGACTCACAAGGACAAAATTGTATACATATTGATGCATGGCATTTAATAAGAAGTTTTTAATCATACTTAAGCAATTAACTGTGATTAAATTTTCTTATATATAATACATGCATTAATTATATAAAGATAATTAGTTGTCATACATGATTCATTGTATATGGAATATGGCAATTAAGATTTTATAACTTTTCTTTATGATTACTTTTTACGAGGACGGTGTGTAATCAAAAGGGTTATGCATTTATATTATCTTTATGTAGTATACTAAATTTATACAATCCAAGTTTGGATTGGATCATGCATCTAATAGATGAGATCTTGAATTTAATTACAATATGACTCTGATTAAATTAAGATAACTCTTGAGTACATCTGACATTAAGTGGGAGTATTGTATTTATCCTTAAAATTTATATATTGAAGATATCATTCCATTTGAGCTAGATATTGATCCTTAAGCTTGGAATAAAACTTCACTTGGAATTTAGGGAATAAAACAAACAACCTTGAAATAGATGTTTATCTAGAATAAACAAATGCAGAAAATTAAGTCTAACACAAATGCAATATATCATTCAAGCAAGTCTTAAATGGTATATTTCACTTGGAGTAATTTATTACATGGATGAAAACCTTATGTTGTTTTAACTAAGGATTTATCGTGTGTATATTATATTGTGTATAAGACTAGTTGTTGCTTTTGTACAAGAACAAGATGAGCTGACAACAACAATATCTAATTGAGAGTGTTTAGATTATTGTTAATATAGATGTTTACGAAATATAAAGCATAGTGTTGTATAAGTACAAATGATGCTAGAGGATTATTAATACTAGTTGTAGTAGGATTTCATCTTTTATGATAAATCTGCTAACTAGTTGTGCTTAACATAGAGCACTGTTGCATTACACATTAAGGAATGAGAATACTTTACACTTTTAGAAACTGTAAAGATGAATGTTAGTATGTCGTTGATTTCTAATACCTCATGCAAGGTAGGGCGACATCTCCATACTATAACTCTTGCAATAGTATGAGCATATGAGACAAGACACTTATCTTATTTTTCAAATATCTCACTATAAGTGAAATTTGAAACAAGTATTCAAAAATTTTACTTAGATGACTATTTAGTTTTTCTTGTAAAGAATGGTTGAGAATGTTGGAAACATTGGGATTCAACTTACTAAATGAGTTTCATGCATATATGTTTTAGTATTTGGATAATTGAGATTGAAAGACAATTTTTACTTTACGATGAATAAAGATACTTGGTATTTGTTATTCATTCATATAATAATTGTTATCCTATATTTGCATGTTTAATCCTTAAATGATTTTATTGTTCTAAATATGTCCATTGTCGGCTAACAATATGGGAATATTGTTATATAAGGCAAATGTGAGTGTTGGTTATATTCTAACGAGAATGTGGATTGTTCCCGTCAAACTCATGTGTATTCACAAGGGATGCATATTGGATACCCCAACTTTCAAACATTTACTTTTGGATCCTTGTCATAAGTAAAATATTGAAAATGGTTAGTTAAGGTCATCCTTAGATTTGAGATACAAGTAAGTTCTGTTATTTGTGGATATCATTTTTTGTAAGTATACGCAAAACGCTATCTGAATAAGGTATTTATAAAGGCTATATTTCGGAGTGATGTGAAGCAGCATCCACAACACTTGTAGTCAACAAAGGATTTGTTACTCCACTTGACATGTGCAGAAAGATACCATGGCGCTTCTCCAGAATTAATAAGATAATTGTTCGGCCGAACCCAAAGGGTAATGCAAGATGATACTTGATTGCATTTGGTATATATAATTAAATTCTATAACGAGATTCTAAATGGTTAAACTATATGGAATGATTTAAGATCCATATCCATAGTTTAATGGTATCTATAACAAAGGATGATTACAGCAAGACATTAATAACCATGCTACTGAGAAGATTTTATGAAACTGCATCTCAGACACTTTTAGTTAAAAAGCAAGTGAGAGCGTTGCTAGGCGTTTCCGTCGTTAGTTTTGTGTGCCATTCGATACACCAACTCCCTAGTGGGAGCTGTTGGTTTGTGGGAGTTGTAAACACACGTAAACGGCTTAGAGTGTGTGAGCCTATGGGGGCACACACGATAAACACGAGTATACGTGTTGAACGTAATATATACTTGAATATACACACCGTTTTGCATGCTACTTGACCCGATTGAATTTAACGACCCATGGACTAGTTTTGGCTTGAACTTGGGTCGAAAGTGGACAATGCCTTGGGCCTTGGGTTCACTGATCGGGCAAGACTGAAAAGGAAACAAGGGGTGCTTGGGTTTTTGCTTGTCGTCCAAGAGATAGCCCAAGTAGAGGGTCGGTTTGGTTTTACTATAAAACATACACCCTACACCTTATTTTCTCCCTGTAACATGACATATTATCTAACCTAAACAACCCTAAACCGATCTACTATTCCTGCTCCTGAATTCCTAGTCGACTTGGTAACAAGTCGAGTAAGGTTTTGTAGTTTGGTTGATTTCTTTTCCTCGACTTGATCCAAGAAAAGTGTAACGATTGGTGGTGGCTGTTGGTTCCTAGTTTCTGAACAAGTAGCAGCAACTATTGATTAGTTTATGGTCGTGATATCATCTCGGACAGAAGGTAGATATCGGACATAGTTCTGTCCAATATCGGCTATAAAGCAAAAGCTTCTTTGGTTGTTTTCCTGATCTCGGACAGCAGCACATCGGGTAGAAAAGCAAGTTTGATTTCTTGGGTGTTTTTCTAGTTCGTGTTATATTCAAGTGATGTCAATAGTTGATTGGTTTTAATACGTTCTCGACTAGCTCATTATCGAACGTATACGGTTATCGGGTTTGTGTGTGATACTCGTAGAGGTTTCTAATTTAGATACTTGGGTTTCGTATTGGTTTTCTTGTCCGTTACACTTGCGTTCAAATAGCCACAAAAGGTTAAGTTACTATTTTACCTTTTATCCAATTATTGTTTATTATTACGTTTTAACCTAATTGCGATTACTAGATCCATATCCGCTGTGTACTCGTATGCGTTACTTGGCTAACGTAGTTCTTAAATCCCAACAAACGTGACTAAATACAATCGTATAGAAACTTTTTACATGTAAAAAATTGTTTTTTGTAAATAAAAAATATTGTTTGCGATAAATTCTGGTTGATTTCAATTTTGTATATACATGCAAGGATGGTGTTGTCATGTATAGACTATAGTTGTTTATCGGTTTCTGATTGAATTGAAAACCAACCGTCACCAGCCATCTAAAACATGTTTGGGACTAAATAAAACATCACCAGAATACCCAATATATAAGTAAATAATTCAAATTGCCACACTAGTATATGTGCTGATTTACACATCATTGCACGCATTTTATTAACGATATTTGTATAATAAATCCATCATTCATACTTTAGGTTGAGATTCCCTCTACTTTGTAGGACGCACCAAGCAAAAGTATACCATCTGAAAGATATTGGAACTTCTCTACACATGTTGGAAATTTTCTTGATCACCCCACACTTTCAGTTGCCAGTTAAGCTTTAGGTAATCTTTTGACAAGTATAAATTTATATTATCCGACTATGCTTTATCTTTTATGGTCCAATTAAACTGGTAAATTAAAAAAGTTATTTAAAGTTATTTAAAACAAATTGGCCAGCAATTGGTCGAAAGTCTCCCATACTGTATTACATCAAACTTCTTAAATTATTTTATTAATAAAATTGGGATTATCAATGTACTAATTATCAAACAAAAGGTTTACATGTTGAAAATTTATTTTTTGTTTTCAGGTTGACCCGTACGAAACCTGTTTCAGCCATAACCCGTGTTAAGATGTTACACAACATGCCCATCCGAACGTTTTTTTAGCAATGAAGGGGATGGAACATTTAATCAAGGGTAAATTACCAGGAGTGCATATGCTTCTGGTCACATTTTTTTTTTGCCTGAAGATGGAGTTGTTTCATAGGTTACAGCGCGCTTTTGGTAAGCTAGTACATTTGGTCTAATTAGAGTTAAAAGAAACCCTATTATCATAGAATATTCATGTCTAATTTAATACATGCATACACAGGGTTCATATTGCTCATTTTATTTTGGTTATCTTTACCATGGAGCAAACTGATGATCAAGATTCATCAAAATACCATATAATCCGAAATACCTTTAATTACTAGTACTATTGTAATTTATCTGTGGTAGATCTTATTAGCCCCTATCTTAAAGTTGGTTGCAAGTCTTGCAATCAATTGCATACTGTCCATTTTTTGCATTTTATTCATTGTATAGGCCATGTAATCATATTAATTTAACTGTGGTCAAGCCTATAATGTTTCAGGTCAAAGTGAGTGTAAAGAGACGAGTTCAGTGTTCCGATTGCTAGATCTTTCATTGAGTATGCAAGAAGAGTAGTTTAGTAAACTCTTTCAACATAGAAGAAACAAAGAATTTTAAATTTCATGTTTTATCATGACAAGCATCTAAGAAATTTTTAATTATAAAGAAATTGAGGGATGATCTATGCAGTGACGAATTTGATGTATTTTATAATGATATAATGATCAACGGTGAATTTTATAAACAAGTCAAGGATCAATTAAATACTACGTTGATACTTTCAACACGTCTAAGGAAGAACTTGATTTTCTTGTAAATTCTGCAAGTAGATCAACAAATGAAACTTTTAGATAAGTATGTGGTTGATCGAATAAATTCAATAAATTATAAAGAGGCTTACCAGTGCAGAAGTTATTAGACAAATGTGTTTATAAGTTTACTTACAATGATGGTGCTTTACTTTACTTTCGTGTTTCATTCCTTTTGCTTTTATCGACTCTCGTTAATCCGTCAATTTTACCATATATCAAATGATTAATTTGTTGCTACATCCACTACAAGAAAAACCACCTATAGTGACAAAACAGCTTTCGTCACTAACAATAACAATACCCAATCTCGTTTGAGCGAGGTATGAGGGAAGTGAAGTGTGCATAGATCATACCTCAACCTAAGGTAAACCCGAAAGTCGGGCGAGACTGCTTCCATGTTGCTACATCAAATGATATGATCCAATTTGTTGCTAAGAAGTACTCCATAATTATACGTCAACGATAATATACTTAGAAGTGCCCCAGGGAATTTGGATGCTTATTTGGTGATGGTCATGATCCTTAAGATGATTATGATGACTATGGATCATGTCTACGATCTTCCAGGGAATTTGGATGCTTATAGAACACGTATGGTATCAAGCTCCAAAGCCTTGGTAGGAAGTAATTTTGTTTTCATGGGAGTCTAATGTTATCTTTTGAGTAGTGGTTTATTTTCTTGTATAGAGAATAAAAAGTATCTTGTTATGTAAGCTTTCCGACTATGTAACGGGTTGAGATATGAGATTACCCCATATCCTTTGTACTTAAACATTTTTTGGAGTAATATATTTATAGGGTCTTTGACCTTTTACCCAAAAAAATAATAAAAATGATAAATAGGTGGTATTTCGACACTGAAAAAAGACAAAAAAGGATCTCTTGCATGGTATCATTGCTACAACTTTGTAGTGGATTTGGTGTTTATGTAATGATGTAACTTTTGGCTCCAACAATCTCAGAAAATGTGTCATTTTTTATAATATTTGGATTTCTTCTTTTTCATGGTTAAAGTCTAGAGTTTGTAAAATTCCTTGTTGGAATGATCAGCTTAGACATCCTTTGTAATTTGCTCTAGCTCCTTGCGAGTTCCTTTCTTCTAATTTAAGTTGTCGTTACACAAAAAACAAAAAAAATAAAAAAATAAAAAAAAAAAAAAAAAAAAAAAAGCCACACTAGTACAATCGACACTTCCGCCTACGAGTTTTTCGACCCCGTGCTGACGCCCTAGCGTCGGCAACATATGTTCCCGACACCAGGGCGTAGCCAAGCTTTGGTCGGCTGAGCCTCGTAGGGAAAATCCTTCCCGACACCAAATGCTTAACCATCCTGACGCCACAATGGGACCCACATTGATTTCTGATCAAAGGTTTTAGTGGTAGAAAACATATGGTGTCGACGCCCTGTCGTCGGAACCATATTACTAATCATGTGCTTAATTAGAAAATTAAAACATGATTAAATTCTTCCCGACGCCATGGCGTCGGTATCATGACACGGCGTCGGGAACATATTAAACTTACATTAAGTTAAGTACGTTCCCTACGACATGGCGTCGGGATTATATTCCAACTAGCATTCAGTTTAGTTTTTTCCCGACGCCATATCGTAGGGATAATACTTGATCAATTGGAAAATGTTCATATATTGCCGACGACGGGGCGTCGGCATATATTTGCCACATATGCCACAAATTGCTGCATTGCAGCAATTTCCCAGATTTTTTCGGGAAAAAATCTACATAACCTGCACCTGCTGTTTTCAACCAAAACCTCTAAACCAATATGCCGATATCCCAAAACAACTCATAACGACTATATCACATATATAATCGCTAAAAAGTTACAAATTAAACAAAACGGGTGATATTAACTACGCATCTAGCTTAAACATACACAAAAGTTGCTAAATCACCAATGTTCAAGTCACCAAAATGTTCAAAGTCTACAATGTCCAACATAAGGATGAGATGATCAAAAGCATAGTCTAAACGGGTTTATACATCTACACAAAATAACCCGTAAATATACCTCCATCGATCTACTCGTCAGCATCATCATGATCCGAGCCCTCCTCGTCAAGATCACCACTACCGCCTTCCCCACTACCGCTAGCACCACTCCCCGACCCGACCTTAAATCTTGAAGAAATCGGGCTCATAAGCTCGGACCACCGATCGAGAGGCTGACTCTGTACAACCTTGAAGAACTCACTGAGCTGGCACTGAACGGCCTTCGACTCTTCACTGCCTCCTCTGCCTTCTTTTCACGTTCTGCGATCTTCTCGTCTTTGGTGGCCATCATCTCATCAATCTTTTCTTTGTCATACGAAGATGAAGGAGCAAACGCAGAGGGTAAAATCATCTTCTCGCTCAAAACCCTACCCACACCGGCGAATTTTCCCCGCTGCTTGCCCTTGAGAACCATGGCAAGTATCTCTTCATCGGTGTACGCAACACTGGTAGGGTTGTTCGCGCCCAAATCCCGTAGGCGACACATCTCTTCCTATAAAAGTTGAAAAAAAAAATAATATATTAGTCGGGTTAATTAGTACATTATGTAAATCAATAAATCAATAAAACAGTTTAAAATGACTTAAATAAACAAGAAAATTACTTATTAGTACATGTATAGGCTAAAATGGGTGAAACTTGTGTAATATAAACGACAAAGTTACTTATCAGCCCAAACGTGTGCTAATAAGTAACTTTGCCATTTATATTCCACCCGTTTCACTCAATTTGACCCATTTTAGCATAACGTGTATGATGAGTGTGTAAATACTCATCATTTTTGTTTTATCTGAGCTGCCAAAACACTTAAAAACACTCAAATATGCAGCAAAATACAAAATATATCCAAGGATTGTATTTTATATGTTTAAGATGCAAAATGTTTAAAAACGGATGAAAAACGAGCTAAGTTTGCATAATTGGCAGTTTCAGTCCCTCAACTTTCAAATCTTGACAAAATCAGTCCCTGAGCATTTGTTTTGAATAAAAGTCAACCCAAGTCCTTTTAAAATCAAAATTTATCAAAATGATCCTTGGGTAAAAAGTTTGGAGAATTTACAAGTTTGGTCCTTCAAGTTTCAAAATTGGCAAAAAATAGTCCTTGGAAATTTAAAATGGAAAATAATTACATATATGGTCCTTGGTTTATCATATTTGGCAGGATAGTTCCTTGAAGATACTTTGGAAACTTGTAAAATTAGGCCCCTATACTTTCAGAATATTACAAAATGGTCCTTGTGATAAACTAAAACCAAACGGACCCCTTTTGTATTATTAACCCAGCCAACCCAAAAGAACCCCTATCAATAACCCTTGAACCCCCCATTTTGACCCCCAGTCCAAAACCAAATTAATATAAAACGGGTCAACTCCCAGTCAAACCCACTCCCTCCCAAACCACCTTCCTTGTTCCCCTTCCTCACCCACACCTGCAAACCACAAACCACCATGCTTTTTTCACCACCTTATCCCCCCAGCTGTCTACCTACTCTCACCACTACCTCCTCTTTGTCCCCTCCACCTCCACATCCTCCTAAAGATCATTAATTGCAAAAACCTGCTTTTGATATTTTTACGCCAAAAGTCCAAATGGACGTTTATGATGAATTTGATGAATCCAATAGCCAAGATCAAGTGGGAAATATTCAGAGGTCGACAAGGAACTTTCAAAGTCTATAAAGAAGGAAGAGGGAAGCAATGTGGATCCTATCTAGTTTTAATTTTAGTAAAAGTATATCGAATAGTTAAGTTATTAAATTCAGAGTGTATTTTAAAACTTTAAATTTGTATTTCTAAGGTTTTCAGTGTTAATCAAACTTGTTTTCATCATAAATTTGGTGTTTCATTACATAATCGGTTTATGCAGGTTTCTTGTTCAAACTTCCATGATATTGTGAATGTTGTTCTTGGTGTTGTATTGGACTCATAAGCTCATATAAGCTCCTTATATAGCTTGTTTAAGCTATTAGAAACCTTAAAATTCAGTTGTAGTGTTAAAAAGCAAAAATACAAAAGTGATACAATAAATGAGTAAAAAAATCAAAGATGAAGAATGCCATGATCAAGAAGCTGGATCAGGGTGAATTATGGATTGCCCTGGGTTAGAGGCTTAGTGGTAAGCCTATAGGAGTGTTTCTTTGGTCCTTGGTTCTCAGTAGGTTGCTTTGGAAATCAAAAATTCAGTTTTATATCAGGGCTGTTTGGATTTGCTGATAGATTAGCATTCCAGCGTATGCTTGTTGTTGTTTGTTGTTGTTTGTTGTTGTTATATGTCATATTAGTTCAAAATAGCTCAGTGCAACCATAAAATACAATCCTTACTTGTTAAATAGTCAAAATTGCCTTTAATCTCCAACTGTTAACTCACTGTTAGGATTTATAGTGCAAATTTCATCCCAGTTGTTCATAACTTGTTAATCTAGCTTCATTTCATCTTAATTTAGCTTAATATAACATAATCAGTAAGTAGAATCAATCATAAGTTCATATTAGTCAACTATTTAGTTTTACTTAAAAAGTCAAATTCTAGTTGTCGGTTTTTTATTAAAGTTGTTAATTTTCTCTAGATCTTAATATTAGTTTTTAGCTTGTCATCTTTTGGGATATTAGTATTTTGCTGCTCATCTTCATTAGACTATTTTTAGTTATTTTTATTAGCTGAGTTAAACTGCTTATTTGCAAGCTTCTTTTAAACCATTTGAAACCTCCCTGTGCACAGTGAGTAAGCTTATTTCATAAGCTTGTATCTTGTTCATTAGAGAGGTTTAGCTTGTGTAATTTGTTGATTCTAGAAGCCCTTCTGACTAGTTTGTTGTTTATATGCTTATATTTCCCTCTCATGCTTATTTGGACTGCTTATCATGCTCATGTTGTTTTCTCAAAATCACTCACTACACTGAGTCGTGATCAGCCAGTGTTAGATTTTCATAAGATCCTCAAAAGCTCTCTGGTACTCTTAAGCTTGTGTATTTTGGCTTTTTGAGAAGCTAACATATCCAGCTCAAAGGTTCAGAGCTTAACTTTGGCTTTGCGACTTATTTAATAAGCCTGCTTGTAGCTTTTAAGTTGTACCATTTCCTGTGTACACTGAATACTCAGTGTATTACAAGCTTTTTCTCAAGCCTTCCAAAAGCTCATTAGTGGGCCCCAGTGTGAGATTCTTTGTTTTTTGGGAACCTCAATAAGCTAGCTTATTACATCCAAGCTTGCTTTTGACCTCTGATCCCTTGCCCCTAGCTAAATTTCGCCTACAAAATCCTTGCAGGCCTGTTTGGTAGATAGGGTTTAGTGGAAGTGCTTATTGGCTTATCCTAAGCTTATCAGTGCTATTCTTTGTAATTTCTTACTCATTACCAGTTCCTTTTACTTATTTTCATCTTATTTCATCTTTGTTTCCTTTGGATTAGCTTATTTGGTAGCTTAGTTGAGCTTAGAATCATCAAATTGAGCTAAAAGCTCAACTGTTAAGCTCATAAGCTTCCATACTGCTTATTTTTAAGTTCTAAAATTTTTGTCTTCATTAAAGTTGCTTATTTTCACTAGTTAAATAGTTTTGTAAAAGAAAAATCAAAAAAATCAACTTTAAAAATAGTGATAGCGTTTATTTAATATAATTTAGATTTTTAATTTTCTTTTCAGCTTATTATTAAGCACTTATATGTTTTTATATTTTTCTTAAGTTTCTGTCATATTAAAGTATTTTTAGGAATTTTCTCAGATTTTTCCTTTGTCATCTAGTATTTTTAATAATTAATAATAGTTTAATTAATAAGTAATTAATATTAAAGTATTAAATAGTAAAATTAATTTTTATTAAGTAAAACCATGTTTTTATATTTTTCCTAGCTTTGCTAACTTAATTAAAACATATAAAAATTAATCTTATAATTTTCCCTTTTTACTTTCTAATTTTAATCCTTTAATTAGTTTAATTAGATTTGAATTATTAATTAAGTTTTTAATTTATAAAACCTTCGCTAAAAGACAAAAATATTTTTTTTTAATTTTTATAAATCTTTTTAAGTTGTTCTAGATTTTTAGAAAATAAATTTGTAATTTTCTTAGTTAGTTTTGTATTATAAATCCTTTTTAGATTAATTAAACTAAATTTTAAATAAGTTTAAAATAGTTTTGATTAATTAATTAATATTAAATTAATATAATATTAGTAAAATATTTTATTTTTAGATTTTAATTCTCTTTAAGTTTAAAAAGTTTTAAAATTTTCATTTTATACCCTTTAGTTTTAAACTTGTCATTTTAAGTCCCTGTAGTTTTAAATTTACATTTTTATTTACTTGCTATACACGTTTGTTTAATCTGATTGTTGTGCTTTATAGCTCTGTATCCAATACAATTCCAAACAATCAGTAGTGTAATTATCAACCAAAATCCTTACAGATCATTATCCTCAGTGATCATTCTACTTCTGAACGTTTTCACACACCATTCAACCTCCGTGGGACTTAACGACCCGGGAATCCACTAAATTCCAAGGGAAATTGTATTGAGTCTATAATAGTTGACTTTTGTTGACAAAAACCTTTGGTCAATATTTCTTGACTGTTTGGGCTGAATCAAATTTTGGCGCCATTCAGAGGTCGACAAGGAACTTTCAAAGTCTATAAAGAAGGAAGAGGGAAGCAATGTGGATCCTATCTAGTTTTAATTTTAGTAAAAAGTTTGTCGAATAGTTAAGTTATTAAATTCCAGTGTATTTTAAAGCCTTAAAGTTGTATTTCTAAGGTTTTCAGTGTTAATCAAACTTGTTTTCATCATAAATTTCAGTGTTTCATTACATAATCAGTTTATGCAGTTTCTTGTTCAAACATCCATGATATTGTGATATTTGTTCTTAGTGTTGTATTGGACTCATAAGCTCATATAAGCTCCTTATATAGCTTGTGTAAGCTATTAGAAACCTTAAAATTCAGTTGTAGTGTTAAAAAGCAAAATACAAAAGTATACAATAAATGAGTAAAAATCAAAGAATGAAGAATGCCATGATCAAGAAGCTGGATCAGGGTGAATTATGGATTGCCTGGGTTAGAGCTTAGTGGTAAGCCTATAGGTGTTCTTTGGTCCTTGGTTCTCAGTAGGTTGCTTGGATGCAAGTTGTAAGCTAAATTCTTGATTTTTAGCAATTTACTGTGCTTGTGCTTTTTACACTATTAGTTTACTGATTTTATGCTTATTTGGTTTTATGATATGATAATATAAAATTTGAAAACAGAGTTTGGGTCTAAATCATTAGGTTGCTTTAAAATCACAAATTCAGTTTCATATCAGGGCTGTTTGGATTTGCTGATAGATTAGCATTCCTGCGTATACTTGTTGTTGTTGTTTGTTGTTTGTTACATATGTCATATTAGTTCAAAATAGCTCAGTGCAACCATAAAATACAGTCCTTACTTGTTAAATAGTCAAAATTGCCTTTAATCTCAACTGTTAACTCTCACTGTTAGGATTTATAGTTGCAAATTTCATCCCAGTTAGTTCATAACTTGTTAATCTAGCTTCATTTCATCTTAATTTAGCAATATAACATAATCAGTAAAATAGAATCAATCATAAGTTCATATTAAGTCAACTATTTAGTTTTACTTAAAAGTCAAATTCCTAGTTGTCAGTTTTTGATTAAAATTTGTTAATTTTCTCTAGATCATAATATTAGTTTTTAGCTTGTCATCTTTTGGGATATTAGTATTTTGCTGCTCATCTTCATTGACTATTTTTAGTTATTTTTATTAGCTGAGTTAAACTGCTTATTTGCAAGCTTCTTTTTAAACCAATTTTCTGGAAACCTCCCCTGTGCCAGCTGAGTAAACATTTCATAAGCTTGTATCTTGTTCATTAGAGGTTTAGCTTATTGTAATTTGTTGATTCTAGAAGCCCTTCTGACTAGATTTATTTTATATGCTTATATTTTCCCTCTCATGCTTATTGGACTGCTGATCATGCTCATGTTGTTTTCTCAAAATCACTCACTACACTGAGTCATCGGTGTAGTTGAGACTTTCATAAGATCCTCAAAGCTCTTTGGTACTTTTAAGCTTGTGTATTTTGGCTTTTGAGAAGCTAACATATCAGCTCAAGGTTCAGAGCTTAACTTTGGCTTTGCAGCTTATTTAATAAGCCTGCTTGTAGCTTTTAAGTTGTACCAT
The DNA here is from genome assembly GCA_910596185.1 of Chrysanthemum makinoi. Taxonomy (NCBI): domain Eukaryota; kingdom Viridiplantae; phylum Streptophyta; class Magnoliopsida; order Asterales; family Asteraceae; genus Chrysanthemum; species Chrysanthemum makinoi. The sequence continues at coordinate 342,147,901 of OU343222.1, forward strand.
TTCCTGTGTACCTGAATACTCAGTGTATTACAAGCTTTTTCTCAAGCCTTCCAAAAGCTCATTAGTGGGCCCCAGTGTGAGATTCTTTGTTTTTTGGGAACCTCAATAAAGCCAGACTTATTACATCCAAGCTTGCTTTTGACCTCTGATCCCTTTCTAGCTAAATTTGGCCTACAAAATCCTTGCAGGCCTGTTTGGTTGATAGGTTTAGTGGAAGTGCTTATTGGCTTATCCTAAGCTTATCAGTGCTTTCTCTTTGTAATTTCTTACTCATTACCAGTTCCTTTACTTATTTTCATCTTATTTCAAGCTTTGTTTCCTTTTTATTTAGCTTATTTTTAGCTTAGTTGAGCTTAGAATCATCAAATTGAGCTAAAGCTCAACTGTTAAGCTCATAAGCTTCCATACTGCTTATTTTTAAGTTCTATAATTTTTGTCTTCATTAAAGTTGCTTATTTTCAGTAGTTTAATAGTTTTGTAAAAGAAAAATCAAGAAAATCCAACTTTAAAATAGTGATAGCGTTTATTTAATATAATTTAGCTTTTTAATTTTCTTTTCAGCTTATTATTAAGCACTTATCTGTTTTATATTTTTCTTAAGTTTCTGTCATATTAAAGTATTTTTAGGAATTTTCTCAGATTTTTCCTTTGTCATCTAGTATTTTTAATAATTAATAATAGTTTAATTAATAATTAATTAATATTAAAGTATTAAATAGTAAAATTAATTTTTATTAAGTAAAACCATGTTTTTATATTTTTTCTAGCTTTGTTAACTTAATTAGAACCTATAAAAATTAATCTTATAATTTTCCCTTTTTATTTTCTAATTTTAATCCTTTAATTAGTTAAATTAGATTTGAATTATGTTAAGTTTTTAATTTATAAAACCTTCGCTAAATAACAAAAATATTTGTTTTTAATTTTTATAAATCTTTTAAGTTGTTCTAGATTTATAGAAATTAAATTTGTAATTTTCTTAGTTAGTTTTGTATTATAAATCCTTTTTAGATTAATTAAACTAAATTTTAAATAAGTTTAAAATAGTTTTGATTAATTAATTAATATTAAACTAATATAATATTAGTAAAATATTTTCTTTTTAGATTTTAATTTTCTTTAAGTTTAAAAGTTTTAAAATTTTCATTTTATACCCTTTAGTTTTAAACTTGTCATTTTAAGTCCCTATAGTTTTTAAATTTACATTTTATTTACTGCTATACACGTTTGTTTAATCTGATTGTTGTGCTTTATAGCTCTGTATCCAAATACAATTCCAAACAATCAGTAGTGTAATTATCAACCAAAATCCTTACAGATCATTATCCTCAGTGATAATTTTACTTCTGAACGTTTTCACACACCATTCAACCTCCGTGGGACTTAACGACCCGGGAATCCACTAAATTTCAAGGGAAATTGTATTGAGTCCATAATAGTTGACTTTTGTTGACTAAAACCTTTGGTCAATATTTCTTGACTGTTTGGACTGAATCAAATTTTGGCGCGCTGCGGGGAGGCTGGCGTGTTTAAACATATTTAGACCAATACTTGCACATATACCACCTTTTGTAAACAGTTTTTGTAAAGTTATCAAAATCAAAAAGTTCATTAACACTTTTCCTGAAGTGTTAACAACACCAAAAAAAAATATAAAACAACAAAACAATCGTAACGTTTTCTATCCTGTATTTTCTTTAAGGTGATTCTTAAAGAGTACGATTTGGTTAAACGAGACGATACCAAAATATTGTCCAAAAGTATTTAAACCCTTAGCACAAATCCATACCTACGTCTTTTTAGTAGTACTTAATAAATACATAAAATCAACTACCCAAACCAAGGCAGAACACCTACCAACTGGGGTGTGAACATTAATAAGTTCCCAATCTTAAAGATCAAAACTTGCCTTTGTATCCTTGTGATTTGGTATACCTTTTTCAAAGAAGCCAGTTCATTTGTGATTATTGGTTTAAGTTCACTTGTCGTTTTGCCTCGCATTTGTTTTTGAAAACTGATTTTTATACTTAGTGCATGCGCACTCGTTCTTCCAGCTCCACAAGTCCACTTTCAGAGCTTGTAACGTAGAGGACGTTCTGCTCCTTCAGCCGTGACTGAGGAACGTCTAGCACCACCACCCCCTGTCGTAATGGCAGAAGATAAACCGATGAAAGAGCTTCTCCAAGCACCCATCGAGGGTTACGGAAATGCCATTGTTGTCCCGCCATGTTGATACCTTCGAGCTCAAAACCGGGTTGCTTAATCTTGTAACCCAAAGCCAATTTTATGGTTTTGAGCGGGACGACCCTCATGCACATATTCGATGGTTCAACAAGATTGCATCGACCATCAAATACAAGAATGTCCCACATGAAGCAATTAAACTTCTTCTGTTTCAATTCTCTCTAGAGGGACAAGCCCGGGATTGGCTTGAGAAACAACCCCCTCGTTCCATTGAGACATGGGAGGATTTAGTCACTAAGTTTGTTAACGAATTCTATCCTCCATCCCGAACTACAAGTCTTAAGAATGAGATAATGAAATTCACTCAAAGATTTGATGAATCATTCGGTGAGGCATGGGATCGTTACAAAGAGTTACTCCGAAAGTGTCCATCATGGTTTTCCGAGTTAATGCAAATGGATACTTTCTACAATGGTCTGAGCCAAGCTGACCAAGACTCTTTAAATGCCTCCGCGGGAGGTAATTTCTGAGCAAGACCACAAAAGAAGCCTTGCAAATCATAGAAAACAAGTCCCTGGTCCGCCCTGTACGAACAAAGACATATCAGTCTCAGTCTAATGCAGGACCTTCTACTTCATCTCACGTGAGTACATCTAGCACCGATGCTAAGATTGACAAACTCACAGATGCTATTCAGGCTTTGGTTCTTGCTAACCAAAAGAAAGTCACTTTCACACAGACACCATCACATGGTGAAGTGAAGAAAGTCGAGGTCTGTGTCACTTGTGGTGGCCCTCATGCATACTACGACTGTACTGCCACCGATGGTAGTCCGTTTGAAGCCAATACTATAGCCGGTACTTCACATCAGGGAGGTAATCAATACCGTCCTCAAAATGAACCAAACTACCGTGCTAATACTTATCAGGGACCACCGGTTTAAACAGAATCCTAACATGCAAAACCGGAATCAGAACCAACCTAGAATGAACCAAGGTTATCAAAACCAAGGTAATTTCTATCCCGGACCAAATCAAGGTTTCCAACATCAAGGAAACTTTAATCAAAACAATTTCAATCGAGGAAATCAATTTCAGGGAAATGTGAATCCTAATCAAGTGAATTTCCAACAACAAGGTTATAATCAAAACATACGGCCTCAAAATTCCCCTCCACCTCCTCCAGTATCAATATCTGATGAGCTTTTAAAACAATTCATGAAGTCTCAAGAGGAGACAAACAGATTGTTGATCACTCAGATCGCTGAACTAAAGAAGTCTTTAAATGATCAACCCTCGGGCTCAGGAAAACTTCCGAGCAACACAATCGCTAACCCGAGGGGCGATGCAAAGGCGATCACAACCAGAAGTGGTGCTTCATATGATGGACCCGCTATTCCATCCTCAAGTTGTCCCGAAACCCAAATCCAAACTAGGAGTTGTTTTTGAACCTCCTGTAGCTCCCGTTGAAAACCCCAAATCCAAAACTTCTATTCCTTACCCATCACGTTTAAATGAGCAAAAGCTCCGCGAAAAAGCCAGTCATCAAATGGACAAATTTTTCAAATTTTCCAAGAACTACATTTTGACATAAGCTTTGCGGATGCTATCATGCTAATGCCCAAGTTTGCATCAACTCTCAAACACATGTTAAGCAACAAGGAAAAACTGTTTTAAATGGCTAAAACTCCTCGAACGAGAACGCTCAGCAGTTCTGTTAAAGAAGCTTCCCGAGAAGCTTGGAGATCCTGGAAAATTTCTTCTACCTTGTGTTTTCCCAGGAATGATTGAATGCTTTGCCTCCCGATCTTGGTGCAAGCATCAATCTGATGCCCTATTCAGTATGGAAGAAACTTTCTCTTCCAGAACTTATTCCTACCTGCATGACTCTTGAGCTTGCAGATCGTTCTATATCGCGTCCTCTTGGCATCGCCGAGGATGTATTCGTGAAAGTAGGGAAGTTCCATTTTCCAGCTGACTTTGTGGTTGTTTACTTCGATGCCGATCATCGGGTTCCTCTCATTGTTGGACGAGGATTCCTAAGGACGGGCCATGCCCTTATTGATGTATTTGAGCATGAAATTACATTACGTGTGGGTGATGAAGCCGTTACCTTTAACCTCGATCAAACTTCGAGGTACTCCTCAAACTATGATGCTGAATCGGTTAACCGAATCGATGTAATTGATATTGCTTCAGAGGAGTACTCTCAAGAGTTTCTTGGGTATTCTCATAATTCTGTGAGTAGGGATCCCACCACATCTTCTCAACCTATCATTTCCGACCCTTCCCCTTCTCTCACTCCGTTTGAGGGAGGCGACTTCATCTTGGAAGAGATTGAAGCATACTTGTCTAGTGATTCGGTTTCAGGGAAATTGATCACGTTCCAATTGACATTGAGGGGGACATTCTTCTCCTTGAGAAGTTGCTCAATGATGATCCATCATCAATCCCTCACACTAGTGATTCAATTCCAGATGGGGTTAATATAAATGAGATTAATCTGGAGGGAGATATTCTTCTTCTTGAGAAGTTGTTAAATCAGGACACTTCACCTCCACTCCCTCCCATTGAGCTTCATAACAAGGAAGTCAATTTAGTTGAGAAAACTAAAGAATTTCCTGAGATTGAACTTAAAGACTTACCACCTCATCTCGAGTATGCATTTCTTGAGGGTGATGATAAATTACCCGTCATTATTGTTCGAGATTTGAGTAAAGATGAGAAGACTGCTCTCATAAAGGTTTTGAAGTTGCACAAGCAAGCAATTGCTTGGAAACTCTCCGACATTAAGGGTATCAACCCTGAGTTTTGTACTCACAAAATCTTGATGGAGGATGAATTCAAGCCAGCAGTCCAACATCAAAGAAGGGTGAATCCTAAGATTCATGAGGTTATCAAACAGGAGGTTCTCAAACTTCTTGATGCCGGTTTAATTTACCCGATCTCTGATAGTCCTTGGGTCAGTCTCATTCACTGTGTTCCTAAAAAGGGTGGCATAATATTTGTCACAAATGAAAAACGAGTTAATTCCAACTCGATTGGTTACGGGATGGCGTCTATGCATTGACTATCGCAAGTTAACACCACCGTAAAGACCATTTTCCTCACATGGGACCAAATGCTTGAAGATTAGCAGAAGCGAATACTATTGTTTCCTAGATGGTTTCTCGGGGTATTTTCAGATCCCCATTGATCCACAGGATCAAGAAAAGACCACATTCACCTGCCCATACGGAACTTTTGCCTACAGACGTATGCCTTTTGGCCTATGTAACTCTCCTGCACGTTCCAACGATGTATGATGGCAATTTTCCACGACATGATCGGGGAAACAATGGAGGTGTTTATGGATGACTTCTCGGTCATTGGGGACTCATTTCAAACATGTCTCTCCCATTTAGAAAAAATGCTAAAATGGTGTGAAGACACCAATCTTTGTCTAAATTGGGAGAAGAGCCATTTTATGGTTAAGGAGGGTATTGTCCTAGGCCATAAGATTTCAAAAATGGGATTGAGGTTGACAAAGCGAAAGTGGATGTCATTGCCAAATTGCCTCATCCTACTACCGTCAAAGGTATTAGGAGTTTTTAGGTCATGCCGGTTTTATCGCAGATTCATACAAGATTTTTCTAAAATCGCTCGGCCTATGACTCATCTCCTTAAGAAGGATCCTTTTTTCTTCTCACTGAGTGCATCGAGCTTTTGAAACATTAAAGAAAAAGCTTACGGAAACACCCATTCTCGTTGCCCCGACTGGGATTTACCCTTTGAACTCATGTGCGATGCAAGTGATTTTGCTATCGGTGCAGTCCTGGGCAACGTAAAACAAGCATTTTCAGCCTATCCACTACGCGAGTAAGACTATGACTGTAGCTCAAACCCATTACACCACAGAAAAAAGAGCTACTAGCGTATGCGTTTGAGAAGTTTCGGCCATACCTAATCTTGACCAAATGCGTGGTGTATACGGATCACTCGGCTCTCAAATATCTCTTTGCAAAACAAGATGCAAAGCCGAGATTGCTCCGTTGGGTTCTCCTCCTGCAAGAATTTGATATCATTATACGTGATAAAAAGGAGCTGAGAACCTGGCTGCAGATCATCTGTCCCGTTAGAAACCACCCAAGATGTTTTCGAGAAAAAGGAAATAAATGAAACATTTCCTCTCAAGACACTCAATGCGGTTACTTTTCGTGAAACTCTACTACCCCATGGTTTGCTGACTTCGCAAATTACCATGCGGGTAACTTCTTAGTGAAAGGAATGTCGACCCAACAGAAGAACAAATTCTTCAAGGATGTTAAACATTACTTCTGGGACGACCCTACTTATTCAAAATCTGTGCGGATCAAGTCATCCGACGGTGTGTTTATGGACCGGAAGCTATGGACATTCTCAAAGCTTGCCATGCTGGACCCACCGGGGGCCATCATAGTCCAAACTACACTGCCAAGAAGGTGTTTGATTTCGGATTTTATTGGCCCACGATTTACAAGGATGCCCACGAATTTGTCAAAACACTGACGCTTGTCAACGTCACGGAAATATCTCACAACGAAATGAAATGCCGCAAAACGCCATTCAAGTGTGTGAGATTTTTGACATCTGGGGCATTGACTTTATGGGGCCATTTCCATCATCTCGAGGAAACAAATACATACTTGTGGATGTTGACTATTTGTCAAAATGGGTTGAAGCGAAAGCTTTACCCACCAATGATGCCCGAGTTGTTGTGAAATTCTTAAAATCTCTTTTTGCTAGGTTTGGAACTCCACAAGCTATAATCAGTGATCGTGGTACGCATTTCTGCAATGACCAATTTGATCGAGTCATGCAAAAGTATGGTGTAACCACCGTCTCTCTACTGCGTACCACCCCCAAACAAGTGGGCAAGTGGAAGTTTCTAACAGGGTATAAAAAGACGGAGGACAGGCGAAAACCGTGCATCCTGGTCGGATAAACTGGATGACGCACTCTGGGCCTTCCGTACAGCTTATAAAACACCCATCGGGTGTACTCCATACAAGCTTGTGTACGGAAAGGCGTGTCATCTGCCGATTGAGCTTGAGCACAAAGCATACTGGGCCTTGAAACATGCCAACTTCGATATTCAGACAGCTGGTGATCACCGGAAAGTTCAAATGAATGAATTAAATGAACTCCGTGATCAAGCATACGAGAACTCTTTGATCTACAAAGAAAAGACAAAGAAGATTCATGACTCCAAAATCAAGAACCGCGTTTTCAACGTCGGTGATCGAGTCCTTCTTTTCAATTCAAGATTGAAGATTTTCTCAGGAAAACTAAAATCCCGCTGGTCTGGACCATTCACCATCACTAAAGTATTTCCTTATGGAACCATTGAGTTATCTCAACCCGATGGTCCAAATTTTAAAGTGAATGGTCATCGATTGAAACACTATTTTGGAGAGGACATTCCACCTGTGGTTGTCCCGGATCTACAAACTTTCCCCATGAACCAATGAATGCGGGGATCGAGTCAAGCTAGCGACTCGGGAATCAAAAACAGTAGCACACCATATGGGTTTTCACCCATATTTCTGACTTCTTTCTACTTTCTACCACCCTAGTGTGGGGTAGTTGCCCCCCGCTGTTGTATATAAGTTCTCATTACAAAAAAAATCATCAAAATAATGGCCATAGTATTTCCTTTTACGTTCTATGTTTCGGCATAACCGCCGGTACTTTGAATATTGAGGGCAATATTCATTTCTAGTGTGGGGGGAATTCTCATGAATTTTATCATGTAATTATACCACCCAACCATTTTTTTTTGGAGTAAGTGTTTTGCACTTACTCAGCTTACGGTTATCAGTCCGCCATGTCTAATAAACAAAAGGATTGGCTAATCCAGGAGCAAACGGCTCTTGGTAAAGATATCTCAAATCCGTTGACGGCTTGCAATTTGCCCAAAATTGTATGGTGTTCAGCTCACCATATCTTTAATTAGTGAAGAGTTGGCTAGCCCGCAAGTTTATGGCTTGTGGTAAAGGCAGTTGGAAAACCATAATTGGTAATCGACTCACCAAAGATATTTTATCTAAGAGTTGGCTAGTCCAGAAGCAAACGGCTTCTGGTAAAGACAAATCAAAACCGTTTACAGCTGGTGATTTGCTCAAAATCATTTGGTTATCATTGTACCAAGGTTCTTACTTGAACTGAAGCAATTGGCTACTCCAGAAGTAATGGCTTTTGGTAAAGAGATAAAATCCATTAAATTTTCATAAAAGATTGCTAGGGACTAGCAATAGTTTAGTGTGGGTGATTGATGAGTGTGTAAATACTCATCATTTTTGTTTTATCTGAGCTGCCAAAACACTTAAAAACACTCAAATATGCAGCAAAATACAAAATATATCCAAGGATTGTATTTTATATGTTTCAGATGCAAAATGTTTAAAATCAGATTAAAAACGAGCTAAGTTTGCATAATTGGCAGTTTCAGTCCTCAACTTTCAAATCTTGACAAAATCAGTCCCTGAGCATTTGTTTTGGAATAAAAGTCAACCCAAGTCCTTTTAAAATCAAAATTTATCAAAAATTATCCTTGGGTAAAAAGTTTGGAGAATTTACAAGTTTGGTCCTTCAAGTTTCAAAATTGGCAAAAATAGTCCTTGGAAATTTAAAATGGAAAATAATTACATATATGGTCCTTGGTTTATCATATTTGGCAGGTTAGGCCCTTGAAGATACTTTGGAACTTGTCAAATCAGGCCCCTATACTTCAGAATATGACAAAATGGTCCTTGTGATAAACTAAAACCAAACGGACCCCTTTTGTATTATTTAATAGCCCAAAAGAACCCCTATCAACCCTTGAACCCCCCCCATTTTGACCCCCAGTCCAAAACCAAATTAATATAAAACGGGGTCAACTCCCCAGTCAAACCCACTCCCTCCCAAACCACCTTCTGTTTCCCTTCCTCACCCACACCACCAAACCCACAAACCACCACGGTTTTCACCACCTATCCCCAGCTGTCTACCTACTCTCACCACTACCTTCTTTTTCCCCTCCACCTCCACATCCTCCCAAAGATCATTAATTGCAAAAACCTGCTTTTGATATTTTTGGCGCCAAAAGTCCAAATGGACGTTATGATGAATTGATGAATCCAATGGCCAAGATCAAGTGGGAAATGTTCAGAGGTCGACAAGGAACTTTCAAAGTCTATAAAGAAGGAAGAGGGAAGCAATGTGGATGCTATCTAGTTTTAGTTTTTAGTAAAAGTATATCGAATAGTTAAGTTATTAAATTCCAGTGTATTTTAAAGCTTTAAAGTTGTATTTCTAAGGTTTTTAGTGTTAATCAAACTTGTTTTCATCATAAATTTCAGTGTTTCATTACATAATCAGTTTACGCAGTTTCTTGTTCAAACTTTCATGATATTGTGAATGTTGTTCTTAGTGTTGTATTAGACTCATAAGCTCATATAAGCTCCTTATATAGCTTGTGTAAGCTATTAGAACCTTAAAATTCATTTGTTAGTGTTAAAAGCAAAAATACAAAAGTGATACAATAAATGAGTAAAAATCAAAGATGAAGAATGCGATCAAGCTGGATCAGGGTGAATTATGGATTGCCCTGGGTTAGAGGCTTAGTGGTAAGCCTATAGGAGTGTTTCTTTGGTCCTTGGTTCTCAGTAGGTTGCTTGGATGCAAGTTGTAAGCTAAATTCTTGATTTTAGCAATTTCTGTGCTTGTGCTTTTTACACTATTAGTTTACTGATTTTATGCTTATTTGGTCTTATGATATTAATAAAATTTGAAAACGAGTTTGGGTCTAAATCATTAGGTTGCTTTGGAAATCACAAATTCAGTTTCATATCAGGGCTGTTTGGATTTGCTGATAGATTAGCATTCCTGCGTATGCTTTATTGTTGTTTGTTGTTGTTATATGTCATATTAGTTCAAAATAGCTCAGTGCAACCATAAAATACATTCCTTACTTGTTAAATAGTCAAAATTGCCTTTTAATCTCAACTGTTAACTCACTGTTAGGATTTATAGTGCAAATTTCATCCCAGTTGTTCATAACTTGTTAATCTAGCTTCATTTCATCTTAATTTAGCTTAATATAACATAATCAGTAAGTAATCATAAGTTCATATTAGTCAACTATTTAGTTTTACTTAAAAAGTCAAATTCCTAGTTGTCAGTTTTTGATTAAAGTTGTTAATTTTCTCTAGATCTTAATATTAGTTTTTAACTTGTCATCTTTTGGGATATTAGTATTTTGCTGCTCATCTTCATTAGACTATTTTTAGTTATTTTTATTAGCTGAGTTAAACTGCTTATTTGCAAGCTTCTTTTAGACCAATTTCTGGAAACCTCCCCTTTTTTAGGTGAGTAAGCTTATTTCATAGCTTGTATCTTGTTCATTAGAGGTTTAGTGTGTAATTTGTTGATTCTAGAAGCCCTTCTGACTAGTTTGTTGTTTATATGCTTATATTTCCCTCTCATGCTTATTTGGACTGCTTATCATGCTCATGTTGTTTTCTCAAAATCACTCACTACACTGAGTCATTAGTGTAGTTGAGACTTTTTTTCATAAGATCCTCAAAAGCTCTCTGGTACTCTTAAGCTTGTGTATTTTGGCTTTTTGAGAAGCTAACATATCCAGCTCAAAGGTTCAGAGCTTAACTTTGGCTTTGCAGCTTATTTAATAAGCTTCTTGTAGCTTTAAGTTGTACCATTTCTGTGTACCTGAATACTCAGTGTATTACAAGCTTTTCTCAAGCCTTCCAAAGCTCATTAGTGGGCCCCAGTGTGAGATTCTTTGTTTTTTGGGAACCTCAATAAGCCAGCTTATTACATCCAAGCTTGCTTTTGACCTCTGATCCCTTGCCCTAGCTAAATTTGGCCTACAAAATCCTTGCAGGCCTGTTTGGTTGATAGGGTTTAGTGGAAGTGCTTATTGGCTTATCCTAAGCTTATCAGTGCTACTCTTTGTAATTTCTTACTCATTACCAGTTCCTTTTACTTATTTTCATCTTATTTCAGCTTTGTTTCCTTTTGATTAGCTTATTTGGCAGCTTAGTTGAGCTTAGAATCATCAAATTGAGCTGAAAGCTCAACTGTTAAGCTCATAAGCTTCCATACTGCTTATTTTTAAGTTCTAAAATTTTTGTCTTCATTAAAGTTGCTTATTTTCAGTAGTTTAATAGTTTTGTAAAAGAAAAATCAAGAAAATCCAACTTTAAAAATAGTGATAGCGTTTATTTAATATAATTTAGCTTTTTAATTTTCTTTTCAGCTTATTATTAAGCACTTATATGTTTTTATATTTTTCTTATGTTTCTGTCATATTAAAGTATTTTTAGGAATTTTCTCAGATTTTTTCTTTGTCATCTAGTATTTTTAATAATTAATAATAGTTTAATTAATAATTAATTAATATTAAAGTATTAAATAGTAAAATTAATTTTTATTAAGTAAAACCATGTTTTTATATTTTTCCTAGCTTTGTTAACTTAATTAAAACCTATAAAAATTAATCTTATAATTTTCCCTTTTTACTTTCTAATTTTAATCCTTTAATTAGTTTAATTAGATTTGAATTATTAATTAAGTTTTTAATTTATAAAACCTTCGCTAAAAGACAAAAATATTTGTTTTTAATTTTATAAATCTTTTAAGTTGTTCTAGATTTTTAGAAAATAAATTTGTAATTTTCTTAGTTAGTTTTGTATTATAAATCCTTTTTAGATTAATTAAACTAAATTTTAAATAAGTTTAAAATAGTTTTGATTAATTAATTAATATTAAATTAATATAATATTAGTAAAATATTTTCTTTTTATATTTTAATTTTCTTTAAGTTTAAAAAGTTTTAAAATTTTCATCTTATACCCTTTAGTTTTAAACTTGTCATTTTAAGTCCCTGTAGTTTTTAAATTTACATTTTTATTTATTTGCTATACACGTTTGTTTAATCTGATTGTTGTGCTTTATAGCTCTGTATCCAAATACAATTCCAAACAATCAGTAGTGTAATTATCAACCAAAATCCTTACAGATCATTATCCTCAGTGATCATTCTACTTCTGAACGTTTTCACACACCATTCAACCTCCGTGGGACTTAACGACCCGGGAATCCACTAAATTCTAAGGGAAATTGTATTGAGTCCATAATAGTTGACTTTTGTTGACTAAAACCTTTGGTCAATATTTTTTGACTGTTTGGGCTGAATCAGTGTACATGTTTGGGCAAAAATGGGTCAAAACTTCTTAAATGACTTAAACAAAAAATAAAGTTACTTATTAGTGGATGTTTCGGCTAAAATGGGTGAAACGTGTGTAATATAAAATACCAAGTTACTTATCAGCCCAAACGTGTGCTAATAAGTAACTTTGCCATTTATATTACACCCGTTTCACCCATTTTTACCCATTTTAGCAGAACGTGTACTTATTTGGGTAAAAATGGGTTAAAACAGGTTAAATGACTTAAACAAACAAGAAAGTTACTTATTAGTGTATGTTTCGGCTAAAATGGGTGAAACGTGTGTAATATAGAAGACAAAGTTACTTATTAGCCTAAACGTGTGCTAATAAGTAACTTTGGCATTTATATTACACCCGTTGCACCCATTTTGACTCATTTTAGCATAACGTTTGGGCTAAAATGGGTCAAAATGGGTTAAATGACCTAAATAATAAATAAAAATAAAAATAAAAAGACCGGTACATACATATAGAACACGAGCCTCATCCTGCATCCACACCCCGTTCTTGCAACGCTGGTCGTGATAGCTCTGTATGAGGGACGGGTACTCACGAGTCTCGCTCATCTCAAACTGTATATATACATGAATATAAGATGAAACAAATTAAAAACGAAAAATCAAACACCATATATATAAAAAACAGTATGCATATAATATGTATTCGTTGTCGTTGTTGTTGTTGTTGTTGTTGTTGTTGTTGTTGTTGATGTTGTTGATGTTGTTGTTGTTGAAATAATACGTATGTTTAACTAATTCGTATGTATCTTTCAAGTATTTTTATAAATCAAAGCACATGATGGATTTGTAAAGCTGACCATGTTCTTAGCTAACCTAAGAACATGGTGTCCAAACACCCCTTTTCCAATACTAAATTACATATGCTTAAAGAATGAAACTGAAGAAACAATATCACAATTAACAAACACGAAGGCAAACCTTTTATTTAAAACACGCAAGAGTTCTCAACCACATACATTTTACACAGACACAAACGAAACAACTCGACAAGCAAACAAAACAGATCAAACGAAACAACTCACCCATTCATTTTTTTTGCTGCCACTTCCCGCTCTGCAAGAACGTGCAACATATTTTCCCTTCCTTTGCTTGATGAACTGCTCAAACATAGCTTCAAGATTTGTTACCCTATTTCCCGCATCATCAAATGTGTAATCGAACGTGCTTTCTCCGGTTCCAACGTCATCATCAGCTTCCGGCGTGTTTTCTCCTCCAACCATATCTGCTTGAGCATCCAAATACTCTTTGTAATACGGCTTTTTCCTCGACCATTCCAGAATGTGGTCTCTCATCCACGGGGCTATGTTATGATAAGAACCATATTCATCATAAATTTCGGCGCCATACGTATTAAGAACTTCATTAAAGAGATACATCGATGATAAAACCATTGTCCACTCCAGTTCCGGCGTGTAATCAACCATTTTTATGTGTGTTTTGTGTGAATTGACGATTGGATTTTTTATGTTTGTAATCAGCCATTTTTATGTGTGTTTTGTGCGAATTGACGATTGGATTTTTTATATTTATTTGTGTTTTGCCGAATTGAGGATGATCGGTTAGGTTATATATAAGTAAGCTTTGGCGGGAAAAGTTGGCGCCAATATGATTTTTTGGCCGGTAACGTTGCCGACGCCCTGTCGTCGCCATAATAACAAAATATATACTTTATTTATTCCTCCCGATTCCAGGGCGTCGGCATCATTAAAATAAAATTGATTAGCAATAATCACACACTAATCCGCCCAGCAATTATATAGATTTATCTTCCCGACGACTGGGCGTCGGGAAGATGTGAGCGCCAAAAGATCCCGCTAAAAAATTGCTTGAAAATACAAAGTAAAATTTGACTTTAATGGTGCTGACGCCCTGGCGTCAGCATTATTTTGACAAAAAAATTCAACGCACCTCCCCCTTGGTCAAGCGTTTTTTTTTGTCATGTAGAGTATGATGCCGATGACAAAGTGGCGTCGGCATTATTTTGTAGCCCGTTCTAGTTATTCTTGTAGCGCCATTTTTACGAATAAATTACCAGGAGTGCACATGCCTCTGGTCACATTTTTTTTTACCAACAGTGAACTTTTTTTTTAGCAATGATGGTGATGGAACATTTAAGCAAGGGTAAATTACCAGGAGTGCACATGCTTCTAGTCACATTTTTTTATGCCCGAAGATGGAGTTGTTTCATAGGTTACAACGCCACTACTACACAAACTGGGTTTTCTCACAAAAAATTTCCAACAAAAATGAAATTGTGTGAAATTTCACACGGGATACCAACAAATTACACACCAAATTGTTGACTAAATTTCGGTGGGAAATATGTCGTAAATTTCCCACGGATTTCCCTCTCTTTACACACTAAATTGTTGACCAAGTTTTTGTGGGAAATCCATCGCAAATTTCCCACAAATTTGCGGCCATATTCACACTATTTGTGTTTATTAGACGTCCGTGGGAAACTTGTGGCACATTTCACACATATTAGCCACGGCTAAAAGTATGTGGCAAATTTTAGGTCCATTACTCACGAATTTCATACGGTTTTTTTTATAAAGTAACAATTTAATGGGTCTGTGGGAAATCAGTGGGTTACCAGCTACGTATTTCCCACAAAATTTTGTTTTTGTTTGTCGTGGGAAATGTCTACATGATAAACAGTTGTATATGTGTGGACATCTACACGTATATGTTTATATCTGTTTATTTATGACCTTCCTTGTATCTATAGATGTTTTGTATCTATGTATATCGATGTGTATATGCGTGAATATGTAACAATATATCATAAAGTAAACGAAAACGATTATGCCCGTGGGAAATATGTGTGTGCTTTCCCACAGGTTACCCACCAATTCAATAAATTCGTGGGAAATACGTGTGTAAATACCTACAAATTTCCCACACAAAATATCGTTTTTGTATTTTGTCTACTTACATATTCTCACATTATTTAATATGTTTTCATATGTGTTTGTAGTTTCATATTACTCCCTCCGTCCCAAAATTATAGTCCCCGTTTGACTTTTTCGGTCTTTCTTTCACAACTTTGACCTTAAGTATTTTTGTTTGTGTTATATAATACTTGATGCAAATTATATAAATGGATTGCGTTTTAAATGTATTTTCCTTTGATATAATTTTCATCAACTATTATATAACACAAACAAAAATATTTAAGGTCAAAGTTGAAAAGGAAAGACCAAAAAAGTCAAATGGTGACTATAATTTTGGGACGGAGGTAGTATATGTTTTTGTCAATTAATTATGTTAGTATCACAAGTGTATGTGTAGGAAGTGGCGGAACTTGACCATTTATTTTATTTTATTTTATTTTATTATTATTATTATTTTTTGGGTGGGGGGGGACTCGGAGATTTGTTTGTAACATCAACTAAATTACCCCTAAAACCTATAATATTTACACTATGTGCTGTAAATTTTATTTTATTTTATTTTATTTTTTTTGGGGGGGGGGGGGGGACGTGTAACTATATCAAAAAAGTAAAAGAAAATGATTATGTCCATGGAAAATATATGGGTACTTTACCAAAGATTACCTACCAATTTAATTAACCTGTGGGAAATACGTGTGTAAATACACACAGATTTCTCACAGAAAATATCATTTTTGTTTTTTGCCTACTTACACAAGTGTGTAAATACGTGCGTAGTTTCATATTATATGTTTTTTTCTATTAATGGAACTATTTATGCCAGTATCACAAGTGTATGTGTAGGTTCAAGTATAACGTTTTTCTGTAACACGCCGTTATACTTCAACATAGCGAGTGTTTGACTCGCAACGCAAACTGGGTAAAATTTTAGCTTTCGACGCTACATAGTCTTCCGTTAATAGAATAAAATAAAATACGGTATTCATCCCGTTCTACGACGCTACATAGTCTTCCGTTGTTTTCATTTATCTGATTAATCAACTATTTAATAGTTAAAATAAAATAAAATTACTAGATGTTACACTATGTTTCATCATAAGCGACACACATAATTGACAACAAACAATGTATCAAAGGTTGAAAAAACCTTATGTGCTCGTGTGGTCTTAGGGCTGAGCATTATAGATCGCGGATAGGACCGAACCGAGAAACCGGCTCGAACCGGAGCGACCAGACCGGACCAAATGTATTTCGGTCCGGTTCGGTTTGGCCTTACGCACAATCAAACATTATGTTTTGGTGGACCGGACCGACCACGAACCGGATATGGACCGAACATATTAGTCCGGTTGTTTGGGTCAAATTGGTTTTCGGTCCAGTCTAATTTTAATCTGATCGGTCCGGTTTTCGAACTGTGCTCAGCCCTACTCTAGTCAATTGCACTAAACTCCATCATTAGGCACATATACTTTTGAATTGAAACTTTTGAACGAAAATAGATTTACCAAATAACAAAAATTTATCCCTCCAAAATAAACATTAGTTTCCAGCAAATATTAAAGTTAACTTTTCCCCCAAAATTTGATTTTTCGCTAACATTTCCCCTAAAACGAAAATATATTTATCCCTAAATAAAAATGTAAAAGAAAATATAAATACCTTTTTTACAACCCTAATTGTTTCCATCCATTTATCACACCAGCCGCTTCACACGAATCTGGTCTTCCTCCTTCAGTGTCACCAACCATCATTCTTTCTCCGGTTCCATTGGCTGCCATCGACATCGAAGACTATCTGCCGTCGACTCAAGATGTATGGTTAATCTTAATTTCTTTCTTTCTTTTTGTAGTTTCAAGAGCTCGCATCACTGTTCATTCATCGATTTCAAGACACCATCATGTTTAGGGACTCTATTTGCCTTAACTTATTATCGTTTTTTTAGTTAGTTTTTGGATACATATGATATAAATTAATTACATGGGTATGTGTTTATTGACGATGTTGGTTGTCAAATATGATTGGAATTCAATAACTCTTGCCATATCTTGCACCCCATATTGAGATTATACACACTTGATGAATTTACCTGATTTTTTGTTCTACTTGTTGTACTCTATTTTTCTTCAACTATCCATTCTTATTTTAGTTCATAATGGTGTAAATCTCACAAGAAGTAATATTTTACTTGGTGATTGTTGTAAGGGGTATAATAACTTAAATATATATTTTCTTTAAAGTTTTTCCGGACCTTAATCATATTTATTTTGAGATCTTGATAAGTGTGTATTTGATAGCGAAGCTTTATCTAACCTTAACCAGATGCTTAGTATAGTTTTTATCAACTTAGATATACTTTGACTCATTATTCGTATTTGACTTGCTTGTATCTCGTGTACATTTCCATTAAAAGTACACAACTTTGAATCTTTGTTGACGTATCTTCTTGAAATGTGTCATGGTTTCTTATTGTTAACATATTTTGCCCAGTAAGCTATCTTCATTACTTGATCAGTTGATTACAAGACAATTATATCCATGTCTTTAAATCAATGTTTTTTTTTGTAGATACGCAGCTGAACTTGGCATATTGCGGATGCTTACTCGGCTTTCTGGATTTTAGAAGTATGCGTTAAAGAGGAGGCCATAGTTTTCAGTCAAGTTATATATGTTTTATGCAAAATATATTGTATTAGTTTTAGCATGAATGTGAATTTGTTAATGTCCAGTAGAGTGTTGAATTTGGAATTTCTAATGTTGCTATACTATCATTTAGTAAATAAATCTTGTATTGATTCTTATATTGTGTTAATAAATTTGTTTATTTTTAGTAGTGAAATGACATTTTGAGTAATGGATTTGTTTATTACTTTATTTTGTGATCGATTAATGGTTTTTATTGTTTTAAATATTAGTTTTTTGTTTTTACAGATTCGGAAAATCTATTATAATAAAAATACCACGGAGTTTAGCCACGTGTTTCCCACAGATTAAGCACAAAATTCCCACAGAATTGTTTGGGGAAAATCTATTTTTTTGTGGGAAATCTGTGATGACACCATCAGAAATTGTAGTGTGAAAATCGTTGAAAAATTGTGGCAAAAAAACCATGGATATGTGTGCAAAAAACTGTGGAAAATTTCGTGAGAAATTTGTGGGAGAAATTTTAGTGTGAAAATCGTTGGAAATCTGTGGCAAAAAAACCACGGATATGTGTGAAAAATGGCTACTTAAAACTGTGGGAAATTTCGCGAGAAATCTGTGGGAAATTAAACCCACGGATTATCCACAATGATATTCGTGGGAAATAAGTCAACGCCCCATGGGAAAACTAGTGGGAAAATATTTACCCACAGGGTTTTTACACACGGAATAATTTCGTGTGAAATCCGTGGAAAAGGGCCTTTTTCCACGAATTTCCCACGGATTTTACTGTGGGAAAAACATGTTTGTGTAGCAGTGCGCGCTTTTGGTAAGCTATTGCATTTGGTCTCATTAGAGTTAAAAGAAACTATATTATCTTAGAATATTCATGTCTACTTTAATACATGCATACATAGGGTTCATATTGCTCATTTTACTTTGGTTATCTTTACCATGGAGCAAACTGATGATCCAGATTCATCAAAATACCTTTAATTACTATTACTGTTGTAATTTATCTGTGGTAGATCTTATTAGCCCCTATCTTAAAGTTGGTTGCAAGTCTTGCAATCAATTGCATAATGTCCATTTTTTGCATTTTATTCATTGTATCGGCCATGTAATCATATTAATTTAAGTGTGGTCAAGCCTACAATGTTTCGGGTCAAAGTGAGGTGTACGAGACGAGTTCAATGTTCCGATAGCTAGATCTTTCGTTGAGTATGCAAGAAGAGTAGTTTAGTAAACTCTTTCAACATAGAAGAAACAAAGAATTTTATATGTCATGTTTTATCATGACAAGCATGTATGAAATTTTTAACTATAAAGAAATTGAGGGATGATCTATGCAGTGACGAATTTGATGTATTTTATAATGATATAAACAAGTCAATGGTCAATTAAATACTACGTTGATACTTTCAACACGTCTAAGAGCACTCCCATCCATAACACCATAACACCAATAACACCGTCCACGTCAGCGCCACATCAGCTTTAACATTTAACATTAACATCCCCAAAAAACACTCCCATCCATAACATCCCAATAACACCATAACACCAATAATATTTTATATTTTCAATTTCAACGCCTAAACTAAAACAAATACTTCATTTATTAAACTAAAACAAACATTTCATTAAAACTAAAAACATATTACAATACGTGATTAAAAAAAAATACTACGAAATTAAAAAAAAAAAAAAAAAAACACACACACACACACTTCAAATAAAACGTTACAACAAATTAAAGGAAATACGATCTACTGACGAGGTTTCAAGTTATATTTTGCGATGATTCGATCTTTTTCGTCATTGATCCACTGCACGACCATTGGATCTTGCCCCTCAGTAGACGTCATAAAAAACTTGATCTCTTCCAACCTTGTTAATGTGAGATCTCTTTCCTGCGCGGCCCGATACGCCGCTTCGGAGGCTTCTCGTTTGATACGAAACTCGTTTGCCATAGTTTCTGTAAAATAAGCTGACGAGCTCGTTCCTCCAGTGCTTGTTCCCCCAGTACTTGTTGTAGTCTCGGATCGTGCTTTCTTGGTAGCACGTTTCTTACCCATGGGCCGTGGTTGTTCATTGATGAGTGCTTATTCACTCATCATTTTAGGTCAAATCTGAACTGCAAAACGTCTAAAAACACTCCGAAATGCATCAAAATACTGAAAATATCTCAAAATTGTGTTTTATATGTTTCAGATGCAAAATTATCAAAATCAGATGAAAAACGAACAAAGTTTGCATAATTGGCGTTTCAAATTTCCCCCACTTTCAAAATTGACAGAAATAGTCCCTGAGCACGTATTTTAAAAAGAAAAGTCACCAAAGGTCTTTTTGAAATCATAAGTTGTCATAATTAGTCCTTTGGTGAAAAATTTCAAAAGTTTGAGAAATTACAGTTTTGATCCCTCGATTTTTAAAATTGTCAAGTTTAGTCCTCGTGTTTCACAATTTGGCAGATTCAATCCTTACACTACCAGAGATTGTCAATAATGGACCTTTGATCACTTTTCAGATTTTACATATTTGATCCCTGGATTTTCAGTTTTGGCAACTATGGTCCCTAAAAGCTTAATGGATATATTGTTAGTCCAAACAAACCCAATAACAAACCATTGGCCCATTATCCAAGTCCAAACCCGGTCAACCCAACCCTTTAACCCAGTCAACTGATAACACCCTATCCACCCCTGTCTTCCCCATTCTTTTCCCGCCCAAGCAAACCCTGCTCCCAAGAAACACAGAACCCTAACACTCTTCTTTCTCTTCAACCCAAACACTCAACCTCACTATCTCCCCTTTACCCAACTTCACCATACCCAAAACCCACCTTCATCTCTTTACCCAGTTAACCCTAAATCCCAACCCCAAGAACTAATCACGGGTTACCCCATGCCACCGTGGCAATCCTTGGCTCAAAAGTCCCATAGACGGCTCAGATTGATGCTCACTTGCACCTACCTCTTGGATGGCTTGGATTGTAAGGAAAGAAACACAAGTGCTCCTTCAGCTCTTTTTCCTCACAGAAGAAACACACCAAGTGCAATTTGAAGACTTAGTCACTTAGTATAAATTAGCATTGTAGCCACATTGTAGAAGGCAGTCTTAGTTTCTATTTTTAGTCTAGAATCTTGTTCTATTCCATTTTTACTTGTGTCTTTTAACTTTATGTTATTTAATTTCAATTGCAAGTTTGTTTCAGTTTTTAATTTAGTCTTGTACTTTACTCAAAGTTTATGCAGTTTCAAAGTTTTTATGTATTTGAGATTAAATTCTTGTTTACCTTCTGATTCTAATGTGTGTTATAAGTTTTTATAAGCTAATCTGAGAGGTGTTTTTTTTTAGTTCTATGATGTTCCAAATCTCATAGTTACTTGAGTCACTTTCAGTTTTCTTAAAAAAGAGTGTTTGGCACAGCAGTCTTGAAACTGATGTGCTTGTTTTAATCTAGGAAAAATAAGTTTTTTATGTTCAAAATCAGTTTACAAATTAGTTTACATCAGTAGTTTGGTGTAGGTGCAACTCTAATCACATTTCCTTGTCATTTTTAATTCTGTAGTGCAGCAGCCACTGTTCCAATCGCCTCCTTTTGCAGCTTTGTAAAAGCTTATTAGAGCGCCCATAAGCTCGATATAGGGGCAAAAGTTGCACTGGGTGAACTTCAAGTATCCATAAGCTCAAAGAGCTTGTTCCATCTGTAGCTTAGTTGAAATAAGCTCAAAATAGTCCCTCTTGGACTGTTCTGGACAGCAGATCAGCAGCTTTCTTCCTTTTTCTTGCCTAGATTTAGGTGATTTTAGGTTAGGTTTGAGATTAGTTAGTTGTTGCATTTAATAGTCGGATTGATAGTGTTCGTGTTTTTCCTATTTTAGTTCGGGTTTAGAGCTTTTAAGTAGCTTATAATTGCTTTAGGAAACTACCCTTTGTGCCTTTGGCCATCTGATATCAAGAGCATGGGGGCCATTTTGGAGTCCATTAGTGGTTCACTTTTGCTTATTTATGATCAGTAGGTGGCTATTTGATGGTATAGTCTAAGTTCACTCATAGGTTAGTCTTTCAAGTACCTTAAGTAGCTTATTTGAATGCTTTTCATAGCTTAATTTGTTCTCTTGGTAGCCCACTGTCCCTACAGCAGCTCGTTTCAAGAAGCAGGTTAACCATTCTTTTTTTTTTTTTTTTTTTGGAACTCAAAATAAGAATAACTAAAACTTTTTAACACAATTTTAAACCTTGGACAAGCTTAAACAAGCTGGGAACAGCTAGTTATCAGCCGAGAGAAAAAAAAGGAAACAATGAAATGTGGTGTTTGGGACAGTTGCTTTAAAGACTACCAACAACTAACAAAAAATTTGTAAATAGGCTAAATCTAGTGATCAACTAATCTAATTCATCTAACATTACTTAAGGGAACATTAAATAAGGAAATAAGAGAATTGATAAGCAAAAAAAAAGAATGGTTAACCTGCTTCTTGAAACGAGCTGCTGTAGGGACAGTGGGCTACCAAGAGAACAAATTAAGCTATGAAAAGCATTCAAATAAGCTACTTAAGGTACTTGAAAGACTAACCTATGAGTGAACTTAGACTATACCATCAAATAGCCACCTACTGATCATAAATAAGCAAAAGTGAACCACTAATGGACTCCAAAATGGCCCCCCATGCTACTGATATGCAGTGGCCAAAGGCAGCAAAGGGGTAGTTTCCTAAAGCAATTATAAGCTACTTAAAAGCTCTAAACCCGAACTAAAATAGGAAAAACACGAACACTATCAATCCGACTGTTAAATGCAACAACTAACTAATCTCAAACCTAACCTAAAATCACCTAAATCTAAGCAAGAAAAAGGAAGAAAGCTGCTGATCTGCTGTCCAGAACAGTCCAAGAGGGACTATTTTGAGCTTATTTCAACTAAGCTACAGATGGAACAAGCTCTTTGAGCTTATGGATACTTGAAGTTCACCAAGCTGGCAAACTTTTGCCCCTATATCGAGCTTATGGGGCGCTTCTAATAAGCTTTTACAAAGCTGCAAAAGGAGGCGATTGGAACAGTGGCTGCTGCACTACAGAATTAAAAATGACAAGGAAATGTGATTAGAGTTGCACCTACACCAAACTACTGATGTAAACTAATTTGTAAACTGATTTTGAACAAAAAAAACTTATTTTTCCTAGATTAAAACAAGCACATCAGTTTCAAGACTGCTGTGCCAAACACTCTTTTTTAAGAAAACTGAAAGTGACTCAAGTAACTATGAGATTTGGAACATCAAAGAACTAAAAAAAAACACCTCTCAGATTAGCTTATAAAAACTTATAACATACATTAGAATCAGAAGGTAAACAAGAACTTAATCTGAAATACATAAAAACTTTGAAACTGCATAAACTTTGAGTAAAGTACAAGACTAAATTAAAAACTGAAACAAACTTGCAATTGAAATTAAATAACATAAAGTTAAAAGACACAAGTAAAAATGGAATAGAACAAGATTCTAGACTAAAAATAGAAACTAAGACTGCCTTCTACAATGTGGCTACAATGCTAATTTATACTAAGTGACTAAGTCTTCAAATTGCACTTGGTGTTTTTCTGTGAGGAAAAAGAGCTGAAGGAGCACTTGTGTTTCTTTCCTTACAATCCAAGCCATCCAAGAGGTAGGTGCAAGTGAGCATCAATCTGAGCCGTCTATGGGACTTTTGAGCCAAGGATTGCCACGGTGGCATGGGGTAACCCGTGATTAGTTCTTGGGGTTGGGATTTAGGGTTAACTGGGTAAAGAGATGAAGGTGGGTTTTGGGTATGGTGAAGTTGGGTAAAGGGGAGATAGTGAGGTTGAGTGTTTGGGTTGAAGAGAAAGAAGAGTGTTAGGGTTCTGTGTTTCTTGGGAGCAGGGTTTGCTTGGGCGGGAAAGAATGGGGAAGACAGGGGTGGATAGGGTGTTATCAGTTGACTGGGTTAAAGGGTTGGGTTGACCGGGTTTGGACTTGGATAATGGGCCAATGGTTTGTTATTGGGTTTGTTTGGACTAACAATATATCCATTAAGCTTTTAGGGACCATAGTTGCCAAAACTGAAAATCCAGGGATCAAATATGTAAAATCTGAAAAGTGATCAAAGGTCCATTATTGACAATCTCTGATAGTGTAAGGATTGAATCTGCCAAATTGTGAAACCTGAGGACTAAACTTGACAATTTTAAAAATCCAGGGATCAAAACTGTAATTTCTCAAACTTTTGAAATTTTTCACCAAAGGACTAATTATGACAACTTATGATTTCAAAAAGACCTTTGGTGACTTTTCTTTTTAAAATACGTGCTCAGGGACTATTTCTGTCAATTTTTGAAAGTCGGGGGACTGAAACTGCCAATTATGCAAACTTTGTTCGTTTTTCATCTGATTTTGATAATTTTGCATCTGAAACATATAAAACACAATTTTGAGATATTTTCAGTATTTTGATGCATTTCGGAGTGTTTTTAGACGTTTTGCAGTTCAGATTTGACCTAAAATAATGAGTGAATAAGCACTCATCAAATCCCCCACACTAAAACATTGCTAGTCCCTAGCAATCTTTTGAGAAAACTTAATGGATTTGAATCTCTTTACCAAAAGCCATTACTTCTGGAGTAGCCAAATGTTTCAGTTCAAGTGAGAACTATGGTACACTGATAACCATATGATTTTGAGCAAACGACCAGCTTTCAACGGTTTTGATTTGTCTTTACCAGAAGCCGTTTGCTTCTGGACTAGCCAACTCTTAGATAAATTATCAATATTATCTTTGGTGAGTCGATTACCAATTATGGATTTCCAACTGCCTTTACCACAAGCCATAAACTTGCGGGCTAGCCAACTCTTTACTAATTAAAGATATGGTGAGCTGAACACCATACAATTTTGGGAAAATTGCAAGCCGTCAACGGATTTGATAAATCTTTACCAAGAGCCGTTTGCTCCTGGATTAGCCAATCCTTTTGTTTATTAGACATGGCAGACATGGCGGACTGATAACCATAAAAAAAAAATTTGGCCAAAAATGGGGGGATTGGGTGGTATAATTACATGATAAAATTCGTGAGAATTCCCCCCCACACTAGAAATGAATATTGCCCTCAATATTCAAAGTACCGGCGGTTATGCCGAAACATAGAACGTAAAAGGGAGATACTACGGCCATTATTTGGAATTTTTTTTTTTTTCTTTTTTTTTTTTTTTTTTTTTTAGAAAACTTATATACAACAGCAGGGGGCAACTCCCCCACACTAGGGTGGTAGAAAGTAGAAAGAAATCAGAAATATGGGTGAAAACCCATATAGTTTGCTACTGTTTTTGATTCCTGAGTCGCTAGCTTGACTCGACCCCGAATTCATTGGTCCATAGGGAAGCAAGTGGAAGAGAAAATCTCCATCGGACTTTCATTCAAATGGTTTGGATAAACATTTAATGTGCTGAAAGTTCCACTCCGATGATATACAAATGGCTCGAAAGAATGATAAATGAAGATGCCGGGGTCAAAGATGATGTCCTCACTCCCGTAGGAATGAAGGAGAGGAGAAGTCACATCATATGTGAGGAATGGAAGAAAGATGTTTATAGCAATTACGATCCATTCTTCACCCTCAAAATCAAATTTCCTATTTTCCTTAATTTGAATTTCATCATTAAAGCTCTTTTGGTTATTTTCAACAAATACCTCGGGAGGGAGAGGCGGGGTAGTGTCCTCGATAAGCAAACTCTTATGATAGAGCATGTCTCCCCCCGGGTCAAGATCAAGATCAAGATCAAAATAGAAATGATCATACTCCGGAGGAGATATGATATGAGAGAGTTCACCGGAGAACTCCTCAGGATCTAGATCAAAGCGAAACGAATCATACTCGGGAAGAGAGAAATAAGCATGAGAAGTGGTGCTGCCACGACTCGTCTCTTCCGTATGATCGATATCAAAGAAAAACGACTCATGAGTCGTTAGAGAAAGATCAGGATGAGAAGTGGGATTGCCACTACTCTCCACTACCGTATCAAAGATAAAACTCTCAAGTTCGGGAACATAATCCTTGAGCTCGAGCTCTGGAGGATCTGACGGCTTAGGTTCAACAATTTCGTCAACGTTATCTTCCCTCGGGGGAAGAAAAGGCGACGGTTCATCATATAACATCTTTTCTAATAACGGAACATCTTCCTCCGGATCGCAATCGGTTTCAACCATTTCTGGCAAAATTGGAAAAACATCGACCTCTTCCAAAACGACGTCACTTCTCTCAACCGGCGTGAGCGAAGGAGAAGAGTCGGAAATGATAGGATCGGAAATGGGGGTGGGATTGCCACTCGAAGAATCATCATAAGCGTCATCGATCTTTAAGTTCTCTACTTCAAACGGTTCATCATCATCACTCTCATCAGAATCTGAATAGTAAAAAGTGGGTGGATGACTCGGTCTTTGTTGATAATGGTGACTGATATATCTTTCTTGCTTGCCAAAGACGTCAATTTGAGCACTCATAACGGTAATTTGCTCAGAATAATGATCACTCAACATAGTGGTAGAATCGTAAGGAACGTCAGCATCCCACTGAAAATGATGTTGTGTCAAATTCTCGATCAAATCGTAAGCTTCTTGAGGAGTCTTCCGCATGAGATTTCCACCGGCTGCCAACATGATTTTGTCTCGATTAATCATAGTGATACCATGATAAAAGGTTAGGATTTGATCAAGAAGCAAAATTCGATGATCGAGACATTTCTGCAATAATGTTTTGAATCTTTCCCAAGCTTCAAATACGGATTCCTTGGGTAATTGCTGGAAATTAAGAATTTCTTTCCTCGGTTGCATCGTTTTCGAATAAGGAAAGTATTTTGAAAGAAATTTACGAAACATCTCTTCCCAAGTATGAATTGAATGTTTTTCAATGGTGTAAAACCAAGTTTCAGCTTCGTGGGTTAAAGAGAAGGGGAAGAGATTCAATCGGATATCATCTTGAGAAACGTCACGTTGCTTCATGGATTGAGTAAAAGATAAAAACTTGTTCAAGTGCTCATTAGCATTTTCGTCGTTAAATCCATGAAATTGGCAATGCTGTCGAAGAAGACGAACCATACGATTTTTCAATCTAAACTTGGTTCCCGGAACGATTGGTCCTCCTCGACCGATAAGTGACGGACGATAGAAATCCTCCATGGTCCGAGGATCATGGGGATCAAAGGGTGAGAAATCGAGCATTGTGGAGAATTAAACAATTTAGAGGGTGAGGAGATAAGAATTAAACATTCAGAGGAAATCGAAGATTATTTTGGGTTTTTAAAGATAGAAAACATAAAAGGAAAACGAATTTTGAAAAGGAAAATATTTTTGGGTTTTTATGAAATAAATATTTACAAAAACAAGACGATAACTTCTCGGGGAAGGATCTTCAAAAACACGCGAATCGAGACGGAATCGAAAACTCACTACATGCCCTCCCCGGCAGCGGCGCCATTTTTTGATTTGTCGATTTCAGTACAAAGATATTTTCCGAAGAAATACAAAGGTATGTATTTTCCTGGGTCGTTTTCCCAACGAGGGATGAATTGAGCTTTCAACTCACGTCGCGTACGTGATTTCGAATGGTTAAAAAAAAAAAGGATATTGGGTTTTTACGCTACGATAATGAAACATAAACTAAAACGAACTAAATAAGCATATAAAACAATAATGTAAAGCAAATTTATTCTAAAACGCAATTTAAACCAAAAAACGCAACTACGGGAATCTAAAAACGTGAATTAAAACTAAACTACGTGGATTTAAGCTAATTTTATGAAAATTAAATTAAATTTAACTAATAAGAAATGTAATTTGACAAGAAGAAACTTCTAAAACTTAAAACGTATGAAAAACGCAAAAATGGACGTGCTCGGGTAAAAACCCAAGCCTAAAACGTAAACTATTTGGAAAAATGACCCTAAGAATGAAAATTTATTTTTCCTACGTAGAAAACAAGAAAATATGATTTTAGAAAAAAAGCGGAATATTTTTTTGAGTTTTTATTTATTTATTATGATTTAAAAACTATATACTAAGAAATTAATTATTAAAAATACTAAAACATTTAGGAAAAATGCCAACTTTTGCATAAAAATACCTTAACTTGATTAGAACTAGGGAAAAATAAGAAATTGTAAAAGCTAAATGGGATAAGCTACTAATAAGCAAAACAGTGGCTGTAGCTTATAAAAGGAAAAAAGGCCTTAAGTGAATTGTTTGTGCAAAGTACAACAAGAAAGACCCAAGTGCATAACTGGTGGGAGTGTGTTGTGTTCGAGCGTGGATTTTTAACTGAAGTGACCAGGTTCGAATCCTGACAACATCAGTTTTGCTTTTTTTATTTTTTTTATTTTTTGCTATAAACTAACTTGAAATAAGTAATCTACTCAACTTATAAATTAATCCTAAACAAACCAAAACAGAATCTAATCACTGAAAGAGCAGATTTAGGAAACCAACATCAAAAACAGTATTCTACTATAAAGATCTTAAACCAAACAACCTTTAATTATAAGTGAGCACTTAATAAGCTATGGTCTAATCTAAACTAACACTTATACTAATCCTAAAGGCTACTAATAAACTAATAAGCAAATCAAAAATAGAACACAAGAAGCACTAACAAGATTCTGATGCAGCAACAGTAAAGGAGGACAGAAAAGGCTTCCAAGAGAACTAGCAAATCTAACCAAAACTTTAAAGTTTAAAAAAACACCTACTAAGCTAGAAGAATACCTACAAAATGCTACAAGGGATAGAACTAAACTTAGGGAAGCATGGTATACAATTAAATAAGCTGATACTAAGGGACTAATAAGCTAAAAAAATAAGAAGCAGAAAACACTACTGTAGCAGAAACCAAACACTCTTTTAATACTCCTAATGAACTGAATAGGCAATCTAATAATCTAAAAAGGTTGAAGTGCAATCTAAACTATCCTAATGAGTATTGACGTGAAGCAAATAAGCTAAATAAAAATGCTAATAGGCACCTCACCAAGCTGCTGTTGCAGCAGGCTAAATGGAGCTTAGCAAGCCAAGTTAAGATGTCTAATTAAGCTCTATCAACACTGATTCAATAAGCTACATGGGAATCAAAAATCAAGCTTTGACATCACATAGAATAAGCTAAAAAAACAGATTGGACTAAGCTGATATGGAATGGTACTTACTGGTGCAGGGCAAAGAAATGACCAAACCACCAACTTCACGGCAAGGGCAACATACTCAAAACATTTTTATAATTTTTTTCCTTTTGAGGAGAGTAAGACCAACTGATGAAAATTCTATTTTTGATTTTTACAAATTTTATTGACAACTGAAAATTAACTGAAGCTGCTTGTAAAAATTGAGAAAACACTAAATTGGACTGAAATGGCAGATTTGAAAATAACTTGAAAACACAAAATACTAAATTGGCCAAAACTTCTCTAAGACATAAGAAATTGGACTTTTGCAAATGGATTAAAAACATATATATGACTGAAAACTTAGATTCTAATGACTTGAAGGGTTTTGACATATGACTGAAAACTTAGATTCTAATGACTTGAAGGGTTTTGACATAAACAAGGACAATGCTCGAAACTCGTTTGCCATAGTTTCTGTAAAATAAGCTGACGAGCTCGTTCCTCCAGTGCTTGTTCCCCCAGTACTTGTTGTAGTCTCGGATCGTGCTTTCTTGGTAGCACGTTTCTTACCCATGGGCCGTGGTTGTTCATCATTACCAAACAAAGCCTCGTTTGTTTGGCTTGGGACTTCGCCGGTTAAATCAACCGGTTTCGGCGTCTCCCATTTCTTATAATGACGCAAAACATCCCAAGCGTCATCGAGACCAAACAGTGCTCCTCTGTTTTCCTCACGATACCATTGCTTTGCCCGTTTCATCACATCCACCTCACTTTCACCGCTTCATTGATCCCGTTGCGCACGTACGTAACAAGAGTTGAACTTTGTGCATATCCTGTTCAACGATGTCCATTTGCTTGACATCATGTCCTTGGTGCGCCGTTGAAAGTTGAGTCTATTGAACTCATTTCTGACCCGATACCAAAACGTATCTCTAGGTTGGCACTTTCCAACTTTTGGATCCTCCGAAACAGCTATGTAACACCTTGCAAGTAATGTTTCCTCTGCTGAATTCCAACGATTGGTAACGACAACCTCCTCATCAGAATCAATTGGTTCGGGCTCGGGGTCTTTGGATTTTTTGGATTTTCGCTTAATACGACATTTTCCTTTTTTTGGTGGAGATGTGGGTGTCTCAGCAACATCTTGTGTTTCAGTTTGTGATTGTTGTGATTGTTGTGTGAATTGTAGGTTTTGAAAGTTGGAGTTTAAGGTGCTTTGTTGGTTTTGTTGTTGCCAAAACAGTAATCTTTGTTGTTGTTGCACATTTCTTGGCTTGATAAGCCTAGTGGGTTGGGGTTTGAAGATGAACCAGCGTTCGGGTTAGATGATGAACCCGGGTTTGATGGATTTCACCCATCATTGAGAAGATTGAAGAAAGTATCGTCGTTGCCTCTCGACATTGTTTTTTTTGCAGTTAATTGAAGTTGAAAGATTGAGAGTATTGAGATGATTTAGAAGTGGAAGTGTGAATAAAAATGGTGTTTTGATTGTGTATTTATAGTGGTAAAAAAAGGTTTTTGAATTTTTTTTTATCAATTCTAGCCGTTAGGGACTAAAAATGATTTTTTTTTAAAAGTTAACGGCTAGTAGCCGTTAGAGGGACTAAAAATGAAAATTTTTTGAATTTTTTTTTTGTTTCAGCGCTTAACGCGCGTTACGAAGGCAACGGCCAGGGACCAACGGCGTTAACCTGCTCCTCTTCCATCGGTATAACGCCGATAACGGCGTTAATAGCCCCCTAACGGGCGTTAGGGCGTTAATAGCCCCCTAAGGAAGAACTTATTTTTCTTTTAAATTCTGCAAGTAGATCAACAAATGAAACTTTTAGATAATTATGTGGTTGATCGAATAAATTCAATAAATTATAAAGAGGCTTAAATGTGTTTATAAGTTTACTTACAACTGTTTACCAAATTTGTTCACATAAGCACAAGTTCATTTCTTTTGACTTTATCTCACAAGCAAACTATGCTAACTATTGCCGTAGTACACTAATTTACCAAGTAGTTTTGTAAATAATTGATATATTAATTCCCAAACTGTATTTCAATATTATATGCACAAAGAAAATCATCTAAAAATTCCTACTAACTTGCATCACATTTGCAGGAAATTGTGTATTATACTTGCTTTCTAACATTTGTTTTGTAGTATTTCAATTCACACATGAAGACTTTGACATCCTAAAGCTAGGGGGAGTTTTATGTCAAAGCAATACATTGCAAATTACTTGCAATACTAGATTTATTTTTCATGACTTCCCATTGCAAAGTTGCAATCATCTAGGGGGAGCACACTCGTCTCTTAGACGAAATTCTTTGCAAACTTAGTTGCAAATAATCTAGATTAGAATTACTTTCTTGACGCCCTTACATCGGGATGGACTCGTCAAGGGGGAGTAAAGACGAGATCCGTTCCCGTTACTTGCTCTATATTTTTTTCTTTCACATGTTTTTCCTAAAAACAATGTGTTAGCTTCCTTTCGAAGCTCTTTTTGTTTCGACAAAAAAGGGGAGAAGAAAGTAAAAACTACAAATTCAAACTTTTACGAATTTTAGCTTTTTCTTAAAATAATTTTATGTTTTGTCATCAACAAAAAGGGGTAGATTGTTAATACAAATAAGCCGTAAAAACGTTTATTTATATTTTACGATCTTCTAATGTTTTGTCGATAACAAACGTAAAATCATTTTAACGAAACAAATAAAATACGTAAATGGTTTGAACTAATAGTTTCTAACATATTCACATTTTCACATAAAACACTAAAACAATTATAAGTGATTTTATGATTTAATATTACATATGTACAACAACTAGTGTTTACATATTTGGGTAAAATATACACATAACTAGTATGTAGTATATTGGGTAATATAAATGGGTAGAAACTTAAGTATCATAACCTATTGGGCAAATACATTAAATGTAGTTGGGTACAACCCAAAGCCCATGACCCATGGAACTTGACCCATAACCCATTGCATGACATCATGCTTATATCATATATGGATAATATCCATAACCCATGGTATTGACCCATACCCAATGTCTAGATACATTGAACCCTTGGTGAGCACTCAAGAGAATGTCTAGATACATTGAACCCTTGGTGAGAACTCAAGAGATACATTGTATCTAGCCAAAGATCCATGAATCAACCCATGACCCATGACCCATGACCCATAACCAAAATACCCATGGGCAAAGAGGAGCGTTCCAAGGATCCCTAGCTTTGTGCTGGCCGGATCCCAAATGGAAGGGATCCGTGGGATCCGGGGAACAGTAGAGAATTTTCTCTATAAATAGAGAGCCATTTCTTCCTTTCTATTCATCCCTTTACACACATACTTCCCCCAAGTATTCTAACCCTCTAACCTCAGATCCAAGAGATCTATGTAGTCTTTGTCTTTTGTTTTTGTGTGATCTTCTAGGTTCCTCTTGAAGGAAAGATCACCACTTCTTGAAGACGTGCAAGCTCAAGTCCATGAGTTGCCATGCTTCGTCATCATCAAGACAACGAAGGTTCTCTTGTTGATAGATCTACCTTTCTCCATAGATGTTGGGTTGAAGGCATTAGTGAAGAATGCCGAAAGTGTCAAGATGCAAGCATTAGTGAAAGATGCTCATCATTCGTGTCAAAGCATTAGTGAAGAATGCTAAAGGTGTCAAGACAAAGGCATTAGTGAAGGGTGCCAAGCGTTGTGTCAAAGGCATTAGTGAAGGATGCCGAAGAATCAAATCAAGTAGCATTTGGGAAGAATGCTTAGGTCGTATAATCGATGAGGTGCATCGTTATACATATAAGTATTTGTTTATTTACAAGGATGGTGATATCTTTGATGGTGTTGTAACAAGGAGTAGATCTCCTTGATAATAGGTGTTGTGTCGTGAAGGGTAGTAGTTCCTCCATAGTAATGGAACTAGGTGCTTAGCCTAGTACCTAATAAAGGGTAGGCGACGTTGTGATAGGATTAGTTCTCCTAAGGTGTGAAAGAACTCGGTGGTTAGCCTAGCACCGTATAAAGGGTAGGCGACGTTGTGTTAGGTGTGGTTCGCCTTGGTGTGAAAGAACTCGGTATTTAGCTTTGTACCGGAAAAAGGTTAAGCGACGTTGTGAAGGCTTCTCCGCCATAAGGAGATTGGTGTAGTGCTTACGAACTCTCGAGTAGGTGACTCGGGGAGTGGAGTAGGGCAAGGAAGGTGTCCTTGTAGCCGAACCACTATAAATAACTTGTGTCGTGGTGATCTGCTTCTTACTCTTTATCTTTCATTACACGTTTTATATCAATCTATCAACATCCAACATAAGCAATTAAATAGATTGACATAAGTCGATCTAAATATTTAAAAGGAAGTTTTAAATTGGTAAAACTATTCAACCCCCCTTCTAGTTTTCCACAAAGTTGATTACAAGACAATTATATCCATGTCTTTAAATCAATGTTTTTTTTTTGTAGATACGCAGCTGAACTTGGCATATTGCGGATGCTTAATCGGCTTTCTGGATTTTAGAAGTATGCGTTAAAGAGGAGGCCATAGTTTTCAGTCAAGTTATATATGTTTTATGCAAAATATTACTGTTGTATTAGTTTTAGCATGAATGTGAATTTGTTAATGTCCAGTAGAGTGTTGAATTTGGAATTTCTAATGTTGCTATACTATCATTTAGTAAATAAATCTTGTATTGATTCTTATATTGTGTTAATGAATTTGTTTATTTTTAGTAGTGAAATGACATTTTGAGTAATGGATTTGTTTATTACTTTATTTTGTGATCGATTAATGGTTTTTATTGTTTTAAATATTAATTTTTTGTATTTACAGATTCGGAAAATCTATTATAATAAAAATACCACGGAGTTTAGCCACGTGTTTCCCACATATTAATCACAAAATTCCCACAGAATTGTTTGGGGAAAATCTATTTTTTTGTGGGAAATCTGTGATAACACCATCAGAAATTGTAGTATGAAAATCGTTGAAAAATTGTGGCAAAAAAACCACGGATATGTGTGGAAAAAACTTTGGAAAATTTCGTGAGAAATTTGTGGGAGAAATTGTAGTGTGAAAATCGTTGGAAATCTGTGGAAAAAAAACCACGGATATGTGTGAAAAATGGCTACTTAAAACTGTGGGAAATTTCGCGAGAAATCTGTGGGAAATTAAACCCACGGATTATCCACAATGATATTCGTGGGAAATAAGTCAACGACCCGTGGGAAAACTAGTGGGAAAATATTTACCCACGGGGTTTTTACACACGGAATAATTTCGTGTGAAATCCGTGAAAAAGGGCCTTTTTCCACGAATTTCCCACGGATTTTACCGTGGGAAAAAACTGTTAGTGTAGTAGTGCGCGCTTTTGGTAAGCTATTACATTTGGTCTCATTAGAGTTAAAAGAAACTATATTATCTTAGAATATTCATGTCTACTTTAATACATGCATGCAGAGGGTTATATTGCTCATTTTACTTTGGTTATCTTTACCATGGAGCAAACTGATGATCCAGATTCATCAAAATACCTTTAATTACTATTACTGTTGTAATTTATCTGTGGTAGATCTTATTAGCCCCTATCTTAAAGTTGGTTGCAAGTCTTGCAATCAATTGCATAATGTCCATTTTTTGCATTTTATTCATTGTATCGGCCATGTAATCATATTAATTTAAGTGTGGTCAAGCCTACAATGTTTCGGGTCAAAGTGAGTGTAACGAGACGAGTTCAATGTTCCGATAGCTAGATCTTTGGTTGAGTATGCAAGAAGAGTAGTTTAGTAAACTCTTTCAACATAGAAGAAACAAATAATTTTATATGTCATGTTTTATCATGACAAGCATGTATGAAATTTTTAGTTATAAAGAAATTGAGGGATGATCTATGCAGTGACGAATTTGATGTATTTTATAATGATATAAACAAGTCAATGGTCAATTAAATACTACGTTGATACTTTCAACACGTCTAAGGAAGAACTTGTTTTTCTTTTAAATTCTGCAAGTAGATCAACAAATGAAACTTTTAGATAATTATGTGGTTGATCGAATAAATTCAATAAATTATAAAGAGGCTTAAATGTGTTTATAAGTTTACTTACAACTGTTTACCAAATTTGTTTTCATAAGCACAAGTTCATTTCTTTTGACTTTATCTCACAAGCAAACTATGCTAACTATTGCTGTAGTACACTAATTTACCAAGTAGTTTTGTAAATAATTGATATATTAATTCCCAAACTGTACTTCAATATTATATGCACAAAGAAAATCATCTAAAAATTTCTACAAAAAACATAGGAGCAAAACCATGATAATCTAACCACCAAAATTAGGTTGAAGTCTCAGTTTTGACAAAATTGTATCGAATGTCTAGTCTGTGATTAGTTTTCCCTCAAAGGGAATCTAATAAAAATGATAAATATGTGGTATTTCGACAGTGACAATAAGGAATGCACGTACGATATGTCATTTTAACGATTTTCATGTAGACAGACAATGTAACAAAATGAAGAATTAATAAATTGTTGCTTTTCTTAAAAAAAAATAATTAAAAAAAAATAAAGAATTTACTGTTATAAAAGTCATGCACTTGCCGCTTCAAGAGATTAAGGAGGCGTTTGTTTCATGGGTTTTAGAATAAAAGAATCACAATAATAGTTATTATAAATGTTTGGTTGCAACTTTAGAAAATTAACTATCAAACCACACCCATAGACTCAAACCATGGTAGTAAGGTAGGTTTTCATGCATTCCTGCGAGGCCCACTAAATTTTCACCACAAAATTTTTATAGACAATTTCTCCACCATATAAAAGCCACTAGTCTGTTTTTAATAATATTAAATTACAAATACTTTCCGAATCACATTTTATAAAACAAACAATATTTTATAGTATCATTTATTTTCTCTCTATTACTTTTTTTTCAAATCATTACTAAATTCAAATCCGATTCTAAACCTCTTTACAAACCAAACGCACCCTAAGCATATATTAACCTCTTTCATTTTTTCTTGAATTTGGCTTTTGGGACCATTCAAACAGCAAAGTTGACTTTGGAACTATTAAAAGAAATCTGTGTTTGATTAAAAAAAAATCTGTGTTTGACTATGTAAAAATATTTGTAGCCATAGGAAAATGTGTAGTTCTAGGATTTAAAAAATGAAGATGGGCGGTGAACGTTGCCTATATAATACACATCTGCTGGTATTCATTGAATATTGTCTTTCTTCCTTCACATCCTTCCGTAACCAAAACACCCTTATTAGCTCACGCATTTACTTGATAAACAGAAACATAATGTCTTCACCCAATTACAACCACCTTGCTCACTTAAAAATCCCCCTTAAAGCTATACTATCCGCTACCAACAACTTCGCTGATATAAATTTTGCCGGCACAGTTGGATTTGGAAATCATTACACAGGAAAGCTCTTGTGGTCCGGTGAGTTGATTGATATCCATGCTCAGAGGTGGAATAAAGAATGGGATGAAAAAGAAGAACAGTTTTGGATGGAGATTTCCATGCTTTCTACTCTCGAGCATAAAAATGTGGTTTCTCTTGTTGGGTTTTGTGATGAAAATGGTGAGAAAATCATCATTATCAAGTATGAGTTCCACTGCAGTCTTGAAAACTATTTAAGCTGTTCGATGTTTTTGACCTGGGTGCGAAGATTGAAGATATGTGTTGGCCTTGCGCATGCATTGAGCTATATTCATTATGACGAGCACCGCGATTTTAGCGTTATACATAGAAACATCGACAGTAAGACAGTTCTAATGAATGATAACTTTGAACCCATGTTATCTGAATTTAGACTTTCCATGAAGATTGAAGCATCTCAGAGGCACGATTCAATCTGTGTTGATAAAGTTTCGGATATGGAGGGGTATACAGACCCGACATATATAGAGACTAACCGTGTGAGCCACAAGTCAGATATTTACTCCTTTGGGATAGTAATGTTTGAGCTACTGTGTGGCAGGAAATCAATAATAGCCAACGACAGTATTAAGTATTTGGCTCCAGTAGCCATTACCCATTATAGAGAGAAAAAACTAAATGAGATAATTGATTGGGATCTATGGAAACAAATAGACTCAGAATCATTCGACATTTTTGCAGATACAGCGTATGACTGCTTGAACGAAGAACAATCGAAGCGCCCAAATATTGATGAGATTGTCACGAGACTTGAGAAAGCGTTGGAACTTCAAAAAGCGGTAAGACAGTTTTCCTCTTCCAAATTTCTATAATAATAAGTACTAATATCTACTTTGTTTAAGTGTATACACCTTCACTCCATTAATTTACAGTTTAGATAGACCCTATAAAACTGATTATGCGTAATTAGTGATATCATTGCTGGACCTCGCTTCCTATGACTCCCCCATATATGCAATGCTAACACAACTCAAGTTAAGGTTTCTCCAGGTGACCAAAGAGACCATATTTGCTATGTTCTTTAATCCCTCATTCGCTAATTACATATATGACGTAAATTCTGCAAACATACTTAGCATATAAAGTATTTGATGAAAACGGTTTACATATTATTGTGGGTTAAAGTAGTCCAGGCACTCTCCTTAACCGGCCTGTCGATTTTACCAATGATAGTTTGTTAATTATTTTTAGCATATATCAAGTAATACTAAACAAGACTCTATCCTCTATGCTACTACAAGAAAAATAACTATCAATTCCTTCCTGCTTATTGACTTCATACTTCTTAATTCCATAACTGCCTTTGTCATATCATTTGACCAAGACCGAATAACCCCATTTGTAGCAAAAAGATAGACCAAATCTTTAAGAGGATTGCAACATCAACATACATTTTACAAAAACAAATCCACACAAATGATGTGTCAACATGTGATTGGTGTGATGAAAGAGAAGAGGGAGAAAGCGTATGAAAATACACCAATCACATGTTACCACCTCCTTGTGTGGATTTTTTTTTGTAAAATGTATGTGGATATAGCAATCCTCAATCTTTAACTCCTCTACTGCAATATTTTCCCAATTTCTGCACAGTACTTTCCAACATACTCATGTGTCTTAGTGCTCTCGGGTTTCATTCACAGGTTGGACAATCATCTTGATATTCAACTTGTCAATCCTTGCATACATCTCAAATTTTTCATGCACTATACATCTTGTATACTCTGGCAGCTAGAAGTAATCTTCTTAGTGTTGGATTATATACTATGACAATCATATATTAAAACACATAATACATCAAAGAAACATGCGGAAGCGTATAGGAACGTATAATGAATAATTAATTAATATAAACATAAAGTATGCGTACCTTTTTTATTCTAGAAGAAATAGAATCAATTCCACAAAACTAGCAAGTGATGAACCCTAATTAGGGTTTATAGGATTATAAGAATTACCTCTTACCATTTTTGTAATTCAATCCAAGATACCAACAAAAGTATGTTAGTACCACGTTCTTGTACACACGTACTAAATCAAATTAAAGTAATGCTAGTATTAATCACACGAAATAATTTGTTTTGGAAAAACAAGGTGATCGACACCCAAGGGAGGTGTACGATCGATTCTAGACAAAAACACACAAAACACTTTTTAGGTTTTAGATTATGAGTACAAGAGATAAAAAAACTAAGACCCTAGGCCTTGTATTTATACACACAATAACTTTGTTCCCAAGTTAAGTGTGGGTTGGGTTGGGTTTCCTCGTGGCCGATCGGTTATGGCATCCCAAGAGGGATTCCGGAACCTTCCCAATCTCTATTTTGCAATCTAGTCCTTCAAATTAACATTTAACGATCGTTAGTCCATTACACTTAATTAACTTAACGTCCGTTATATATTTCGTGTAATCAATAAATAAATATAACATTTACATTTAATTATTAACTTTAATTCTCATACGTAAAGCGTGCAATCCCGTGGTCTCGAGTTCGATCCTAACTCACGACTACTAATTTATATCCATAAAACTAATAGCTCCCACTTGGATATATCTTAATAGAGTGATCACATTGGTTAGCGTCTAGCAACACTTCGATGCCTCTAGTACAACTAGAGCAAGGCTCCTAGAAAACCTTTTAATGATTTCTCATTATTATTATCCTTTTGTTTCTAATACCATGTTAAATAAAGATATGGAATTAAGTCATTCTTTATTCAACTATTCGGTTTCTCGTTTTAAGTGATTGGCCAAGATTACCAAATCTTCTGAAAATATTCAGGGGAGATTTTGGGTGCTGCCGCACAAACATCTTGTCAACCCTACGAGGGCCCCAACAGTATTAAACTCCAAATAAATTTGAAGAAACAAATTATATCTTGATTACAAGACTAACCCACAAACTTTGCAATACTTCTGGAAACAACCCTTGTGACTACCAGTTACGTATAGTGTTAAGTTGCCCCATGGAAATGCACTACATTTATGACACTTATATGGTATCTCAAGTCTGAGGATAACTATTCATAATTTACTTAACAACAATATCCATAAAGTAAATTATGTAGCTGGGATAAGTCTTATATTCAATTCATTGGTATGTAGCTGAAATTGGTATGTTTTCTCATCAATATACTTTCAAGTATATTCTACCACATCTCTCAGATTTGTATTAGTTTAATGATACTCCCATATCACTAATCGACAATGGACAATTTAGAATAACTTGGTTACTCATGGATTAAACATGCATATATAGGACAACAATATTATAAATGAAAATAAACATAATCAAAATTTTATTTCATCAAAATAATAAATGTTTATAATATCCTTTATCCAAATACTAATCACAGTTATGCATGAAACTATTAGCTAAAAGAAGTCCAATGCCATTGGCAAATCCAATAAGCTTTTCTCTAGGTAAAGCCTTAGTGAAAGGATCAGTTAAGTTGTCATATTTGTGAACTTTTAATAGATTAATTTCACCTTCGCAGACTTGTTCCCGAACATAGTGATACTTCCGTAGAAAATGTCTGGTGCCCTTCATGACTCCAGGTTCATTGGAAAATATGATTGCAACAGAATTGTCACAATACATATCAATAGGTGATTCAATTGAAGGCATAACACCAAGCCCTGAAATGAATTTTCTAATCCAAACAGCCTCCATTGCAGCTTCCGAAGCAGCTACGTATTCGGCCTCTGTCGCAGACATCGCAATCGTGCTCTGCTTCCTGCTCTTCCAGTCAACTGCTCCTCCATTGATGACAAAGACATAACCCGTCTGATACTTCGTATCATCTTTATCACACTGCCAGGACGCATCACAGAAACCTGTAACACCAAGCTCTATGTCTAGATTTCCACCATACACTAAAAACATATCTTTCGTATTTCTAAGATACTTTAGAATATGTTTAACAGCAGTCCATTGAAGTTCACCTGGATATTTTGAGCGAACGCCACATCTGGCCTTGTGCATCTCACAGCATACATGATAGATCCTACTGCCGAAGCATAAGGAACTTTCTGCATGCGTGCCACCTCAGTAGGTGTTGAAGCACACATATCGCTACATAAGCCATGCTTTACTTCCATCGGCAAATATTCGAATTTTGCATACTGAATCTCTTCAATATTTTATCAATGTAAGCGCTTTGACTTAAACCAATTAACCGCTTTGATCTATCTCTATAGATCTTGATTCCCAGAATGTATGCAGCTTCTCCTAAATCCTTCATGGAAAAACATTGTCCAAGATATGCCTTAACACTTTTCAAACTTGGAATGTCTTTTCCCATAATTAATATGTCATCGACATAAAGGATAAGGAAAATTACATCACTCCCACTAACTTTGTGATATACACATGGCTCATCAAGATTTTGAATAAATCCATACCTTTTGATTTCTTCATCAAATCTCTTATTCCATTGCATCTATGCTTGCTTCAATCAATAAATGGACCTTTGAAGTTTGCATACACGGTTTGGAAATTGTGGATTCACGAACCCCTTAGGTTGCTTCATATAAATTTCTTCATCTAAGCGACCATTCAAGAAGGCGGTTTTGACATCCATCTGCCATATCTCATAGTCATAGTACGCTGCTATAGCTATGAGAATTCTAATAGCTCTAATGTCTGCTACAGGAGAAAAAGTCTCCTCGTAATCTATGCCAAAAGTTTGAGAAAAACCTTGCGCAACTAGACGAGCTTTATAGATGTGTACATTGCCATCCTTGTCAGTCTTTATTTTATAGAGCCACTTACTTCCAACTACCTTATCATTTGGAGGTAAGTCAAACTCTTCCCAGACTTCATTATCTTTCATGAATTGCATTCCCCATTCATTGCAACTTGTCATTTGTCCTTTTCAGGACTTGCCATGGCAGCTCTATAATTAGTAGGCTCTCCAAGATCTCCTAATATAGTTTCCTCAACTTCTATGTTAAGACATAGACGTTCAGG
Organism: Chrysanthemum makinoi; assembly: GCA_910596185.1. NCBI lineage: Eukaryota > Viridiplantae > Streptophyta > Magnoliopsida > Asterales > Asteraceae > Chrysanthemum > Chrysanthemum makinoi. Next base: position 342,189,488 of record OU343222.1, read on the forward strand.
TGCACGCGTAGTCCTTACAGATCTACGAATGGGAATCACTTCAACTTCTGGTGGAGGACCCAGACTATCAGGTTCTACTGGAAGTACGTTAGTGATTCAGAAGGTAATGTATCTTCATGATCATCTTCCAGATCATAAACTCTCCCACTGAATTCTTGAGATACGAGATCCCTTTCAAGAAAATCTCCATACCTAGCAACAATTACTTTATTTTCAGTTGGATAGTAAAAGTAGTAACCCATAGTTTCCTTAGGGTATCCTACAAAGATACACTTTACAGATCTTTGTTGGAGTTTATCTGGTGTGTCATGTCTAACATATGCCTCGCAACCCAGACCTTTAAATAAGACAAGTTAGGAGCTTTACCATGCCATATTTCATATGTTGTCTTGTCAACCTTCTTTGTGGGAACCATATTTAGAATGCAAACAGCTGATTCTAAAGCATAATCCCAAAAGGATAAAGGCAAAGTAGTAAGATTAAACATTGATTGCACCATGTCTAACAATGTACGATTCCTTCTCTCAGATACACCATTTTATTGTGGAGTATATGGAGATGTGAGATTCTGGACAATTTCATTCTCAGCTAAGTAATCTTTAAACTCTTGGCTTAGATACTCACCGCCTCTATCGGATCGAAGAGCTTTAATCTTCTTTCCCAATTGCCGCCCTACTTCTGCTTTGAAAACCTTGAATGTTTCAAACACCTCATGTTTATGCTTAAGTAAATAAACATAACCATAACGGCTGAAAACATCAGTAAAGGTTAAGAAGTAGCTAGCACCTCTCTTTGACACATGTCTAAGTGGTCCACACACATCAGTATGAATAAAACCAAGTAGATCAGACGCCCTCTCCATATTGCTATGAAAAGGTTTCTTCCTCATCTTCCCAGATATGCATGACTCACTTTTATCAAATGATTGATCATTGATATTTTGCAAAAGCCCTTCACGTTGTAGCTTTTGTATGCGACTCTTGTCTATATGAGCAAGTCTACAATGCCAAAGATAAGAAGAATTCAAGTCCAACTTTATTTTCTTATTGATGCTAAACATTGAATTATTATAGTTGTTATATTCATTTCCAATCATATCAATTTCAAACACACCATTCACAGTAATCACATTAAAACAAAATACACCATTTAAAGAAACAAAAATTCCATTACGTGTGAGAGTATGAGTAAAATCAAAATCCAACAATACTGAAAAGGAAACAACACCTCTAATTATAGAAGGTGCATAATAACAATTGTTTAATAACAGTACTAAGCCTGAAGTCAATACTAAACTAAACACTCATATGGGTTCAACAACTGCAGGTGCCCCATTACCCACATGCAGATATTGCTCCCCATAGGCCAGCTTCCTCTCCACTCTAAACCCCTGTAGTGTATTACAAATGTGAATACTACATCCAATATCATATATCCAGGAATTTTTATGATTTAGAGTAAATAATTCAATCATAAATAAGTTACCTGAAGGACTGGCGCCCGAGGACCCGACATACTTCAACTTATTTTTCGCAATTCATCAAGATAGAGAGCACAATTTCTCTTCCAATGCCCAACGACTTTGCAGTGGTGGCATGGTTGATCCTTTTTAGGATTTTCCTTCCTTTGAGTAGGGTTCTTCTTTGGTTCTGGTTGATAGGCCATAACTTGTTTACCCTTGTCAACCTTCCCTTTCCCCTAACCCTCCTTGTTGTTCGTACGCTGCGGTTTTGGCTTATTTATCCTTCCACCCTGAATAGCAAGTACCTTGGGAATAGGAGCCTTTTGAGGTAACCCTTTTTATAATCAATTAGCAATGCGTGTAGGTCAGTAACTGTCTTCCTCACGTAGTGCATATTGAAGTTCCGAACAAAACCATTGAAATCCTTGTTAAGGGATCTGTTGATCAAGTTCACAGAAATGTCATTTTCATAAACTTTGCCAAGTTCTTGTAATTGGTCTATGTATCCTTTCATCTCCAATACATGAGCACTTACGGGTTTACCCTCTCCCTGCTTGCAGCTGTGAAGTGCATCAATCAAATCATATATTTCTACAGCCGCAGGTTTCTCAAACATGGTTCTGAGTTCATTAAGCATGTTGTATGGGAAGTAATTTTCAAACTGCTTTTGGAGATCAAATTCCATCGTTCCCAACATCAAGCAAGCCACATCATTATAACGCTTATACTCAGTCTTCCACGCAGCCTTTACCGCGTCAGAGGCATCAGCTAGCGGTTCATCAGGGCAAGGCGTGTACAGATAATCCAACCGATCAGCAACTCTACAGACAATTCTCAAAGAGCGGTGCCAAGCATTGAAATTCTTAGAGCCAGTCAACTTTTCTCGATCCAAAAAGGTTTTGAACATAGAACTTAGTGCAGTGTTATCGTTGTTTTGAGCCATTTCTATAGAAAAAGTTCAAGTATTAGTATTTTCGATAATACAATTTTTCAAGAAAATAAAATATACCCAAGGTAATATAAACATATAACCATATAATTTTCTCGAAAACTAGGATCCAAATTATCATAGATTCTTTACATTAGTTGATTTGCTAGTAACGAAAACATATAATAAGGTAATATATCGAACAATAATTGGCAAACATTTTCCAACTCCTAGATCATTATGGGATTTAATATTTCCAACGCTATTGCAAATGTAAACATGTTTTATCCCCATCTTGTGCCTTGAGTCCAGGTCTCACTTACTACTCAATTTAAGTCGTCTAACTTAAAGAACTGCAAATATGTTCATGCAAGGTCTGACTTTACATAAAGATTTACCTTTCAATCACAATCTCGCCAAGTTCCCACATGACGTAAATTGCAACTTCAAGTGTTCCTTTAACTAGATGGCACTAACTTAATTTTTATAAAGGGTACTAGTTTTGATTTATGGTGTCAAATCAAATATATACAAAGATGTCATGCATTCATCTTGTAGCATGAATTTTAATAAAAAAAAAATTATTAACCAATTCGTAAAGATCAAATTAGCAAAGTTTTGATTGAGGTATTGATTTTGCCAATCAATGAATTTACCTTTAATTATCGTCCATTATATCGTACTTTTGCATAAGTCTAAAGACTTAGTGTTTCGGATAATTACCACAAAAGTGGCGCATGGAATTAAAGCTAATTCGCCCTTAAGATGATTTTGTACATTTATAACTTACTTGGTAACTCCAATTTTAACGCACAAAGAAGAGGAGAATTTGGTCAGCGCTGAAGCAATAACCTCCTTCTTTCGGGTCACAATTTAATGCGCTCCCCTCCTTGTACCCCTCTTATAGTTTGTCAAAATTGGGTGAGCCGTTCAGACCATTTGCACCAAAATCATCAATCAATTAAACTTATTGAAAATTTAACTCTTCAAAAAACAAATCAAATTTCACAATTGTTTAGTCCAATTTTTTTTTATTCAAAAAAATTACCTTTTTCTTAAAACTTGTCACACATAATAAACAAACAAGTAACAATAAAAATTAAACAACTAAAACAATGCGCGCATAACTAACAATTAATACGTATAAACAAGTAGCCATATGCAACTTATTTGATAAAACCTATTAATAATCAATATCTAGGTTAATTAACGTATATATTAACTAGGGATTGCACTCGCACAATTGAAAGTGAGCCACATACATCGACGAATCGATTGCGTAAGCCATAATTAAAAATATACAAAATTGCACATAATTGATTCATTAATATATAATTGGAGTCTTCATCAATTCAAGATTTATCAAAACATACATGTGATAAAATAACTTAACAATTAAAAATTCTAGCAACCATCCATGACGAACACGCATGTATCATCATGGATATAACATAACAATTATTCAATTAAGTCACAAGATCGCATACAATTACATGTCACATAACGATTTATTAATTAATATATATCACGTAACAAATATATTAATTCTAGGTTTCGATATGATTAACATAACAATTAATATAAACCCTAAAAAATTTAAATAAATCGACTAAAAAAATTAGGGTATCGAACCTAAAAAAAATTTGGTCGATCCTAAAAAAAAATTAAAACCAAATTAGGGCAAAAGCCCTAACCCTAAAAATAGGGTTTACATAATCGTAACCAAAACCCTAGAACAATCATATCAAACAACATACAATATTCGTTTTTTTACGTGTTTAGTAATTAATTACTCCTTAAACCAATGACTCATGATACCACTGTTGGATTATATACTATGACAATCATATATTAAAACACATAATACATCAAAGAAATATGCGGAAGCGTATAGGAACGTATAATAAATAATTAATTAACATAGACATAAAGTATGCGTACCTTTTTTATTCTAGCCGAACAAGAATCAATTTCACAAAACTAGCAAGTGATGAACCTTAATTAGGGTTTATAGGATTATAAGAATTACCCCTTACCGTTTTTGTAATTCAATCCAAGATACCAACAAAAGTATGTTAGTACCATGTTCTTGAACACACGTACTAAATCAAATTAAAGTAATGCTAGTTTAAATCACACGAAATAATTTGTTTTGGAAAAACAAGGTGATTGACACCCAAGGGAGGTGTACGATCGATTCTAGAGAAAAACACACAAAACACTTTTTAGGTTTTAGATTATGAGTACAAGAGATAAAAAAACTAAGACCATAGGCCTTGTATTTATACACACAATAACTTTGTTCCCAAGTTAAGTGTAGGTTGGGTTGGGTTTCCTCTTAGCCGATCGGTTATGGCATCCCAAGGGAGATTCCGGAACCTTCCCAATCTCTATTTTGCAATCTAGTCTTTCCAATTAACATTTAACGATCGTTAGTCCATTACACTTAATTAACTTAACGTCCGTTGTATATTTCGTGCAATTAATAAATAAATATAACATTTACATTTAATTATTAACTTTAATTTCTCATACGTAAAGCGTGCAATCCCGTGATCTCGAGTTCGATCCTAACTCACGACTACTAATTTATATACATAAAACTAACACTTAGAATGTCTATAAGAATTAAGTTCACTCTTGCACAAAGAACGGGCCATAGTTTATCGCCTTCTACTCTTGAATCTTTTGGTTTGAGTCAAAGTCTATATATACTTATGCCATCTGACTATGAACCAAATGCTTTAATAACACCTCGGAGCACAGGAAGTCTACTCAAAAGGGGCATGACACAATAAGTTTGATTTTAGGCAGAAAAAAAAAAGTTTAGATACTATAAATAAAACTATAGCATAAAATATTTGAAAAAACAAAACTTCAATTACAGGTTAAAAACTTAAATTGCATTGAACTGAGTAAATATCCTATAGTATCTCTTCATTTTTCACCTTTTCTTGAAATATACTCGGACAAAATTCAAGATTTAGATGGAGGGCACTCAACATTTATTGGTGAGGGCACTGTTACATATTTCACCCAATTTATCATTTTATTTCACTTTCTTTCCTCTAAAAAAAATTATTGGGAAGAGAGTGTATATCTCAACATAAATTAACTAACAAACATCACTTCCTAAACTTTTAAGGTAATGTCGAAACCTAGTGAATAAGACAACATGAAGAACCAAAACATTTCAAGTTAATAAGACCATGCACTTCCTAAACCATAAAAGGATCTTATTTTAATTATTATCCACAAACAAAATAACTATAAAGTACATGATATACAGTTTTAGACTCAATATAAGATCAAAATAACATTGAAGGCAAAATGTATAGCTCTACATGTCTTAGAAAAAGGTTCAGGAATGTCAGCGAACAGTTTTTATAGTTATTATGCACTTCATTAAACTTACATTTGGTGTTAACTTGTGTATTAACTGACCATCATATTGAAACCTAAACTCCCTTTTTGTAACTTACGTTTTTACAGATAATGTCTTTGCCCAAAGACGAGTTTCAGAACTTAAAAATCCCCATTGAAATTATATTATCCGCCACCAACAACTTCGCTGAAGAAAATATCATCTGCACATATAGATTTTGTAAGGAATACAAGGGGCAGTTCTTGTGGTCCACTGAGCTGATTAATATCAGTGCTCAAAGGTTGAATAAAGAAAGGGATGATGAAGATGAACGAAAGTTTTGGATGGAGATTTCATTGCTCTCTGGTCTCAAGCACAAAAATGTGGTTTCTCTTGTTGGGTTTTGTGATGAAGATGGTGAGAAAATCATCATTAAGAAGCTAGAGTCAAGAGGAAGTCTTGAACACTATCTAAGAGACCCGATGAAATTGACATGGGTGCGAAGATTGGAGATATGTGTCGGTCTTGCACATGCATTGAGCTACATTCATTATGATGAGCCACGCGATTTTAGCGTGATACACCAGAACATAAGCAGTGCCATAGTTCTATTAAATGATGATTGGGAACCCAAGTTAACTTCTTTTGATTGTTCCATGAAGATTAAAGCAACTCAAAGGCACAATTCTTTCCATACTAATGCAGATATGTTCTCCTTTGGGATGGTATTGTTTGAACTACTTTGTGGCAGGAAATCAATAACGGCTCCGGTGGCCATTACCCACTATAGAGAGAAAAAACTAAATGAGATAATTGATTGGGATCTATTGAAACAAATGGATTCACAATCATTCGACATTTTCACGGAAACATCGTTTGGCTGCTTGAACGCAGAACAATCTCAACGGCCACACATTGACGAGATTGTCACGAGACATGAGAAAGCATTGAAACTTCAACTCGAACATCAAAATGAGGTAAGACCGTTTTTCCTCTTCCATCTTTCCATAATAATAAGTACTACTACTATCTATTTGTTTGAGTGTCTACACCTTCACCCCATCAGTTTACAGATTAGCTAGACCCTATAAAACTGATAATACATAAGTAGTGGCCCTTTGATATCATTGCTGGACCTCGCTTCATATGACTCCCCCAAATATGCAATGCTAACACAACTCAAGTATTCGTTAATTACATATATGATGTAAGTTTTGCAATCATATTTAGCATATAAAGTATTTGATGAAAATGTTTTACATTTTTTTTTTTTTTGAAAAGGTGAATATTTATTAGGAAAATGATTGGGATGCCTAAAATATGTGACTAATTGTGTGACTAATAGAGGTGGCAATAAATTATTGGTTTGTGAACAAATGGGTCCCTCTGCTGTCCCCAATAGGATGCTGACACATATGTTTAGGCATATTATTAGGCGTACGAGTTAGGCATCCCAATCAATGCTCTATTTATTAATAACCAAAACTATAGAAACTTTGCATCAAATAACAAATTGGATTAGGACATACCCAAAATCCATCAAAAATAATAAAACCAAACATACATCCTCAAAATAGAAGCTAATACCATGAGAACTTATATGGTATCTCCTATATCAAACACACTATATTCACATTGATTCACCAAAAGTCCTTAGCTTCATGAATACATTTCCTATCAATGTTATCCCACTATAGTCCATCTACCTCACACTAAAAGAACCTACGAGAACAACGAAGACAGGAATCATCATGCAAGCTAAAGCACCCTGACATCATCAATGAAGATCTTAATGGCGAGACTGCATTTCCTACTCATACCGACAGCCTTAGTGCCATACTTGTAGCCCGGTCCACACAAGCACAACATAAAAACCATGAATAAGAACACGCATCATCAGAAACCATTGAATCTCTCCATTGTGATCCAACCTATAACCTCTAATGCCAATACAATGCTAGGACCAAGAAGTCCCATCTTTCATGACTCTCTATACCTAGCAACTTGTATTGACCACCTTTAATCCTCCTTTCATTCCAGTTACAAAACCTCATAGACAGATTTGAATTTTCATTTGAATTCCCCAATCCTCAGCAATATTCCTGACTTCGATAGAATTTTTTACTTTAATGTTCATCAGTTGCAACTTCACAGTATGTGTTACGTCTTTGACCATAACAGTAGCCTTCTTTTTCACTCCATATGAAAATACACACAAGTGGCTAGAATGATCTTTCTTAGGACACATCTTTTATTGTTACATGGCAACTCAGCCAACTTTTCTACAATATTCCTCCATTCATTGTTGGTCCCAATATGAGTAAAACAGATATAATGAAATTGCAATAATATGAATAACTTGTCAATGTTCGAACTGTCGAAATTCTGTACATGATACATCTATATATAGATATCGAATGGTTGTCTTCCAAACGACATGATGGTTCTGTGAATTAACTAATCTAACTATAATAACCGCTTGGCGGTTTAAATGTTTGAAACGGGCAACTTTGGTCCTTTAGGTTTTTGTCTTCATGGATGAAGCAATGGGGCGAGATTATCTGCTCACATTCTCCTCCTTAATCTTGATCGTTGCTTCGTCCTAAGTCTTGAACTCCGAGCATTTGTCGCATAGTCACGAACTTGAGTCTTGGTAATGCTTTAGTTAAAATTTCTGCTCTTTGAAGTTCTCCACTTACGTGTTCTACTTTGATATGACCATTCTCTACGCATTCCCGAATGAAATGATAGCGAATGTCTATATGCTTGCTTCTTCCGTGAAATACTGGGTTCTTTACGAGTTGTATAGCTGATATATTGTCAACTCTAAGCGTTATCTTCTTTTCTTCTAATCCAGTTAATTCATTGAGTAATCGTTTTAGCCATAAGGCTTGACATGCTGCTGCAGTAGCCGCCATAAATTCTGATTCACATGATGAGAGTGCTACTGTCGGTTGCTTCTGAGTACACCAAGTGATAGGTGACTCTCCAAAGTAAAATACTATTCCAGTAGTTCCTTTTCCTTGATCTGTATTAACTCCATAACTACTGTCGATGTATCCTGTAATCTTGCAGCTTCCGTCTTTCTTGTATATTACTCCATGGTCTTTCGTTCCTTTGATGTATCGGATTACTTGTTTTACTGCCTTCAGGTGATGATCCTTTGGGTCTTGGATAAATCACTGAGTAGTCCGGACCTGAATAACTAAGATCTGGTCTTGTATGTAGTAAATATCTGAGACTTCCAATTAAGCGTCGGTAATAAGTTGCGTCAAATGGGTTTCCATCTTCCGCCTTGACCAACTTAGTGCCGGGATCCATCGGTGTCTTTGTGTCATTACTGTCCGTCATGCTTGTTTCTTTCAAGATCTTGTTAATGTATCCAATTTGCTTGATTGTAATCTCTCCTCCTGTCTGTGTAACTTCTATCCCAAGGCAATATGCTAGCAACCCTAGGTCGCTCATTTCAAATTTGTCTTTCATCTGGGATTTGAACAAATCTACTTCTTTCTTTGGAGTGCCTGTGATTATCAAATCATCTACGTATACTCCGACGATAAGTGTAGAAGTCTTGCTTCTCTTTGTGTAGATCGCTTGTTCGAGATTACATTTCTTAAAGTCTAATGACTTTAATGTTTGGTCAAGCTTCACGTTCCAAGCTCTCGGTGCTTGTCTTAAGCCATACAAAGCTTTAGTTAGCTTGTAGACTTTTCCTAGGTTTCCTTGTTGAATGAAACCTTCAGGTTGTGTAACATAGACTTCCTCCTTCAATTCTCCGTGTAAAAATGCGGATTTTACATCTAAGTGGTGTACTTGCCATCCATGATATGCTGCTAGTGCTAATATCAATCGAACTGTCTCTATCCTAGCAACTGGTGCAAACACTTCATCGAAGTCTATTCCCTGTTCTTGTACATAACCTTTTGCTACTAATCTTGCTTTATACTTTATGATCCTTCCTTGTGCATCTCTTTTGGTTTTATAAACCCATTTGAGTCCTATTGCTTTCTGATTTTCAGGCAATGTGGTAAGGGTCCATGTGTTATTTTTGTTGATTGAATCTAATTCAATTTTCATGGCCTCAATCCACTTCTCATCTTTTGATGCTTCCTTGTAATTACGGGGTTCTTCTTCTGTAAAGAATAAGCTTGGCGCTTCTACTTCACGTGCAGTTTGGTAAATTTCAGTAATATCCTTTAAACCTTGTATAGGTCTATGATCAAATCTAGGATCTGAGCTCTCTAATGAGCTTATAGTAGCTCTTTCTTCATCTGAGTTAGGGTTGAAAGTATATGATGGTGGTATGATTGGTGAGGGTGGATCTGGTATAGGTTCTTGTTCTTGATACGTGTTGTCAGTGTTTTCTATGTTAACTGGTGTAGGATTATCATAGTCAACTCCATCTATTACAAAGGTAGTCCAAAACGTATCTTCAGTACTCGTATCCTCTTCATTATTATTCCAATCCCACGGTTTCGTTTCCATAAAGTTTTCATCCCTACTAACATGTTTCTTCTTTCCTACTGGATCATATAGCCTACATGCTTTTGATCCTTCTTCAACTCCTAAGTAAATCATTGGAATGCTTCTATCATCTAACTTCTTCAAGTGAGGTATCGTAACCTTAGCATAAGCTGTGCATCCGAATATTCTTAGGTATTCTAGGTTTGGTTTTCTGTTGTAGAGGGCTTCATATGGTGTTTTATCTTCCAGGGCTTTCGTCGGTACCCTGTTGAGTATGTAAATGGCGTGCCTTACTGCTTCCGCCCAAAAAGTTAAGGGTAACTTCATCGCTTTTATCATACTCCTAGTCGTTGATAACATTGTTCGATTTCTCCTCTCTACTACACCATTCTGCTGAGGTGAGTATGGTGCTGTTAATTGTCTCTCTATTCCATTTTCCTTACAGTACTTGGTGAATTAATGTGATGTAAATTCACCTCCTCTATCAGTTCTTAGCATCTTGATTTTCAACTTCAACTTTGATTCGATCTGGTGTCTAAATTCCTTGAATGTGCTAAACGCTTGATCTTTAGAGTTTAGAAAGTAAGCCCACATGAAACGTGTGCAGTCATCTACTAATGAGAAGATGAGCTTCTTTCCGGAGTGTGTTGTTGGACTTATGGGACCACAAAGATCTCCATATACTAAGTCTAACGGGTTCTTTGATATGAATTTAGCTTGGTTTGGAAATGGTGTTCTGATGTGTTTTTCTAATAAACATGCATCACAGATTTGTCTTGCATGCTTTATTCTTGGTATTCCATCCACTAAACCTTTCCTTGTCATTTTGTCTATTGCATCAAAGTTCAGGTGACCTAATCTAGCATGCCATAACCATGCTTGGTCATCTACGTTTGCTAAAAGACATATAGGTGCTACTATATGTAATCTAATACTGTAAAGTCGATTCTTAGATCGTTCTACTTTCATCAACAACTTCTTGTTCTTATCATACAAAGTCAGTAAATTTCCATCCATTATGATTTTGCAACCTATTTTGGTAAGTTGTCCTAGACTAAGTATGTTGCTTTTGAGGTTTGTAATGTAGTAAACATCCGAGATCATCTTCTGTTGTAAGTTTCTACATCCTAATAGTATTGAACCTCTACCCTTTATCTCTACATACGATCCATCTCCAAAACGAACTCGTCCAGTGATGTTTTCGTCAATATCTTTAAAATGGCCTTTTGTGCCTGACATATGGTTGCTTGCACCATTATCTAAATACCATATGCTAGCATCTGTCGTAGCATATTTTTGGGGTTGTACTTGTTCTTCATTTAACAAGATTTCTTCAGTTTCGTGTGTAGCCATTAGCAATGATGGTTCATCGTCTTCTAAGATAAGGTTTGACTGTTCTTGAGTTGTTGATGGACTTCTACAATCCTTCTTGTAGTGTCCGAGTTTTCCACAATTATAGCATGTGATTTTGCTCTTATCCCATCCTTGTTTTCCATTATTTGACTTATGGGATGAGTTTCCTCCATTCGAGTTGTTTCTATTTCCCTTATTCTGCCAGTTTCCACGTGAATAGTTTGATCTATCTCTATATTTTGTAAATCGTTTCTTATTCCTAGAATGTTCACCTTGTGCGAATAATAAGTTATCCTGGCTATCTACTTGTCCTCCCTTTCAGAGTTTTATTCTCTCCTCGAATGCCTTAAGTTTTCCTGTGATCTCATCTAACGTAATGTCATCGAGATCATTCGTCTGTTCTATGGATGCTACTATTTGAATGAATCTATCTGGTGTGGAGTCTAATAGTTTTCGAACTAAAAGTGATTCATCCAACTCTTTTCCTAATTCTTTTGCCTTCGTGGCGTAGCCGTTCAGTTTGGTACGTAAATGCATCCACCGTTTCATCCTCCTTCATCTGAAGAGTCTGAAATCCAATCATCAATGATTGTAATCGTGCTTGTTGCACCTTTTCTTCTCCAACGTGTCTCTTTTTCAATGAATCCCATAATTCTTTTGCTGTTTTGCAACTTGCTACTTGTAAGATCACATCTTCGGTTAACGCTTGATATAAGAAGGCGGTTGTTGCCTTATCCTTCTTAACATCTAATTGTGTATCAGCCTTAGGTTCTATTGTTTCCCATAATCCTTGCGCTTCTAGTATCACCTTAATTTGTATAGTCCAAACTGTGTAGTTTGTGATTTTGAGTTTTGGGCATTGATACTGTGTCATAGGGGTTACGGGTTTTGGTGCAGTGTTACTGCCACTTGCGTCGTCACCGGGCATTTTGATGGTGCTTATGATCTTCACTTTCTAATTCGTATAGGGATTTCTAACTAGTGGTATCACTTAATACTACGGGAACAGAAATAGTTATCCGGGAATCCTAATATGGAACAATGAATTTCTAATAGTATAAACTAAGTATCTATACTATTAATATGAAAGAAAATCCAAAAGTTTTAGATTTTTCGGTGTGACCTGTATTTGTCACGCGCGTACTCCCTTCTTGTCGGTACTTTAGTATACCAACTATGTGTTTCTTTTCCCTTGTATCACGTTGTCCTTACTTTTGTATCGAACTTGCTTCCTTTATCTCCAAGTCTCGAACTTTTTGTGTCGACTTGCTTTATTTATCTCCAAGTTTTGAATAAAACACAAAACGATTCAGAAATTAGTCTCGGTAATTTCTTCCAAAAAGACCAAGCGAGTTGCTTGTCTTGTTCTACTACTCGACGGTAGTATGTCAACAAGTGATGTCCTTGTTGCCTTCGTTGCTTGTCCGCGTTCAAACAATACCTCTTCTTTTATTCCACACCGTATCTACAACAACCTACAGAAATACCAACGGTATCCTTGCGAGCAAATGATCAGGATGCTCCTGTTGTTGTCTCTCTTTTGTATTGCGAGCGTTTTTCAAAAACAGTTTGATATGTTTTTGTGGTTCGGTATACCCTTCTTCTTTAATCCAAGCAACGTCCTTCTTTTCCTTTACGTACGTCTTTTCCTTCTCTACTTTTGTCTCGGCAAAAGGAGTCTTCGTTGTATGATTTGAAAAAACAAAGAAACAAGTGTAACAAAGTTGTTGTTTTTTTTAATTTGCTGCGTTCCAAATCAAATCAACGTGTATCAAGTCACCACAGTTTTGGTGGCTTGTCGAATGCAATTTCTACACAAGTACGGTCGTGCACTACTTTCCTTGCGTTATCAAGTTATCCAGGCAGCCAACTTTTCTACAATATTCCTCCATTCATTGTTGGTCCCAATATGAGTAAAACAGATATAATGAAATTGCAATAATATGAATAACTTGTCAATGTTCGAACTGTCGAAATTCTATACATGATACATCTATATATAGATATCGAATGGTTGTCTTCCAAACGACATGATGGTTCTGTGAATTAACTAATCTAACTATAATAACCGCTTGGCGGTTTAAATGTTTGAAACGGGAAACTTTGGTCCTTTAGGTTTTTGTCTTCATGGATGAAGCAATGGGGCGAGATTATCTGCTCACATTCATTGCCTAAATTTGCCACCTTCATCTTTTCCTTCATAATTTCCCAATTTTCTTTTGAGTGATCACAATTCAAGATGACTATGAGAGTCATTACATTTTGTGCAAAGAGGACATACCAGGTTCATAGAGTTATTCCATAACAACATTCTGTCTTGAGTCTGCAATCTCTCCTTTACTGCAGCCATAGAATAAAAGAGTGTCTAGGCACACCCTGAGAATACCACACCAGCTTGTTCCATTTTACAGTTTGACTTCTAATTCTCATATCTTCCCAAGCTGTTTTAACACTAAACTTTGTAACAGTCCCATTTTGGCATATCCAGTGCACCTTATCAGCAACAATTCCTGAATATTCGGGACAGTAACATTTTCAAGTTAAGGAAATAGAGAGTACCATTCATTAGGCCACTGCCAACCTCCATTATGAATCAATTCGCCCTGTCAAATTATTCTCCATTCTAAATGCATTCCTATAACTTTCTGGGATAATATTGCAGAGAGGCCCATTATTGTTGGTATTACTGGGCTGATAATCGAAATATTGCTTGGATAATTATTGAATCGTGTATAGTCCACTTTCCTTATACAATATTTCGACTCTATTTATTGCCTTGTGTTACACGAAATTTGTATTGGGTTAAGACTTTAACACACTCTAATTCTAGACACAAGAAAGAGAGCAAAAACATGGATACTTTGTTGTATTTGTTATTGATATGAATATGTGCCTGTGGAAGACCAAATTATGTTTATATATATAATTATATATATGGTAAAGTTAAAATAAAGACAAATACTTGTGAGAAGGATAAGAAGGATTTTTTTAAAGTTCGCGAAAAAAATTTTAAAAAGTTTCACAAGATCGGGTACATTGATGCAAAAAACTTTTGTGAAAGAAGTTTTTCTAATTTTGATCTTTTATACGTTTTTTTAATGCATAGAAAACAAATTTTTATGCGAAAAAAAAATTTTATGCACAAAATTTTCAACTTGTTTTAGTTTGATACGCAATAATATTCTGATGAAAAAAATCAAAAGAAGTTGGGTAGAAAAACAAATTTTTGATGGACAAAAAAAACGATTTAATACACAAACGTATTTTTTCATCATTTTTTTTTGGAAAAAGTATCCACTTTTAAAAAATTTCCTTCACAATTTTTTCATGCACCAACATACCTGATCTTGTGGAATAGTTTTGGAATTTTTCGAGAAATTTTTTGCAAAAAAAAGCATTCTTATTCTTCTCATGGATATTTGTCTTTTTATTTGATCTTTATATATATATATATATATATATATATATATATATATATATATATATATATATATATATATATATATATATATATATATATATATGTATATATATATATGTAGTTACCCAACTTTCCTATTTTGTTCACCTAAGTTACCAAACTTTCATTTTGTTCACTTAGGTTACTGAACTTTAGTTAAGCATTCAACCTTCATTTTTCAATGTAAACAAAGTAACCAAAATGCATTTTTTTAGGTAAGTTAAGTAACCCAAATGCATTTTTGTAGGTAAGTTAAGTAACCTAAATGTCTCATTTTACAAATTCAAGAACTGAATGTCAACTCCGTGTAGTCCAATACCTGTTTGCACAAAAAGTTTCAGTAACTTAGGCGAATAAAGTTAAAAGTTGGGTAACCTATCTGTCTATATACCCTATATATATATATATATATATATATATATATATATATATATATATATATATATATATATATATATATATATATATATAACTTAATGGTGGTTGTATTAAAAGTTTTGACTCCTGATGAAAGATCACACCCTTTAGTGAAAAGTCACAACACTTCCTTTTAACATATCCAACAATAGTTTTGCAACAGTCACTAAATGGAATCATTAAAGACATGTATATGTACAATTTAGTGACCACACAAATTTTGTCACTATATGCCCCTTGACAATTCACAACCTTTATTCACAATCTTTTCTATTTTTCAGACCCAAAATCAAGTTAATTAATTTATACAAGCATGCACTCCACATCTCTAAACTCGTATTATAACTTAACTTGAAATCCATTTGGTCTCGGGTAAATCACCATTACAAAAAAAGTTTTATGACACTAAAATCACCAACAATCCTCCCCATTTTAGTGTAATCCTTAATTTTCCAAATAATCAAAACAAATCAAACTCTGCATAGATGTAAATGTCGTTAGGGAATGAATTTTAACTTAGTATATCACGCATTGCAAAATATTCAAAAATCGGGGTATCGCTAAGGATTGAACCCTTCAATTCTTTTGAATACTCGAAGATAACATACACGCGAGTTCTACATTTTCTCAGATTTTTGTACTTGACGCTATACAATCCATGCACCCTTATTCATTCATGAGCATATAGAAAATCGAGTGTAAGCTTCTTGAAGCTACAAAACTCCATACTCACATATGTAGTTCTTTTAATCTTGCTCCTGCATTGCAGTTATTCAAAAGAACTAATTAAGAAGATAAATTTCAACCTCCTCATCTTGCATGTCAGAACACATACTTGGGAAAGTATACTATGTGTTCCTATCTCTAGGTGTAAGCTTTCCTCATTGAATTTAGTTTCTAGCGTTGTATTAGAAGCGAATTGAGCATCTCGTTGTTGGAGAATTTGTATGGACTTTTATTCCATCCCTATTTGTGACTTTGTGCACCAAGTCTCTAGCTAACCCTTTTTTGAGTGGTAAGCTATTAAAGTGTAAAATCATTATCCCAACATATAATATACACATGGTAATATTTTCTTTTAAACATAATACAATGTTTAATAATAAATCTTTTAACCATTATACTTCTTTAGAACACAAGAAGCTAGAAACAACAATTTATGATGCCATAGTTGAACACGTTGTACAACTTTGCTTCTATGATCCCAAAATAAGATACCACGTCAAATGTGAAAATTCATTCACTTATGATCGTGTAATCTTTTAGATCAATTATTTAACTTAAGTGCAACAATAATTGTATTCTTTCAAATGTTGAAGAATCCATTTTATTCAAATCACAACTCATGGCCTTCAAATAATTAAATACTTCAATTATAGTATCTAAATATACCATTCATATCATGAGATAGAACCAAATGATATTTCCTTTCTTCTAGGTATTGTCTAAAACTCTAAATCATGAAGTTAGCCCATTAGACAGAAGGGCTTAATCAAATATTCAAATTCGATATTATTGTATCGGTGATCACAATACAATGTGCCTTCGCTACATCATGTAAGATCCATCACATGTGAACGCGTAATGTTTTACATCAGTAATCCAATTCGCATGAGTATTTCCTTATAATTACTAAAGGATTCCAATTGTATTCTAAACCACAATCAATGGTTTTCTTCAAGTACTTGAGTACTCGAATAATAGCAGGCCAACATATCATTTAGATATAAAGAAAGATATATACCCAACTCCTAATAAATCATCTAAATATAAAAGTACTATATATTCATTAGACAAAATAAACACTTTATGTTTTGGATAATAATATACTTTTGCCTCCTTTGATAACAGATTGTTAAATCATAAATATGTAAATTAAATCATGCCCAATGATTAAAGCATATACGCAATATTTGTAACTTTTACACATAAAAATATCATATATCGATACATGAAGCAACCTACTAATCAATATACTGGTTAGCCCAACAAAAACAATTTTACTCACAAAATGATGCAATACTCATCAACATTGAACAACCAAACAATTTTCGGACATAGAAATGTTTGATTCATTCAATCAGCAAGTTTCGAAAGACTTCATTATGATCATGGCAACTAACATAATTCAAAACATGTATGCCAATCAAGTAGACATATAAAAATAGTGATTGTGGGTCCGATATTTTTGTGTAACGATCATGAAACGTATGAACAAGAGTTTGAGCAAATGAAAATAACCTATGTTCATTAGAAAGAACAGCATGTTTACACAATCTTGACCTGAGTCAACTAATAATACCCATTTTGTTCATTACGACTGTATTAGTCTTACTTTAGAGGTTAAGGTGATGGCTTTACGAGGGATAGTTGCAGAATACTATCTCTGGCAATGACAAATGTAACTCTTCAAGTTATGAAGAGGAAGATTCCACTTAGAAAAGGAGGAAGTTTCTAGTGGTAGAATTGATTGCTTATCACTACTACTAACCTCCCTTTATATACTAGAGAGATACACTATTAGTAGTTACAAGAGAATACTAATATATAAACTAGAATCAAACTAGAAGTAAGGTATGTGGCTAGGGTTGCTTTACTATGCTGACACCTCCTGCAAGTTGCTTTCCCTGCTCTCGATGAGTCCTTATCTTCCCAAGGATTTTCCCGCTTTTCCTTATCTCAAATTACTCCCGCCTAAGTGTGTCGATCAATAACTTGATATCCGATCATAAATACTCAGCAAAAAGATCAGATATATATACATTCGTATAAAACCTTGGAATTGGGGTCTCGTTATACCTTTTGATAGCATTTGTAGCCATCTTGATTCTCTTATCTTTTCTTTTCTCACTCGCGTTTGCCTCTCAATTTGCGCTCTCTTCACTTCTAACAAATCTCTTTCCTCATGCGGGATTGAGATACTATTGACAGACCTTTGATGTGTTCGTGCATATCGCAATGATTTAATATCAAGAAAACTGCGTTTCACATGCTTTCCTTTTGCGATCTTACGAACATCAACTCCTTCAAGAAGTCGATGTAGTATCTACAACCTAGGACCACCTTCATGTGGGAGACGTATGGGAGACGTAAACTAGATGTCTAATTTACACAGATATCACTAGCTTAATCCTATATAATCATGTGCAAAGATACACGGGAATAATGATACACATAAATTCGTAAAAAGATATTTAGACATTGATGCACGAGTAAATTGAAATCCCAATTTAAATTGCAAACAAAGGATGACGAAGATGGCCAAATTCCGATATGGATTATGAGTAGTAGATGTAAAAGAAAAAAAATGTAAGATGCTGAAGATGGCCTTCTGTTTGGTTGAAGGCTAAAGGAGAAAATAAATGGCTCGGGAATTCATTCTTGATCATCGACGACAATGATGTAAATCAGTTTTGCTGAACGTTAACATATATTCATCTTCCTTGCGATTAAATTTGAAGGATGAACGTCGGTACGAACATCGATATAATAGTTTGAATTTGAAATAATATTGAATTTCCCTATTTTGGTTAAGATTGAACGAGGAGATCCATGTTAATAGGATGATCATGGCGACTGCTTCAAAGTATACCTAGAGAATACCTAGAGAAAAAATGACGGACTATTATGCAAAAGATAATATAGGGTTTTCTACAAGTGAGGAAGGAATGAGTGGTTTAATACCTAAAATGCCCCACAACCTTATTGAACTTTTTTAAAATTTCATGAACCTTTCATGATACTTGGCAATCTTCTAGTGGCTACCTATACTTCTTACTTTAAGATCTATCTCACATGAACCTCAACCTATATATATATATATATATATAAACTTAATGTGGTTGTATGAAAAGTTGGAACTCTTGATAAAAAGTCACAACACTTCATTTTAATGTATCCAACGACAGTTTTGCAACAATTTAAAATTCTCGCTATCTGCAATCATTAAAGACATGAGTATAGACAGTATAGTGAATGTGATCACACGAATTCTGTCACTATAACTTACATTCACAACCTTTTCCATTTTTCGTATCCAAAATCAAGTTTCCGCACCTCCAAACTCATATTATAACTTAACATGAAATCTATTTAGTCTCGGGTAAATCACCATTACACAAAATATTTAGATGACACTAAAATCACCAACAATTATCACACCACCTATCATACCATATAAATGTATGCTTGACATCCAATCTTATGTATATTATGTGGTCTCAATTTGTCCTTTAGAACCAAAAATACATTCCAAATACAACTATCTGTTTTTTCACCCTCCACTTCCGAAATACTCTTATCCATCAAGTTTACTACATTCACCCATTTAATCCAAAGGGACTCTTTACTACATATAATTGTGGGTTAAAGTAGTCAAGACACTCTCCTTAACCGGCCTGTTGATTTTACCAATGCTAGTTAGTTAATTAGTTTAGCATATATCAAATGATATTAAACAAGACTCTATCCTGTATATGCTATACAAGAAACATACACTATCAATTCCTTCCTGCTTATTGACTTCATACTTCAAAATTCCATAACTGCCTCTTTCATATCTTTTGACCAAGACCAAATAGCCCCATCTTAGCCAAAAGATAGATCGAACAAATCTTTAACTTTTCTTCTGCAATATTTTCCCAATTTCTACACAATACTTTCCAACATACTCATGTGTCTTAGTGCTCCCCGGTTTCATTCACAGGTTAATCATCTTAATACTCAACTTGCCAACCCTTGCATACATCTCAAACTTTTCCTACAATATACATCTTGTATACTCCGGCAGCTAGAATTAATCATACATCTTGTATACTCCGGCAGCTAGAATTAATCTTCTTAGAATGTCTATAAGTATTAAGTTTATACTCTTGCACAAAGAACAGGCCATAGTTTATCGCCTTCTACCCTTAAATCTTTGGTTTGAGTCAAAGTCTATATATACTTATGCGATCTGACTATAGACCAAATGCTTTAATAACACCTCAACAACAAATATTAACTGCATTATCCAAGACTATATCTCAACATAAATTCACTAACAAACATCACCTCCTAAAATTTTTAGGTAATGTCAAAACTTAGTGAACAAGAAAACATGAAGAACCAAAACAATTCAAGTTAATAAGACCATGCACTTCCTAAACTATAAGCGGATCTTATTTTAGTTATTATGTTGGAAAACACGAGGGCCTTTTAGGCTTATATTTGATGAAGAGAGGAACACTTAGAGAATGTTACAATGTTACTTTATTACTTAAGCTTTTCTTCATCCTTTTCAAATGCATCACCTTAATACCTATTTATACTACTCCATGGAAGATTCTAGAACTGAGATACTTCCATGGATCTTCTAACATAATCTAGATAATTCTTATTACATCATCATCATTATCAAATCATCTAATTCTATATAGAGTCAAAAAGAAATGGAATCCAAAGGGGAGGGGGATTTTCTTCGGGGCTCGAGCGATAAATCCTACTAGATATTTCTATCACACTTTGCTACAATATTCTACACACTTCTATGGATATTTTTTAGGATCATTCTTCGTTATTCTAGAATCTTCTTCATCATGGGCTTGGGCTTTCATTGATAGTCCAATATTTATCTGACTAAATCAAGTTTACGATCCAACACCCCCCTTTAAATTTGATTTACATACTCCAAGCATCATTCTTTTTTTCTTTGATAAATCTTTCTCGTTGAGCTGCTTGGTGGAGATATCTACAACTTGGTCTTCGGACCTCGTATATATCACACGAACATCCTTTCTTTCAATGCATTCTCTAATAAAGTGATAACGAGTGTTAATATGCTCACTTCGATCATGGTATACAGGATTTTTCGCTAAGTCGATTGCCGACTTGTTATCCACGTAGATCTCAGTCGCATCTTCTTACTCCATGTGTAGCTCCTTTAGCATACTTCAAAGCCAAATTCCATGACATACACACGATGTTACAGCTACGCACTCCGCTTAACAACTGGACAAGGTAATGATATGTTGCTTCTTTAAATACCATGTAAAGGCATCGTTACCCAGGAAGAATAAGAAATTAGTTGTACTTCTTCCATCATCTTTGTTTCCAGCCCAATCACTATCGCTATATCAAACCAGCTTGAAGTCTTCACTTTTTGAGTAAAACATACCATAATCTACGGTACCATTGATATAACGGAGGATCCTCTTCGCAATCTCCAAATGTTTGTCGTAGGTTCTTCCATGAAACGACTAATTAATCCAACCGCAAAGAGTATGTCGGGTCTTGTACATGTCAAATAGCACAAACTTCCAACGAGACTCTTGAATATAGTTGAGTCTACCATTTTTCCTCGGTCATGGATATAAGGCTTTGCCTTATGTCCTATAGGGATGCCAACAGGATTACATCTCTTCATGTCGAACTTCTTTAATATCTCCTTGGCATATCCTTCTTGACATATGAAGATTCCTTTGTTTGTTTGCTTCACCTCAATGCCAAGATAATAAGACATAAGTCCTATGTCTATAATCTCGAACTCTCTCGTCATTGACTTCTTGAGCTCACCAATCATACTTGGAGAATTTCCTGTAAAGATCAAATCATCCACGTACAAGCAGGCGAGCAATATACTTCCACTTTCAAATTTAATGTAAAGTGGATATTCACTTAGGCATTTAGTCAAACCATGTTCTTGGAAATACTTGTTAATTCTAGTATTCTAAGCATGTGGTGCGTGCTTTAGACCTTATAAGGCCTTCTTCAATCTTAGCATTTTACCTTCTCGCCCTTTGGCAACATATCCCTCCGGTTGTCCACATAAACTTCTTCTTCGAGAAGTCCATTTAAAAATGCAAACTTTACATCCATTTGGTGAATTTTCCACCTATATTGAGCAGCAATAGCAATAATCATTTTTATAGTTTCTAAACGAGCAAAAGGAGCAAATACCTCTTTGTAGTCGATCTCATGCTTCTGCTTGTAACCTTTTGCCATAAATCTTTCCTTGTACTTCTCCACGTCACCTTTGGCATTTTTTTTTGGCCTTGTATACCCACTTGACTTCAATAGCCTTTTGGCCTTTTGGAAGGGTCGTCAACTCCCACGTATCATTCTTCACTATTTACATTATCTTCTCATCCATGGCTTATCTCCATTTCTTAGTTTTCATAGCCTCCTTAAAAACTAAAAGTTCACAATCAACATATAAACAAAGAAGGGGTATCTCATCAGTTACCTCTCCTGCAAACTTCTTGTCTTTGGTTCTCCTTCACTTCAACTTGAAGGTGAGGCTTGGGTTAGAGTTAGACTTTGAGGTAGTTGGACTTCTTCACTTGATTCACCTGTCTCTTCTTCGTCATTTATAGGAAGAAAGTCATACCTTTAATTTTCCTTAATGCTCGAATCCCATGCTTCTTCTTCATCGAACTCTACATCTCTACTCACTACCACCTTCCCCGTGATTGGATTATAGAGCTTATAACTTTTTGATTGCTTGTTGTACCCAATGAACACATGCACCTCACTTCTATCATCAAGCTTGGATCACCTTTGGCTTGGAACGTGGACATACGCTATACTTCCGAATACTCTTAGGTGAGAGGCGTTAGGCTTCAACCCATTCCATGCTTCTTAAGGAGTCTTGTTTTCTAAACTCTATGAGGTTCAATAGATATAGTGCACAATCAACCGCTTCGGCCCAAAACTCCTTTGGCATTTTCTTACTTTTCAACATGCTTCGGACCATATTGAAAATGGTTTTATTCTTTCTTTCCACCACTCCATTTTGTTGTGGGGAGTAAGGAGTCGTTAGAAATATCCAGATCTCATTATTCTCACAAAATTTGTTAAATTCATTTGATAAAAATTCTCCACCTCTATCGGATCTCATGGATTTAATTTTTAAACCTTTCTCCTTTTCGACCATAGTTTTAAATGTCTTAAAAGCTTCAAAAGCTTGGAGTATTTCTTGAAAAGTCATCAATACAAAGCATAAAGTAAAGATTCTTACCATGAGAAGGTGGAGTAATGGGACCGCACAAATCCATGTGAGTTAGTTGTAAAGGCTCCTTAGCTCTTGATGTCACTTCTTTTAGGAACGAACTCCTAGCATGCTTCCCAAGAAGGCATCCTTCACACACTTGATTGGGATGATCAATTTGATCTAACCCTTTCATCATTCCCTTTGAGGATAGTAACTTTAAGTCACCAAAGTTTAAATGCCCCGTACCTCATGTGCCAAAGCCAAGAATTATCCTTCAAATAACTCTTAAGCACTTAGCTTCATCACGTTGAATGTTTAGAAGGAATATTCGGTTTTTAGTCATTGGCACTTTTGCTATGAGCTTTCCTTCGGGATTTCTTATTATAGCACTACGATCCTTGAAATGAATATCATAGTTTTTCTCTAAAAGTTGCCCTACACTTAAAATGTTACTTTTAAGATTGGGCACATTGTATACATCTGAAATATATTGGCGACTTCCATCTTTAACTCGGATAAGTATCTTCCCTTTTCCTTTCACCGGTGCCTTTGATTCATCTCTAAAGGTGACATTACCTTTACTATTATCCATACCACGGACAAGTCTTCTTCACTTGTCATATAGTTACTCGCACCAGAATCTATATGCCATGGCTCTATCCTCTCTTCTTATTTGCCAAGTCTTGTCATTAGCAAAGTAAGCTCATCTTTATCTTCTACCTCCACAATATTAGCTTTCTCTTCCACTTGCCTTGAGCTACTATACTCATAGGCATAATGACCATATTTGAGACAATTGTAACATTGTATATGGGGCTTACCTCCTCTTTGAGATTGAAAGCCTCTCCCATGATCTCTTCGATATGTAGACCATTGGTTTTCATCTTCTTTGTTGACATCTTCTCTTCCTCCTCCTCGTCCTCGGCCTTGGAAACCACCACGACCTCAAAAAATACCGCGTCCTCTTCGTTGCTCCTTTCCATATAGAAAACTTTTTTCTCTTTCTTTAAAAGAGACCTTTGAGTATAAAGCTTTCTCCAAGGGTTGTTTCCCCCTTCGTTTCTTCAACTTCTCTTCATGGGCTTGTAAAGATCCCATGAGTTGATCAATGGTCATATAGTCTATATCTTTTGACTCCTCTATGGCCACAACAATATAATCAAAGATTTGTGGCAAAGAGCGAAGAATCTTTTCTATCACCCTTGTGTCACTCAAGCTTTCACCATTTCTCTTCATTTCATTTGAAATGGTCAAGACACGAGTGAAATAATCCAAAATGGTTTCGGATTCTTTCATTTGGAGTTTTTCAAACTCTCCTCTAAGAGTTTGAAGACGTACCATTTTCACCTTTTCAATTCCTTTGAAAGCATTTTGAAGGATCTCCTACGCTTCTTTAGAAGTGGTTGCATTTGCAAATTTCTTGAATATTGCATCATCAAGACATTGATAAATGAGTGTAAGAGCACTTTGATCCTCCTTTTTTGCCTTTTGCAATTCCACCCTTTGGGAGGCATTCAACGAACTTTCATCATCAACTTTCTCAACACCTTTTTCGACTATCTCTCACACATCATGTGAACCGAGTAACGCCTTCATTCGAATGCACCAACTACCATAGTTGTCTTCGTTAAGACGAGGAAATTAGAACAAGTTCATTGCACTTCACATCTCGATCTTCTAGCTCTGATACTAAATTGTTGGAAAAGATGAGGGTCTTTTAGGCTTATACTTGATGAAGAGAGGAACACTTAGAGAATTTTACAATGTTACTTTACTACTTAATCTTTTCTTCATCATTTTCAAATGCATCACCCTAACACCTATTTATACTACTCTATGGAAGATTCTAGAACTGAGATACTTCCATGAATCTTCTAACATAATCTAGATAATTCTTATTACTTTATCCTCCTTATCTAATCATCTAATTCTAGATAACTTCTACTAGATATTTCTATCACACTTTGCTACAATATTCTACACACTTCTATGGATATTTTTTAGGATCATTCTTCGTCATTCTAGAATCTTCTTCATCATGGGTTTGGGCTTTCATTGATAGTCCAATCTTTATCGAACTAAATCAAGTTTACGATCCAACACCCCCTTTAAATTTGATTTACATACTCCAAGCATCATTCTTTTTTTGATAAATCTTTCTCGTTGAGCTGCTTGGTGGAGATATCTACAACTTGGTCTTCGGACCTCGTATGTATCACACGAACATCCTTTCTTGCAATGCATTCTCTAATAAAGTGATAACGAGAGTTAATATGCTTACTTCGATCATGGTAGACAGGATTTTTCGCTAAGTCGATTGCCGACTTGTTATCCACGTAGATCTCAGTCGCATCTTCTTACTCCATGTGTAGCTCCTTTAGCATACTTCAAAGCCAAATTGCATGACATACACACGATGTTGCAGCTACGCACTCCACTTCACAACTGGACAAGGTAATGATAGGTTGCTTCTTTAAATACCATGTAAAGGCATCGTTACCCAGGAAGAATAAGAAATTAGTTGTACTTCTTCCATCATCTTTGTTTCCAGCCCAGTCACTATCGCTATATCGAACCAGCTTTAAGTCTTCACTTTTTGAGTAAAACACACCATAATCTACGGTACCATTGATATAACGGAGGATCCTCTTCGCAATCTCCAAATGTTTGTCGTAGGTTCTTCCATGAAACGACTAATTAATCCAACCGCAAAGAGTATGTCGGGTCTTGTACATGTCAAATAGCACAAACTTCCAACGAGACTCTTGAATATAGTTGAGTCTACCATTTTTCCTCTGTCATGCATATAAGGCTTTGCCTTATGTCCTATAGGGGTGCCAACAGGATTACATCTCTTCATGTCGAACTTCTTTAATATCTCCTTGGCATATCCTTCTTGACATATGAAGATTCCTTTGTCTGTTTGCTTCACCACAATGCCAAGATAATAAGACATAAGTCCTATGTCTGTCATCTCGAACTCTTTCGTCATTGACTTCTTGAGCTCACCAATCATACTTGGAGAATTTCCTGTAAAGATCAAATCATCCACGTACAAGCCGACGAGCAATATACTTCCACTTTCAAATTTCATGTAAAGTGGATATTCACTTAGGCATTTAGTCAAACCATGTTCTTGGAAATACTTGTAAATTCTAGTATTCCAAGCATGTGGTGCGTGCTTTAGACCATATAAGGCCTTCTTCAATCTTAGCATTTTACTTTCTCGACCTTTGGCAACATATCCCTCCGGTTGTCCACATAAACTTCTTCTTCGAGAAGTCCATTTAAAAATGCAGACTTTACATCCATTTGGTGAATTTTCCGCCTATATTGAGCAGCAATAGCAATAATCATTTTTATAGTTTCTAAACGAGCAAAAGGAGCAAATACCTCTTTGTAGTCGATCTCATGCTTCTGCTTGTAACCTTTTGCCATAAATCTTGCCTTGTACTTCCCCACATCACCTTTGGCATTTTTTTTGGCCTTGTATACCCACTTGACTCCAATAGCCTTTTGGCCTTTTGGAAGGGTTGTCAACTCCCACGTATCATTCTTCACTATTTACATTATCTTCTCGTCCATGGCTTATCTCCATTTCTTAGTTTTCATAGCCTCCTTTAAAACTAAAAGTTCACAATCAACGTATAAACAAAGAAGGGGTATCTCGTCACTTACCTCTCCTGCAAACTTCTTGTCTTTGGTTCTCCTTCACTTCAACTTGAAGATGAGGCTTGGGTTGGAGTTAGACTTTGAGGTAGTTAGACTTCTTCACTTGATTCACCCGTCTCTTCTTCGTCATTTATAGGAAGAAAGTCATACCTTTAATTTTCCTTAATGCTCGAATCCCATGCTTCTTCTTCATCGAACTCTACGTCTCTACTCACTACCACCTTCCCCGTGATTGGATTATAGAGCTTATAACCTTTCGACTGCTTGTTGTACCCAATGAACACATGCACCTCACTTCTATCATCAAGCTTGGATCGCCTTTGGCTTGGAACGTGGACATACGCTATACTTCTGAATACTCTTAGGTGAGAGGCGTTAGGCTTCAACCCATTCCATGCTTCTTATGGAGTCTTTTTTTCTAAACTCTACGAGGTTCAATAGATATACTGCACAATCAACCGCTTCAGCCCAAAACTCGTTTGGCATTTTCTTACTTTTCAACATGCTTCGGACCATATTGAAAATGGTTCTATTCTTTCTTTCCACCACTCCATTTTGTTGTGGGGAGTAAGGAGCCGTTAGAAATATCCAGATCTCATTATTCTCACAAAATTTTATAAATTCATTTGATAAAAATTCTCCACCTCTATCGGGTCTCATGGATTTAATTTTTAAACCTTTCTCCTTTTCGACCATAGTTTTAAATGTCTTAAAAGCTTCAAAAGCTTGGAGTATTTCTTGAAAAGTCATCAATAAAAAGCATAAAGTAAAGATTCTTACCATGAGAAGGTGGAGTAATGGGACCGCACAAATCCATGTGAGTTAGTTGTAAAGGCTCCTTAGCTCTTGATGTCACTTCTTTTAGGAACGAACTCCTAGCATGCTTCCCAAGAAGGCATCCTTCACACACTTGATTGGGATGATCAATTTGATCTAACCCTTTCATCATTCCCTTTGAGGATAGTAACTTTAAGTCACCAAAGTTTAAATGCCACGTACCTCATGTGCCAAAGCCAAGAATGATCCTTCAAATAACTCTTAAGCACTTAGCTTCATCATGTTGAATGTTTAGAAGGAATATTCGGTTTTTAGTCATTGGCACTTTTGCTATGAGCTTTCCTTCGGGATTTCTTATTATAGCACTACGATCCTTGAAATGAATATCATAGTTTTTCTCTAAAAGTTTCCCTACACTTAAAATGTTACTTTTAAGATTGGGCACATTGTATACATCTGAAATATATTGGCGACTTCCATCTTTAGCTCGGATAAGTATCTTCCCTTTTCCTTTCACCGGTGTCTTTGATTCATCTCTAAAGGTGACATTACCTTTACTATTATCCATATCCACGGACAAGTCTTCTTCACTTGTCATATAGTTACTCGCACCGGAATCTATATGCCATGGCTCTATCCTCTCTTCTTATTTGCCAAGTCTTGTCATTAGCAAAGTAAGCTCATCTTTATCTTCTACCTCCACAATATTAGCTTTTTCTTCCACTTGCCTTGAGCTACTATACTCATAGGCATAATGACCATATTTGAGACAATTGTAACATTGTATATGGGGCTTACCTCCTCTTTGAGATTGAAAGCCTCTCCCATGATCTCTTCGATATGTAGACCATTGGTTTTCATCTTCTTTGTTGACATCTTCTCTTCCTCCTCCTCGTCCTCGGCCTTAGAAACCACCACGACCTCAAAAAATACTGCGTCCTCTTCGTTGCTCCTTTCCATATAGAAAGCTTTTTTCTCTTTCTTTAAAAGAGACCTTTGAGTATAAAGCTTTCTCCAAGGTTTGTTTCCCCCTTCGTTTCTTCAACTTCTCTTCATGGGCTTGTAAAGATCCCATGAGTTGATCAATGGTCATATAGTCTATATCTTTTGACTCCTCTATGGCCACAACAATATAATCAAAGATTTGTGGCAAAGAGCGAAGAATCTTTTCTATCACCCTTGTGTCACTCAAGCTTTCACCATTTCTCTTCATTTCATTTGAAATGGTCAAGACACGAGTGAAATAATCCAAAATGGTTTCGGATTCTTTCATTTGGAGTTTTTCAAACTCTCCTCTAAGAGTTTGAAGACGTACCATTTTCACCTTTTCAATTCCTTTGAAAGCATTTTGAAGGATCTCCTACGCTTCTTTAGAAGTGGTTGCATTTGCAAATTTCTTGAATATTGCATCATCAAGACATTGATAAATGAGTGTAAGAGCACTTTGATCCTCCTTTTTTGCCTTTTGCAATTCCACCCTTTGGGAGGCATTCAACGAAATTTCATCATCAACTTTCTCAACACCTTTTTCGACTATCTCCCATACATCATGTGAACCGAGTAACGCCTTCATTCGAATGTACCAACTACCATAGTTGTCTTCGGTAAGACGAGGAAATTGGAACAAGTTCTTTGCACTTGATATCTCGATCTTCTAGCTCTGATACTAATTTGTTGGAAAACACGAGGGTCTTTTAGGCTTATACTTTATGAAGAGAGGAACACTTAAGAATTTTACAATGTTACTTTACTACTTAAGCTTTCCTTCATCCTTTTCAAATGCATCACCCTAACACTTATTTATACTACTTTATGGAAGATTCTAGAACTGAGATACTTCCATGGATCTTCTAACATAATCTAGATAATTCTTATTACATCATCATCCTTATCTAATCATCTAATTCTAGATAACTCCTACTAGATATATCTATCACACTTTGCTACAATATTCTACACACTTCTATGGATATTTTTTAAGATCATTCTTCTTCATTCTAGAATCTTCTTCATCATGGGCTTGGGCTTTCACTGATAGTACAATCTTTATTGGACTAAATCAAGTTTACGATCCAACATATTATCCACAAACATATAACTATAAAGTACATGATATACAGTTTTAAACTCAATATAAGATCAATATAACATTGAAGGAATAGTGTATAGCTCATCATGTCTTAGAAAAAGGTTTAGGAGTTTCATCGAACACTTTTTATAGTCATTATGCACTTCATTAAACTCACATTTTGTGCTAGCTTATGTATTAACTGACCATCATTTTGTAACCCAAACTCCCTTTTTGTAACTTACGTTTTTACAGATAATGTCTTCACCCAAAGACGAGTTTGCTCACTTAAAAATCCCCCTTGAAATTATATTATCCGCCACCAACAACTTCAAGAAGAAAATATCTCATCGCACACATGCATATTGTAAGGAATACACGGGGCACCTCTTGTGGTCCTACTGAGTTGATTAAAATCAATGCTCAGAGGTTAAATAGAGAAAGGGGTGACAAAGTTGAACAAAATTTTTGGATGGAGATTTCATTGTTATTAAGTATGAATCATAAAAATGTGGTTTCTCTTGTTGGGTTTTGCGATGAAGATGGTGAGAAAATCATCATTAAGAAGCTAGAGTCAAGAGGAAGTCTTGACAACTATCTGAGTCACCCGATGTTATTGACATGGGTTCGAAGATTGGAGATATGTGTCAGTCTTGCGCATGCATTGAGCTACATTCATTATGATGAGCCACGCGATTTTAGCGTGATACACCGGTACATATGCAGTGCCACAATTCTATTAAATGATGATTGGGAACCCAAGTTATCTTATTTTGGTTATTCCATGAAGATCAAAGCATCTCAAAGGCACAATTCTTTCCATACTAATGCACTTGAGTATCAGGACGGGTATGGAGACCCAACGTATATTGAGACTAAAAGTGTGAGCCACAAGTCAGATATGTACTCCTTTGGGATAGTATTGTTTGAACTACTCTGTGGTAGGGAATCAATAATTGACGATCAAGATAATAAGTATTTGGATAGGGTGGCCATTTTCCATTATAAAAAAAATATACTAGATGAAATAATTGATCCAGTTCTGTGGAAACAAATGGATCCACAAGCATTCAACATTTTCTCAAAAACAGCATATGAATGCTTAATTGAAGAACGATCACAACGCCCAAATATCCATGAGATTGTTACAAGACTTGAGAACGCGTTGAAACTTCAAATGGAAAGTCAAAATGTGTAAAGATTTTCTTCTTTCATCTTTCTTTTATAAATATTATATTTATTGATAATATCAATATTAACATGAGTAAAATTATTTGTATTTATGATTTTAAAGGAACACTCAATAGTTGCGGCCGAAGTTGAAGATACATCATCCAATCATGACAAGGTAATTATTTACTTAAAACTAATATTGTTGCAAGTAACTGGAATTTTATAAAAGTGATTACCATATCCACACGTGTCATTTTTGGAACACTTGGTAATGTTGTCTTGCTTGGTACATATAGGGATCATTGACCTCCATAGCTACACACGTTGAGTCCCATGTCAGCAAAAAGGCAAAGTCTTTCCTCAAAGATCTTTCTCACTTAAAACTCAGTGCCGAAGATATAAAATCAGCAACCAACAATTTTGCTGATGAGAATATCATCCAATTATATAAGCTCGGAGAGATTTTCACAGGCCGTCTCCTACATTCTGAACAATTCATCGATGTTATTGTAAAGACGTTATATTTTGATTACATAAAAGACGAGAGCAAAAAGTTTTGGACGGAGATCTCCATGCTTTCTAGTCTAAAACATAAGAATCTTGTGTCTGTTATTGGGTTTTATGAAAATGTGAACAATAAGATTATCATGTACAAGAAGGAGGCCAATCGAAGTCTCAACGAATATGTAGGTGACCAGACCCTCACATGGATGCAAAGGTTGAAGATATGTGTTACTGTTGCAAATGCATTGAGTTACCTCCATTATGATCCGGACGATTTTAGTGTCATACATTGCAACATCCGAAGCTCAGAAATTTTTTTAGATGACAAATGGGAACCCAAATTATCTGGTTTTGCATTTTCCATGAAAAATACAGTAGCTCGGAGGCACCGTCTTCTTCTTACTCGTGATATTATTGAGGATGTATACCTGGACCCAAAATATAAAAAGACCGGCGGTGTGACCCACAAGTCAGATGTCTATTCATTCGGTGTTGTATTATTCGAAGTCTTGTGCGGATGGAGTGCAGTAGATGAAGATGAAGATGAGTTGGGAGAGGGATTATTAAGTCAACTGGTCAAATCTCATTTGGATGATATGATCTTTCCACATTTACGAAATCAGATGGACCACGAAGCATTAAAAATCTTCTCAGAAACAGCATGTTGCTGCATAAAAGAGAAAAGAGCAGATCGTCCACATATAGATCAGGTTGTCAAAGGACTTGAGAAAGCGTTGAAACTTCAATCCGTGTATGAAAATCCGGTATGAAAATCAACTTGCTTATCAACTTTATGTGATAATAACTGCTATATTTATCTACTAATCTCCTATTCTTTTGCAATATTATTTTAGGAAATTCCAAGGAATGCAGTTGAGAGTACATCATCCAATCACCTGAGGGTAATTTACTTCTTTATAGTTTTAGTTCGAAGCTGGTCATCCTAATTAATAAACAAAAGAGTAGATTACACGAATGGTCTAGGGGCTTTTTCATTTGATCCCTGTTATGAAGAAATTAGACAAGTCATTTCTGATGGCTCATATTCATAACCCTGGCACTCTAAAATGATAAACGATCGTTAACAAATTATTGATATGGGACAGAAATCAAAACACCATCTTGTTGAGATGACCACCTCCACACCACAGAATCAACACCCAAAAACCAGAAATCCATACACCATCTGCACACCAACTACCATGGACCTGCACACTAGTCACAAATCACAAATCATTTTTAAACGTAAAACAGTAACTGATATGAAGCTTACGGAATCCATTGGCTGAGAATAAAGTGTTGTTGCATAACTTTTTTCTATTAACATCACAATTAGTACAGATTGTGATTTTATTTATATTATTCATTATTTACTTAGGTATGTTTTTTGGTATTTTGAAGATTGGACTCACATAATGGAACACTTTAGATTACATTTGCATTGGACTGATATATGGTATATAGAACTCGAACATTTTGATAGCATCATCGATAGATGGGGAGAATAAATGTGATCTTCCCAAAAAGCACGGTAGCCATAAAACGCATTAACAATCGAGAAGGAGAACAAGGGTTTGTTGCAGAAATTGATATTCTGACTAGCTGTAAACATGAGAATATAATCTCTCTTCTTGGTTTTTGTGATGAAGATCGTGCTCACCCGATCCTTGTCTATGAGCTTGCTTCTAGAGGAAGTCTTGAGGATTATATGGGAGACAGTGATAAAATGACAAATCTTACTTGGATGCAACGCTTGAAAATATGTCTTGATATTGCACATGGCTTGAATTACATTCACACCAATACAGATCAAGACAAACAAAGGATAATACACCGTGATATCAAGAGTGCAAATATTCTATTGGACAAAAATTGGGAGGCGAAGATTGCTGATTTCGGGCTCTCCAAACTCCAGCCAGCAGATCAAGATGCGAGTACTCTCAACGCTAGTAATGCATTGCAGGTACAGATATGTATTTGGATCCAGAATATGAGAAGTCTGGAAGATTAAATAAAAAATCAGACATTTACTCTTTTGGAGTTGTGTTGTTTGAGCTCTTGACCGGGAGGTTGGCCTATGATCCTATATACACCAAGGTGAATGATAAGGAATTGCATTCATGTACCACATCATTTTGAGAAGGGAACGCTAATGGAGATTGTTGATCACAAGATCAAGGAAGAAACAGATGAACATGTCTTTTCTTTAAGTAAAGGACCCAATAAAGAGTCTTTGGACACATTTTCAAGAATCATTGATGTCTAGCAGTGACTCAAGTCGAACGTCCATCAATAGATGTTGTCATCAACGAACTTAAAAAAGCGTTATATAGTCAGGTGCGTAATTTTTTTAATAACCTTACAATCTCCTCATATATTCTTCATAGTCGTATGTGGCATTTCACATTATACTTTGTGTAAGTAACATTTGAATCCTCAAAACGATCTTACCATTTAAGTTTTTTTAGTCCTTAACATTTATGACATATTGTTTTACTTTACCAAGTCAGCGACTCGCCAGTAAACCAACCTCTTCTGACCGTGATGTATAAACATTTTTCTTTAATGCTAAATGAAACAACCAAGCTTGATTTACAACCGTACGTAACCCTGAACTTAGAGACTTTAAAGGAATTTTAGATGGCAAATAGTTCAGTTATTTTTTACTTATCAAATTGACTGATTGTCCGATGATTCGCAGGAGAACCACAAGGACAGCCTCAAATTGTCACTTCAAGACATAAAGTTGGCCACAAACACTTTCAATCAAGACAATCTCATTGGGCATGGAGATTTTGGGAATGTGTACAAGGGTCACACTCATGGGCATAACATCATTGCTGCAAAGCGGTTGGGTAGGAAATCTGCTGAAGGAGAGGCTGAATTTATGACAGAGCTTGAAATCCTTATGGAGTATAAACATGACCATGTCATTGGTCTTGTAGGCTACTGTGATGAAGATGATGAAAAAATTATTGCTTATGAGTATGCATGCAGAGGAAGTCTTGATAAGTACTTGAGTGATGATAATCTTACATGGGCAATGCGGCTTAAAATATCCATCGATATTGCAATCGGGTTGGAGTTCCTTCATGGAACCATTTCAAGTCCAGAAATGGTAATACATAGGGACATCAGCAGCAGCAACATTCTACTGTTTGATGATTGGAAAGCAAAAATAACTGATTTTGGGCTTTCCTTAATTTGTCCAAAAAATCAGGAAGTAGATTATGTCATCGACAATGTTACAGGCACAATCGGCTATTGTGACCCACTACACTCGAAAACAGGCTTCTTAACTAAAGAATCTGATATATTCTCGTTAAGCGGTTTTATTTGACATATTGTGTGGGAAACTATCTTCTGAAAAACTAGATGATGTGTATGTATATTTACCCTTTTTGGCTAAAAGTCGCTATCAAGTAGGAAAACTTGATGAGTTAGTGTTTGAGGGAATAAAGGAAGAAATTGAGCCACAATCTTTTACTACATTTGCAAGGATTGCCTATCAATGCTTAAATCACAATAGAGAAAGACGACCAACAGCTGATGAAGTGGTCATACAACTTAAGAAAGCATTGGAATTCCAGGAGGATTATGAGATATGGGAGCCCAAATTGGCTAAAGACTATAAAGAAATAATCCAGATGTCAAAGTGTCCTGAAATCTATTCTACCAAAAAGAAAGAGGATCTTTACGACATTTTTTCCAAGGGAGTCCTCCTTCAACAGAACAAAGTGGTAATTATTTCATTCTCAAACACAGTGACATGTTATTTTGTGTTTCCAGTGTTATATGTATCTTTACATATTATAGGGATATTTCAAAATCACACACGCATTTACACATCATAGAAAAGTGTCTGATTTGAGTTATTGTTATTTAACAGTTGTTGTCATTCGTTGGTAATGGAGAAAGAAATGCAATGGTTTCAGCAACAATGTTTTCCTACAAAAACAGTTGTCCACATGAATGGACATCTCTTCCAGAATCAAGGTTATTATCTCTACATCTGTTGGTACATATGCATTGTTGTTAGATGCATAAATTTCTGCTCTAATCTATAAGGTTGCATGAACATCATGACATGTAAATTTTTGCTCATCAAAAGGAATGGATATTCAATCTTAGACAAATTATAGTTTTGATAGGAATTGGATTGCATATAGTGCCCATTTTGAAAAATATATAATACTAATTAAAGGGTGAATAACATGAGTAGAGCTACTTTAAAGTACGATTCAACTCATATACGAGATTTTAGTGTCTTCTTGACTGATAACTTAATGGTTAAAAGAAAATTATCATAGTTAATTACGGAGTATATGTTATTGATACAACAAGTTTCAGTTTTGAATTCAAGTCTTTTTCCATCTCCCAAAGAAATTGTTCTCATTTATTTTGGTTTAAAGAAATGCTAAATTCTAAAGTAGAAGTGCACATCCGGGGGAATAATGGTTATGACTTACTCTGACTTGAATATTTATAATATGTGCAGATTTGAGTCTGTAGCGGAGATCTCAGATATTTCCAATTTGAACATCGAGATTAAGACAGATACTCAATTATTATCTCCGAATGTTGTTTATGGGGTCTATTTACTCTTCAAACTCTGTGATTCAAGAAAAGTTTCAACCAAACCCATGTATGTTAACCTAAAGTATAGAGTGGGCTCCGAAAATCTACATGCATATTTTGCAAAACAGAGAGACGAAGAGTGGATGAAGATTGAGTTGTACCAATTCATGAATCAGAAAGAAGATGTCATGTTTACGTTTCTACTAGAGAGCTTTTCGCCATACTATTGTGGAGATAGTGCTATTTATGTTGAAGGCATTGAATTTCGAGCCATTGACAAAGTGAGTTTAAAAATATCCCTTGGCTCCCATCTATATTCTTTTGTTTATATTGTATAAAAATAAAAATTCATGTCTATGTTGCATATTTAACATGATTGTACACAGGTGAGACATGAAAAAATCATCAAGTTCATGGAAGTCCAACAAGTCTTGAAATCAAACTTCGATTTGGATCAGGTGCAACAATCGCCAACCAACTTTGAAGAAATATTTAAGATACACAAAAACTATGACGAGTTGTTCTGGTTGGGCGAAGTAAACGGAAAGAAACTTCTTGTGCTTTCGGCAAAGGCAGCTTTATACAAATTTTCTGATGTATTTCTTTTTACTTCTAAACCATCAGCCAAGTCCAGGTTTGCTTTATATTTGAACTAATTTTGTTACAATTTCTTTAACTGCTGAACTTTTTCTAATTGTACATTCAAGGCATCTCACGAAAAACTATGTTTGATAATTCGATGTCCAAATCTTCTGTGTTGTATGGTAAAATACTAAAGATTAGTGAATATGTAACACAAAAAATTTAATTACTTCTTGAGTTTGGTATTGTGTTTCTTCAAGTTTTTTTTTAATGACGTATGTAATCATATTATATATTGTACATGCAGATTTCAAGAGGTGCTTGAGCTTTTGCCACAACAAGTATTTTATATTAATTGCACGATTAGAAGTCAAATGTTGTCACCAGATACAGAATACGTGTGTTACCTTGTATTCAAGCTTTCAGAAGAATGTAATGGACTGCATAATCCCGTTAGAGCAAGAGATTTACTCCACCGAGAAAACAAAGAGGCCGAATTTTTCTATTTTATTACCCCAAGCCCACTGAATACAAATGATATTACTCGGGTTCCACAAGAAAGGAAAGATGGATGGATGGAGATTCAAGTGTGGAAATTTAACTCGACTCATGAATTTAAGGATGATTCTC
Organism: Chrysanthemum makinoi; assembly: GCA_910596185.1. Taxonomy (NCBI): domain Eukaryota; kingdom Viridiplantae; phylum Streptophyta; class Magnoliopsida; order Asterales; family Asteraceae; genus Chrysanthemum; species Chrysanthemum makinoi. The sequence goes on from OU343222.1 coordinate 342,226,889, forward strand.
TTTCTATGAATATGAAGTTTACAAGTCATGAAGGAACTATGTCTGGCCTCATTATATGTGGTCTTGAGTGTCGGCCAATGTTTTTTGGAAACAGCGATGATATTCAAAGGCAGAGAGAAAAGAAGAGAATGCTACAAGATGAAGCCCAAAACCCCACACATTCAGCCTAAAAAGACAAGTAGCTGACAAAACTATGAAACTGTTAGATCACTAGGGTTTAGAATCAATTAGTCTAGACGAAACATTTTCTCAAGAGAAAGAAAGATGTATTAGTTAGCTTAATAAAAATTTAAATTTTTCGTCTGTGTGGTTTACTCAAAATAACACTCATAGTCCATATTCCATTTTAATTACAAAAGCGATACCTATTTTTGAAACTTGTTACCACAACAATCCTTATTTTGGATGGCCAATTAGTTTTGACGTTAAGAGTGTCTACGTGGCCTGCACGCGAGGGCATTCTTGTCCTTTCCCTTTACCCTCCATCCATTATTACCCCACCCGCCGCTAATGAAGAACTGACAAGTGAAGTTAGAAAGTTGAAGATGTACTTGAAAATTAGATGGTTAGCTTTTGTTGGTATTGTAGTAATTTACAAGCTGGCCTAAGTCTTTTTTTTTTAAAGGTCAATTTTTGTTCTTTTATGATGGTCTTTTTATCATGAATGAAATTAGTATTTCCGAATCCAGATTTCTTCTTTTGTAAACTTTGCTTGTTTGGTTTGGTGAAATATCATTATTGTGACCAATGTCGCAAAAATCGGTCAGCTCGGCCGATTAATCGGCGATTAATCGTTAATCGGCCGAGTACCTTGTTAATTTTTGAAAAACGGTCAAAAAATCGGCCTAGGAAAAAATCGACACTAAGCAGTTAAAAAATCGGCTGAATCGGCCGATTAATCGGTC
>OU343222.1:342227893-342318821 GCA_910596185.1 Chrysanthemum makinoi
AACAATACATTTAGCCCAATCAAAGATCGTAATGCTGTGCTATGCTAGGATCCTAATATTTATTGTGTTGATGGTTCGGGTGGTCTTGGATGATGGAAATACATGTTACCATTTGTCAGAGTAAACTAGAGCAGATGGGTGTTCTAGCTAGTAGACTCTGTTTGTAAAATGTAAAATGTTAGATTGAGAGCACCACCCCTTCCATGGATGGGGGTATTTATACTACCAGTCATTGGACCCACTGGACGTCATGGATTAGGTACTGGTAAAGACCAGTCCCTTCCTCCACGGTGTGTTACACTAAACTATTCCACGCTACAAACCAACTAATTAACTACTTAAAAACGTAAATAACGACAAGTCTACGAGCTAACTTATGCTAGATAATATTTGGGGCGACACGAGACTTCCTAACAATCTCCCCTGAGGTCACCCCATGTTTTACATTTCAATCCTAGCATTCTATTCTTGACTTTGTTCTGAGCTCAGACTTCATTCTTCAATTCCGCAATTCTTTGCTAAGCAAATGACTCTTCATAGTCCGTGACATTAGTACTTTTAGTGGAGGCCTTTAACCCATCCACATCTTTGATGATTTTAGTTTCATTGAGATCATCAGCCACGCTTGAAATCTCTCCGGATCATCCATAGTTGTGTTGCTTCTCTCTATGCTGTTGTGACTTTGGATCCTATTACGCTCACACTTTGGATCATGACATCTTTCATCGAGTAGCGAAGCTTTATCGTTCATGATATTTGCGCAAATGAGCGTAAGCATAGTATAGAAATATCGAGCCGGTTATGTAGATAAGCACAAGTCATGATTTCTTCAATTGCGCGGATGTTGTGAGCATGCGGCTTTGGATTGACTCTCAATTTGATCAACAGAATCATCCAAATGTACCGCAAACAAATGTTAGCAATAAAACACACAAAAGTGTCTTTGATCACTTTTGTTGAATTGAGGTACACGGCCCGCGGTTCCCCTCGCTGATCGTAAGCATAAGTATTGCCTGTGATCGTGTATGATTCCAAAGAATCTCCTCGACAGGGTTTCGCAGCTGCTCTAGCCGTTCTCAAACCAGAACGTCTCAAAGAAGACAACATGGAGTGAGTGAACCAAAAATTGAGATTCAATCTGATTGATGAAAAAAATGATTTGAAAAACAATCGCGTATTGCTTGAAGAAAGAGTTTTGCAATAATACGAAGGTTTTTATAAGAAATATCAATTTTCAATCATAAATACTTTTTGTATTTGAAAAGAGTACACATTCGACGTAAGCAGAGAAAAGAAGATTTGCACATCGAACGTTTTTCCAAAAGTATTTTTTCAATCGTAGATACTTTTTTGTGTTTGAAAACATAAGTACACATTCGACGTGCTAGAGAAAAGAAGGTTTGCACATCGAACGGTTTTTCCAAAAGTATTCGTCAATTCCAATCCTGGACTAAGGTTGATTCAAGAGTGAATCGCTCCATCGTTTCTATCCAGTTTTCACAAGCTTGATCTTTAGTAGATCTCACATGCCACCTACCAAGAGCTTGTTTTATGTTGGCTCTAGAAGGCTTTCCATCTTCATTGTGAATACGTTTGCATATCACTCAGATGTTCTGGCAATACCACAAGGATAATGCGTAGGACTCTCAATATATACTTGTTTTCCACATTGTGTGAAACAGCAAGTCTTAATTAATTTTGTGTCCTAATGAGATATTGTGGAGATCTCTTGGCTCTAGACTCAATAGTGCACATTTGGTTCCTATGCCGGAGACTAGGGAGAGGGTCTCCTTCTTCAATATCAACCATCTCTAAGAGAAAGTCGATAGATTATGTCGGTTCCCCGTGAGAATGAAACAAGCCCTTTTAAGAGGAACTTGAGTAGTTTGGGAAGGGTGCAGTGCGCCACTGGGTCCATGATGTTGTTCAAACCAGCAGTTACCTTAGTAAACACTAGTAGATATGTATTGAACCCGGTATCTGTCCTAAGGTTGAATTATTGGGGGGCTATTTCTTTTCACCCTTTTCACATTAATTTCTTTTTCATTCTTCAACCCCCCTTCGTGCTTAACGAGACTTCATTACTAGAACCTTGTTGGGTTTGTTCCAGACTAGCTCGTCTCGTCGGCACTCTTCCCATATTCTCATTTTTCTCCTTTTTCATCATACCTACGGACTCTACACTATCTAGTGGATTGTCCCTGGGTAGATCCCTCCGCCCGCGGGAACTAATACCTAACCTCACCATCCTTATAACTCCATACATAAAGTAAAATGGTCGGTCTGTTGGTACAGTTCATTCCTTCCTGAAACCAATTGAAAAATCATTTGGAAAATCAATCAAGGTACTTGTTTTATAAAATCAAATCATTTTGTACCTTAATTGTTTTGATCTTTTAGAAAACCTCCCCCTCAACATGTGCATATGATTTGGAAATTGTTTAGCACACTGGGCAAAGAGGACTTGAAATATTTTCTTTGATCACAATTTTCATAGCCATTTGATTTTCTTGGTATTCTCTCCCCTCAATATGTGCGTAGGATATTTTGAAATCATTTATCACATAGAGGAAAGAGTTCTTTTGAAGTACTCCCCACGTCACAAAGCCATTAGAGCCATTAGAAAAGCACTCAAGGTACATTATGTTGAAAACCATAGAAAGCTTTGTAACCTAAGTTGTAAAGTTTGTTTCCTTGTGAATAGCTCCCCCCAATATGTGCTCGAGATTCGCACGCGTTTAGCACATATGAGAGAGCACCTGCACAAATTGCATCAAAACGATCATCTTTATCCAATCATTTCATTATGAAATCCCAAATTCTCCCCCGATCAAAATACAACCTTTGATTTTGGATCCCAAGTGTTTAATAATTTCTAGAAAAACATGGGAGAAAATGTGCCTGATTTAAAAACTCTTCTGGATTATGGTAAAATGCTCCTCCACAATCATGTGCATTATATATTTCAATCGTTTGGCACATGAAGGAAGGAGTGCCTTTTAAAGGACTAAAACATATTTGAGATTTAAATCACGATCTCTCCCCCGATCAAAAATTTCAACCCATTTGAGATTTGTGATCCCAAAAGATTTAAATCATTTAGAAAAATTTGGGGAAAGACGTGGCATGATTTAATTTTGAAAAATGACAGATAGGAACAGATTTAGACATTAAAGATTGTTAGTGTCAGGTATGATAGTTTTTTAAGAGATCTTTAAGTAAAATAAAACAATTTCACAATCAAACAAGAACAGAAAAAAAATTTATTTTGAAAGACCTTGATTCAAAAGAAAAATCATACCATTACATAACAATAAATCTTTAGATCACCACTTAATTTCGTACAAACGGACTTTTTGTGAAGAAATATCGATTGAAAATATTATATTTTAAATCACTCTCCCCCTCAATTGATGACCGTAGTCGATGATTGAGAGACTAAGGTTTTGATAGAATGAAGTCCGGTGATTTTCAAAATTAAGTCCAATTAATTTTCAAAACAATATTTTCCATTTTCAATACAATATTTTTCAAAGTTTTAGAAAAATGGTATCATCACTGTTATCCCTGCACAAAGATACGTTAGGTGGTTGAGAATCTGCTTCTGTTGTTGTTGTAGGGCTTGGAAGAAAAACCGTCTGCTAGTGTAGTGAGACTTCTTACGTTGCATTTTTTATGCCAACTGAGGTCAAATTAAGCTCCGTTTCTTCATTTGATGATGAAGAAAACCATCTGCTGGTGCAGTGAGACCTCTTACGTTGCATTTCATGCCAACTCTCCATAGAAGTCAAATTAAGCTCCGTTTCTTCATTTGTCAACCCAAGATATAGTTACCCTTTCCTTTCGGCATCCAATCATCTTCTATTGTGGGATCCGGATCGGGAACATTCTTATATACCAGTATACATGCATACGTTAGTGAACACACATACAGATATATGGTGGTCGACATCACCCAAACAGCAATCGACTAATTAAAGTCAATCCAACATATCAATCAGATAATGTAAAGCATGGGAAAATGTGTTTATCAATCTATAATCATCTAATCCTAACAATCACATCCTAGAAACCTAGTCCTTCAACATAGGCAATTATATTTTACAGATAAGCACGTAGGATGATTAAGAAAGCCCGTTAGCTGATGTAAATTTGAAAAACATTCTTCCCCTCAATAAATGACTCATTTCATAAGAAGTTTAAAAGCGCTGAAGTCATTGATTGAGTTTTCAATTTTTACGAAAACTCTGAATCTGATTGATTTTCAAGCAACTCATTTACCACCACTTTTGAAAACAACAAATATTTTTCTAAAGAATTTTAGACGGAAAAACATTTGTGTAGGAACAGCAGTCCTTCGACATACTTTCCTCATTTTGATTTAGGATAAGTGCACGATATTTTTGAAAATTTGTTTAGCGCAGCACTTTCCTTCCTTGAAAAACGGGTTGCTATCAGAAATAATAGCAAGCTATGGTTTAAGCACGGGTTACAGTCTGAAATAACTGCAAGCCATAGTTTTAGACATGTTTTGAAAAAGAATATTTACACCTCCTGCTCGAACTTCATCTATGGTCCCGTGCCATTATTGAATGACATTTCTAAGACCGCAGATGTTATTGATACCAGAAGACATGTCTTTGAAAAACAATATTTTTTGTATTTTTCAAATTTTCTAATTTTTATGGGTTTTTGTTGGTTTTATATTTTTCTATTTTCTTTTTGATGGTTTTATATTTTTGTATTTGGTTTTCAGATAAATATTTACAGAGATAGAATAGATGATATAATTTAAGAGAATGATGATACGAGTACCTAGAATAAGGGTATTGAACAGCACGTCGTAGAAGATAGAATTCACCATCTCTTAAACTTCCACCACCAAAGCTTCCGAGGCTCTAGAATAGAAGATAGAATATGAGCCTTTGAGAAAAAGAGACTTTGGCAGCTTCCCCCTAAACCGAAAATCCTTTAGCTGAGCAGATTCAAAGCTTTCTTTCAAGCTTCCATTAGCCAGGTGCGCAAAGAAACACACCATTATCATCAATCTTGCTGCTCCTTTTCAGACTAATCACCGTGATTCTTCGTTCGAGGTTATATCATCCAATAGAAGAACAACACTGTATCATCCCACATTTAAATAATCTTCTCAAATTTCCTTTCAACTGAAGTCTGAAGCGATCCATTCTAAAAGGTATCAAGAAACAACTTCCCCCAAGTAGTTGAATTGATGCAGTCAATCTCTTAGACTAGAGCTCACGAACCCGAATACACATATACCCGAAGACAAAGAGACTTATACCATCGAAGTAGCAGATTAAGTCCGATAGCCAAAGAATAACCCTGATGTATACTTTTCTCTCCCCTGATGATAGTGTATGAAGCTCATAAACCTGAAGTACCCGAATGCCCAAAGAGAGAATAACTGATAACACTAAAGTAGCATGCTGAATCACTGATTATCTCTGCGGATGACAATCTCTGCGGATGTCAACTCCGGAATAAGTGATTATATCTTTGAATCACTGATTAAGACCTCAAGTAAAAATGCTGAGCATCCGCAATGTACACAATCTCTCTCCCCTGATGATTGCGATTACATCGAAATCATCACACACTTGTGTACCTCTTTTATCTTTAGAAACTTTCTCTAACATCTCTTCCCCCACATAGTTGGAATAGACGCTAAACGCCTTGATGAGTAAAACCTTGAGATTCTCTGCGGTCATGACATCTGTCTTCCTGGGATATCTTCAATCACTTAGAAGATTTAAGTTCATCAAGTTTACTCGCCATGAGTCAAACCTTGAGTTTCTCTGCGGTAATAACATTTGTCTTCCCGGGGATATCTTCAATTACTTAGAAGTATTAAGTTCATCAAGTTTTGTCACACCCCCAATTTACCTGTTTTTGCAGCGGAATGGAATTCCTGGGGATTGACTGTCATAGCATCACAATCACAGTTATATTGAACGACCTAAAGTGTCGTTTAAAAACACATCGTTGGATATTTAATAAAAGCGTTCAGAGATACAACATAGGTCCCAAAAGTTTATAAAGTTTGCGGAAATATAAATATATTACAAGTCCAAACGATGTTTTGAAAGAAAGTGCCATAATGTACAATGATATAAGTCGACGCCGCGACTCAAAAGGTGGTTCCTTAACCATGCCATGATGAGTATGTCTTAGTTACACTAAAATACATTGCTAAAAACGGTCAACAATAATGTTGGTGAGAAATCATAGGTTTAAGTAAATGTTTTTATCGACTGCGCAAGTATAGACCCGTATGACAATCATGTCACAGAAAAATGTTACAATTGCAATAAGTCCATGACACCGAAACTAGACTGTTCATGATGTATGCCCCAACAGAGTGTTTGCCAGACAACTCAATAATGTTATTAAATGAAATGCATCCGTATGACTAGTTGGGATACCAACTTCGGATGGAGGAGTCACCCTCGATAGATCTATCCACTCACCCTCGCTTCTACGATTAACGGTTCATGTAATATAATGGGGACTTTCAATTGGCATGTGGTAACTTAAGCAATGTAAATGAATTTAACATACTTGGTATCGTAATAAAAATGTTGTGCAATGTATTCTCCCCCGTAAGTTTGAAAATAATTAAACATGTACGACGGGGCTATGAAAACTCACTTGATAAATTGGTATGATGACAAGAGTGAGTACACCGAGGTATAGAGAAACTTTTAATCTTGACCTATTATGAATGATATGATACGTAATGAGTTATGATGTAATGATATGCATGCACTTCGTATGTTATTTATACCATTTTGCGTGTTTTGAAATTAATACTTATCGTCGAAAAATACTCTTTGGACGTCTTGACCATTCTTAAATTACTTTACAAGTATTTACGTCAAAATGTCATCCTACAATAGTTTCTTAATGATTTATTGTGAAATTTTAACTTTTCGTCGTAAAATAATGTCGCTGGAAATTTCATGAAAGTGACAAAAATGGCTCCGAAAAACTATTCGTAAAATGGTGTACGTCGAACGTTAGGAAACGAACTCGACGGTTTTGGAAAGCTTGTATCAAAATCTAGAAGTTTTAGTACATGAGTTTTCGTCATAAAGGTCTCGAACATAAAGATAATAGAGGTTAAATATGGTGATTTTGTCCAAATGTGGTTTAAAAAGTGAGTTTCGGCAAAGTTTAAGCAACCGTAAATAATTCATTACAACTCCGCTATACAAACGGTTGATCGTTTTGAAAAATATGCTTGGTGATCTCGATTTTATTAAAAGACATCTCGTTACAAAAAGTTCTACGTCATTGTTAAAAATAGCCTTCAATATGGTCGTTTTGTTTACCGTAACACTTGTCTCGTAAAAATAATATAGTTTTCTTAAATAATAAAGTTACGGCAATTTTATGAAAACGTGTATATTTTAGTCGTTACAAATCCGTTTTCTACGTTTTATACGTCTTTAGCTTCGTATCAAAGTATACTAATATATTTTTGATAAGTCGAAATAATTTATAAAGCTTAAGACTCGTTTTTGACCCGTACAAAATAGAAACAGCTTGCTGAAATTTCAGAAAATATATATTTCGTCGTCAAACTTGAAAAATTCATAACTTCTTCGTTATAACTCCGTTTTAATCCGTTCAAGCGGCCACGGATTCGTTTTAAAGTATATTTTCTAAATATCAAGGCCAAAAATTCGTGCCTACTGTCGGATTTTCCAGAAATTCAAAACAAGATCAGACCACTTTATATACTTGTCGAAAATAGTTTTTCTCGTACTAAACCTATTCCAATCCCTTCAAAACAACTCCAAAGCTATTCTAATCCTACCATACACCTTCTTAGGGTGTCATGGGTTCCTAGACATCATCAAGACCAATATATAACAAGGGATAAATTATAGGATGACTTATATGTATAAAACTCTAAAAACAATGTTAAAAATGGTATAAATAACAATAAGTCTTGCATGCTAGCTCAAAAATGAAGAAATAAATATGAAATGAAAATGAAAGATGTAAATGAAAGTGATATGCTTACAAGCTACTATGATGAGGTGATTAGAACAAGGATTAACCTAAACACCCTAGGTTTTTATTTCAAAACCTTTAATAAGAGTGTAATCTAGAGTGTTTTAACTTGAGCTTGAAAAATTTTGATGATCCCTTCTTATCTCCTTGTAGAACCGGTTTTGGAAGAGGAAAAACAAGAGAGAAACACTTATACTAACTTGTTGAATTATTTGTGTTGAATGAATGAGGTGATTGAGTTAAGTGTAGACTTATACAATCAAGGAAAAACTTACCCAACATTTAATGCTACCCCCCCTTGGTCGGCCAAGGGGGGAGGCATTTGTCAAAATATATTTTTTTTTTTTTTCATTTATAAAGTGTAAAATTGTAATAAGTGTAAGAAAAATGTGTAGGAAATAATAACTTGTAAGGTTTTATATACATTAGTGTATTTAAGGTAATTTTAGGTAAAAGTAATTTTTAATAGATCAAAATAAAGTATAATGAGACCATAAAAATTGTAAAAATACATTTCTTGTAAAATTTGAGTGATATAATAATTATCGTGTAGTTTTTAAGAAAAGCGTCGTAATAATATAAATTTAACGATTTATATACAAAATAAATTTAAAACACTAGGTAAACTCAAAATATAGTTTTTATAAACTAAATGTAAGTATAAAAATATATCGGATCATTTTTGAAAGTATCGGATTAAATGTTCAAAATAATAATTTACGCGATAACGTTTATTTAATATGAAATTTACGCGTTTAATGTGAAATGCAAAGTCATGAATGAATTAACATGATGCAAATGATGCTAATGAAATGTAGACTAAACTTAGTCCATATGAAATGTTCGTGATGATATGATCATGAATTCGCCGCTAAACCATAAAGGTTACGCGACTTTGGAACACGCAAACCTAGTTTACGATAAATGATGAAATTGTGAAGCATGAATTGCTTTGAGAAATGACCTGAAAGTACGGGTTGTCACATTCGCCCATCCAAAAAGGAATTCAGTCCCTGAATTCAGTCGTTGTTAGGTCCTACGGTGTTTTCGGTGAAAAGATGAGGATGTTTGAGGCGCATCTGGTCTTCCCGTTCCCAAGTAAACTCGGGACCTCTTCGAGAATTCCAGCGAACCTTCACGATAGGAATACGACTCTGTTTCAACTGCTTGACCTCGCGGTCCATGATTTCTGCAGGTTCCTCCACAAAATTGAGTTTATCGTCGAGTTGAACTTCTTCCAATGGAATAACGAGTGATTCGTCCGATAGACATTTCTTCAGGTTTGAAACGTGAAACATGTTGTGTACATGATTGAGTTCTGACGGAAGATCAAGTCGGTAAGCTACAGGACCGACTCTGCTCAAAATCTTGAATGGTCCAATGTACCTCGGGTTCAACTTCCCGCGTTTTCCAAATCGTACCACGCCTTTCCAAGGCGATACTTTCAACATAACTTTGTCGCCCACTTGAAATTCTAATGACTTGCGTCTAACATCTGCGTAACTTTTCTGTCGGCTTCTGGCAGTTCTGAGTCTATCTCGAATTTGAACTATCTTTTCTGTTGTTTCCCGTACCATTTCTGGACCAGTGAGTTGTGCGTCTCCAACCTCGGCCCAACAAACAGGTGATCGGCACTTTCGACCATAGAGTGCCTCAAATGGTGCCATCTTTATACTGGTGTGATAACTATTGTTGTACGAGAATTCTATCAATGGCAAATGGTTAGCCCAACCATTTCCAAAATCAATTACACATGCCCTCAGCATATCTTCTAACGTTTGAATTGTCCTTTCACTTTGACCATCGGTTTGTGGGTGATATGCTGTGCTCATCTCTAATCTGGTTCCAAATGAATCTTGCAATGATTTCCAGAAGTTTGAAGTGAATCGACTATCTCTGTCGGAAATGATAGAAATTGGTGCACCGTGCCTCGAGACTATTTCTTTGACATAAAGTCTAGTGAGTTGCTCCATGGAATAAGTCTCTCTAATTCGTATGAAATGGGCTGATTTGGTAAGGCGATCAACAATTACCCAAATAGCGTCGTAACCTCCCGATGTCTTAGGAAGTTTCGTAACAAAGTCCATTGTAATGCGCTCCCATTTCCATTGAGGAATTTCCGGTTGTTGGAGTAATCCTGAAGGTTTCTGATATTCGACTTTTACCTTAGAGCAGGTAAGGCATTTGCTAACGTACGTGGCAATTTCTGCTTTCATGTTCGGCCACCAATAAAGTTTCTTGAGATCTTGATACATCTTATCAGATCCTGGGTGAATAGAATACTTTGACTTATGCGACTCATGCATAATCAATTCTCGTATTCCGCCATACAATGGAACCCACATTCTATCCTTGAAACATAATACTCCATCTGCTCTCTTTACAAAACCATTTGCGTTTTCAGGCATACCATAAAGCTTTTCACTTGGTCGATTTTCCTCCTTAAGTGCCTCGATCTGTGCTTCGTGGATTTTCGATGGTAAAGGTGAATTAATCGTCATTCCTAATGATCGAACTCTTAAAGGTTTGGGCCTCTCTTTCCGGCTAAGAGCATCAGCCACAACATTGGCTTTTCCCGGGTGATACTTGATTTCACAATCATAGTCGCTGAGTAACTCCAACCAACGACGTTGCCTCATATTAAGTTCCTTTTGATCAAGAATATATTGCAAACTTTTGTGGTCCGTAAACACTGTGCACTTTGTACCGTAAAGGTAGTGTCTCCAAATCTTGAGTGCAAAAACTACGGCCCCTAACTCGAGATCATGAGTGGTGTAATTCTTCTCATGAACCTTAAGTTGTCGAGAAGCATACGCTATCACCTTCTCGTTTTGCATTAAAACAGCCCCAAGTCCTTTATGCGAAGCATCGCAATATACAACGAAGTTCTCAATTCCTTCGGGTAGTGCCAAAATTGGCGCACTGCAAAGCTTTTGCTTCAACAACTGAAAAGCAGCTTCTTGTTTCTTTCCCCATTCATACTTCTTGTTTTTCTGTGTCAACTTGGTCAAAGTTCTAGCTATCTTTGAAAAACCTTCGATGAATCTTCGGTAATACCCGGCAAGTCCTAGAAATTGTCGGATTTCTGTAGGATTTGTTGGAGTAGCCCAATCTTTTACGGCTTCAATCTTTGCGGGATCAACTTGTAGTCCTTGACTATCAATGACGTGACCAAGAAATTGCACTTTGTGATTCCAAAAATCACACTTCGAAAATTTGGCATATAACTTCTCATTCTTGAGTAGTCTTAAAATCGTCCTTAAATGCTCTTCGTGCTCTTCTTTGCTCTTTGAGTAAATCAATATGTCGTCGATGAACACTATCACAAACTTGTCCAAATACGGTTTACATACTCTATTCATGAGATCCATGAATACCGCAGGTGCATTAGTCAATCCGAATGGCATCACTTGAAACTCGTAATGACCGTAACGTGTTCTAAACGCTGTTTTCGGGATATCCTCCTCCCGAACTCTAAGTTGATGGTAACCCGACCTGAGATCAATCTTTGAGTAAATACTAGAACCTTGCAACTGATCGAACAAGTCATCAATTCTGGGGAGTGGGTAACGATTCTTCACCGTTAACTTATTCAACTCTCTATAATCTATACACATTCTGAAGGATCCATCTTTCTTCTTCACAAACAAGACCGGTGCTCCCCAAGGCGAGGAACTCGGCCTAATGAATCCTTTGTCTAGAAGTTCTTGCAACTGATTAGACAACTCTTGCATTTCGGATGGTGCTAGACGGTAAGGTGCTCGCGTAATTGGTGCAGCTCCGGGCACTAAGTCAATATGAAATTCTACTTGACGTGCCGGTGGAAGTCCTGGTAAGTCTTCGGGAAAGACTTCAGGAAATTCTCGGACAATTGGTACATCTTCAAGTCGCTTCTCCTCCGACTTCTTCTCGGTTATATGGGCTAAGAAAGCAAAACAACCTTTCTTTATGTACTTCTCCGTTTTGATGCATGATATGATACTAAGTCTAGTTCCACTTCGTTCCCCACGAATAATCAAAGTTTCGCCGTTGTAAGGAAGATGAACAACTTTTTCATCACAAATGATTTTTGCACGATGTTTGGACAACCAATCCATGCCGATGACGACGTCGAAACTACCAAGTTCTACGGACATAAGGTCTATGTTGAAGGGATGATTTAGAAAATTGAATGTGCAACCACGGACAATGGTGTTGGTGCTAACTAAGTTACCATTAGCTAATTCAACGATGTATGATATGTCTAATGCGGTTGGTTTAATGTTGAGTAAAGGTGCAAATGTAGTGGACACAAAACTTTTATCGGCTCCCGAATCAAATAAAACTGATGCGTAACGATTATTGATAAGGAACGTACCCGTGATAACATTCGGGTCCTCCCTAGCTTCTCCGCCTCCTATGACGTAAGCTCTTCCTTGTGCCATTCCTCCTTGATTCTGATTTCCTTGGTTCCTTCCCTTTTTACATTCAGACTTGTAGTGTCCCCGTTCTCCGCAACCAAAACATGTAACTTGTTGCGACTTGCAATCCCTAGTTCGGTGACCAACTTTCTTACAATTCTCACATGGATCAGGACATCGACCCGGTTTGTGATGACTCGAACACCTATCACACTTCGGCAAAACCCCCGAGTACCCTTTTCCTTCCTTTGGACCCGCAGCATAAGCCTTTGCAACCTCTTGTCTCTTGGGTGGTTGTTGAGTAGCATTTTTACCTCTGGTGTTGTCCCACTTTCGCTTGTTGTTGTTATTGTTATTGTTGTAGTTGGTTCGGTTATTGTTGTAATTGAAGCGGTTGTTGGTGTTGTTGTTGTTGTTTCGGTTGGTGTTGGTGTACTTACCTCTCTTCACTACCTGTGCCATAAGCTTCTGAGTCACTCTAATAGATTCCTCGATTGATTGTGGATCAAACGAAGTCACATCTCCTTGAATAACCTCGGGAAGCCCCCCGATGAAAGCCTCTAGCAACTTCTCGTTATCCGGAACCATAGACGGGCATAACGCGGCCAATTCTTGGAATCTCCGAATGTAAGTGTCAATATCATACCCAATAGTTACTAGTTCATAGAATTCTGTCTCCAACTTTTTCACTTCCGTACGAGGACAAAACTTCTTAGTTACCAAACCTTTGAATTGCTCCCAAGTGAGCTTGAAAGCATTCTCCATTCCCATCGGCTGAGCATAAGAGTTCCACCACGACAATGCTCCATCAAGTAGTGTACTCGTAGCAAACTTGACCTTACTATCATCCGGGCAATTACATAGCAAAAACACGGACTCCAATTTCTCGAACCATCGAACCATGGCAGTGGCTCCTTCGGTACCTCTAAACTTCGTGGGATCTCCACTTTTGAAATCCTTGTACGAACAATTTTTAACTCCGGATCCTCCTGCATTTCCTGCAGCAGCAGCAAGCCTAGCGGCTTCAGCAGCAGCCGCGGCCTCAGCAGCAGCAGCAGCCACTGTTTCCCTTTCAATCCTTAGAGCATCAGCTATGCTATCATTCACCAACTTTTGAATAGCCGCTTGGGTCATTTCAGGTGTGGCTTTCTTTGGCGCCATTACTCTTCAAAATCACAAGATGAAACAATCATGAGAACTCGTAAGTAGAAATAACCATCACACAAATATATCCACAACCACAACATGCATAAAGTAAATGGAATCACAACGGAACAATAATGAAATATCACAAATATAATCACAACACACGTGGATAATATACATGAAAATTTCGGCCTACATGGACCGATATCATAGATAATAAAAACCATTCCTACATAGTAGATTCAATACTTGATACAATTGTTTGTACAACAACCAAAAGACAACAAGCTCTTTAAACTACGTCACACACCTCGTGACTAGGATAATAGTAGTCAAAACTATACATGATAAAAGTCTACATAAGGCACCTCATGGTGCTCCGCCGGCTCGATCCTGAAGATCTCGAACCTGAGTAGTCAAGCTAGCAACCAAACTCCTCAACTCTCCAATCTGACCCTGTAAGGTAACTATACTCTCACGAGCTAGTGACAACTCCTGTGCCTGACGCTGTAACTCATCCTGTGCCATCTCGGCTCTGTCGTATAACTCAGGCATCTCCTGCCTCAACTCAGCAATACGCTCCCTGTCCTCTAACTGCCTATTCTGTAAACTCTGATGTGCTAAATCAATAGAAACCCTGCCTATCACCAGGCCCTCGACCTCCTCCTCAATGGCCCCTATTCTATCTAAGGACAGTTCCTCCAACTGTCGCGACATCCTATCTATCTGAATCTGCTGACTATCTATACGAGCTCCTAACGCCTCAGTAGAAGGCTGTCTAGCAGCTGCAGCCTTAGAGCTCTTGCCTAACTCGAACCTAACAGGTGGCTCGGGTTCTGTAGATGGTGGTGTCGGGATGTCAAAACGAGCACGCTTTTTGAGCGGCAAGTCTGATGTAGGCAAAGGATCCCTAAGAAAATACGATGAGGATGATGATGATGATGCTAGTAGTGGTGATGGTGGGTGTATCGGGTCATGAGCAGGGCTAACATGTGGAGTAGGTGCGACTTCGCCCTCCTCAAAGGGTTCAGTCTCCGTGTCAGTCATGATAGGTGGAAAGGCTGGAGTAGAGCCAATCGAAGATAAGATCTCAGTGGAGTGCGATGAGGCATCATCCATGTTAGGGTCAACTGGGACATCTTCCGTGTTAGTGTCCGATGATATAGTGATGGGATGTGAATCTGAAGACATCTCTGTGACAACCGATGTGAAATGAAAGTAAATAACTCGAATAAAGTGTATATGAATCCGCATGAAAAGTGAATATGCACTTATGATGAAATGATGAGATGCTATGATAATGTAGTTATAGTCTAGGGTCAATGATGCAACCTAGTTCTCTATAACTGTAGCTCTGGTACCAATCTGTCACACCCCCAATTTACCTGTTTTGCAGCGGAATGGAATTCCTGGGGATAGACTGTCATAGCACCACAATCACAGTTATATTGAACGACCTAAAGTGTCGTTTAAAAACACATCGTTGGATATTTAATAAAAGCGTTCAGAGATACAACATAGGTCCCAAAAGTTTATAAAGTTTGCGGAAATATAAATATATTACAAGTCCAAACGATGTTTTGAAAGAAAGTGCCATAATGTACAATGATATAAGTCGACGCCGCGACTCAAAAGGGGTTCCTTAACCATGCCATGATGAGTATGTCTTAGTTACCTGAAAATACATTGCTAAAACGGTCAACAATAATGTTGGTGAGAAATCATAGGTTTAAGTAAATGTTTTATACGACTGCGCAAGTATAGACCAGGTATGACAATCATGTCACATAAAAATGTTACAATTGCAATAAGTCCATGACACCGAAACTAGACTGTTCATGATGTATGCCCCAACAGAGTGTTTGCCAGACAACTCAATAATGTTATTAAATGAAATGCATTCGTATGACTAGTTGGGATTCACCAACCCGGATGGAGGAGTCACCCTCGATAGATCTATCCACTCACCCTCGCTTCTACGATTAACGGTTCATGTAATATAATGGGGACTTTCAATTGGCATGTGGTAACTTAAGCAATGTAAATGAATTTAACATACTTGGTATCGTAATAAAAATGTTGTGCAATGTATTCTCCCCTGTAGGTTTGAAAATAATTAAACATGTACGACGGGGCTATGAAAACTCACTTGATAAATTGGTATGATGACAAGAGTGAGTACACCGAGGTATAGAGAAACTTTTAATCTTGACCTATTATGAATGATATGATACGTAATGAGTTATGATGTAATGATATGCATGCACTTCGTATGTTATTTATACCATTTGCGTGTTTTGAAAATAATACTTATCGTCGAAAAATACTCTTTTGACGTCTTGACCATTCTTAAATTACTTTACAAGTATTTACGTCAAAATGTCATCCTACAATAGTTTCTTAATGATTTATTGTGAAATTTTAACTTTTCGTCGTAAAATAATGTCGTCGGAAATTTCATGAAAGTGACAAAAATGGCTTCGAAAAACTAGTCGTAAAATGGTGTACGTCGAACGTTAGGAAACGAACTCGACGGTTTTGGAAAGCTTGTATCAAAATCTAGAAGTTTTAGTACATGAGTTTTCGTCATAAAGGTCTCGAACATAAAGATAATAGAGGTTAAATATGGTGATTTTGTCCAAATGTGGTTTAAAAAGTGAGTTTCGGCAAAGTTTAAGCAACCGTAAATAATTCATTACAACTCCGCTATACAAACGGTTGATCGTTTTGAAAAATATGCTTGGTGATCTCGATTTTATTAAAAGACATCTCGTTACAAAAAGTTCTACGTCATTGTTAAAAATAGCCTTCAATATGGTCGTTTTGTTTACCGTAACACTTGTCTCGTAAAAATAATATAGTTTTCTTAAATAATAAAGTTACGGCAATTTTATGAAAACGTGTATATTTTAGTCGTTACAAATCCGTTTTCTACGTTTTATACGTCTTTAGCTTCGTATCAAAGTATACTAATATATTTTTGATAAGTCGAAATAATTTATAAAGCTTAAGACTCGTTTTTGACCGTACAAAAATAGAAACACAGTTTGCTGAAATTTTCAGAAAATATATATTTCGTCGCCAAACTTGAAAAATTCATAACTTCTTCGTTATAACTCCGTTTTAATCCGTTCAAGCGGCCACGGATTCGTTTTAAAGTATATTTTCTAAATATCAAGGCCAAAAATTCGTGCCTACTGTCGGATTTTCCAGAAATTCAAAACAAGATCAGACCACTTTATATACTTGTCGAAAATAGTTTTTCTCGTACTAAACCTATTCCAATCCCTTCAAAACAACTCCAAAGCTATTCTAATCCTACCATACACCTTCTTAGGGTGTCATGGGTTCCTAGACATCATCAAGACCAATATATAACAAGGGATAAATTATAGGATGACTTATATGTATAAAACTCTAAAAACAATGTTAAAAATGGTATAAATAACAATAAGTCTTGCATGCTAGCTCAAAAATGAAGAAATAAATATGAAATGAAAATGAAAGATGTAAATGAAAGTGATATGCTTACAAGCTATTATGATGAGGTGATTAGAACAAGGATTAACCTAAACACCCTAGGTTTTTATTTCAAAACCTTTAATAAGAGTGTAATCTAGAGTGTTTTAACTTGAGCTTGAAAAATTTTGATGATCCCTTCTTATCTCCTTGTAGAACCGGTTTTGGAAGAGGAAAAACAAGAGAGAAACACTTATACTAACTTGTTGAATTATTTGTGTTGAATGAATGAGGTGATTGAGTTAAGTGTAGACTTATACAATCAAGGAAAAACTTACCCAACATTTAATGCTACCCCCCCTTGGTCGGCCAAGGGGGGAGGCATTTGTCAAAATATATTTTTTTTTTTTTTCATTTATAAAGTGTAAAATTGTAATAAGTGTAAGAAAAATGTGTAGGAAATAATAACTTGTAAGGTTTTATATACATTAGTGTATTTAAGGTAATTTTAGGTAAAAGTAATTTTTAATAGATCAAAGTAAAGTATAATGAGACCATAAAAATTGTAAAAATACATTTCTTGTAAAATTTGAGTGATATAATAATTATCGTGTAGTTTTTAAGAAAAGCGTTGTAATAATATAAATTTAACGATTTATATACAAAATAAATTTAAAACACTAGGTAAACTCAAAATATAGTTTTTATAAACTAAATGTAAGTATAAAAATATATCGGGATCATTTTTGAAAGTATCTGATTAAATGTTCAAAATAATAATTTACGCGATAACGTTTATTTAATATGAAATTTACGCGTTTAATGTGAAATGCAAAGTCATGAATGAATTAACATGATGCAAATGATGCTAATGAAATGTAGACTAAACTTAGTCCATATGAAATGTTCGTGATGATATGATCATGAATTCGCCGCTAAACCATAAAGGTTACGCGACTTTGGAACACGCAAACCTAGTTTACGATAAATGATGAAATTGTGAAGCATGAATTGCTTTGAGAAATGACCTGAAAGTACGGTTTGTCACAAGTTTACTCGCGTTTAGGTGCTTGTCTCCTTCCCCCTTGCTGGTTTTGACCCTTCAGAATCAGCAAAATATTATAAGCCCAAATACTTGAAATCTGTTGAGAAGATCGCTTGAAGTCTTTGTGAGAATCAACATGCTGAATACTGTGTGAGCAAGTCTAACTGGGGATTAAATTCGACATATCACTCTGCCCCAATTAGTGCTCTCCCCTAAACCTACAATCTGTTTGATAAATGCCCAGATTAAGAAGAAGTCTTTGGATAATCAAATGCAACTCGTCTTTAGTCTTCTAACATGCAGCAGAAAATGTAGAACCGATCAGACTCGACCTTCTTCAAGATTTTCCAGTTGGGGAATAGATAGTTAACATCTTCATCTCACCGAAAAAGCATCCCAATTAACTTACCTCTTGCAAATCCCCTTAACACAAATCCCTCCCAATCAAACAAGAACAGAAAGATGTTCATCAAGGAAATCAGCAATCAGCCCCACCAACACACTAAATGGTAAAACCAAACTACCAATCACATCAAACAAGAATAGAGAGATTGTTCGGAATCATCATGTTGATGTGTACGTGAAGCATTAACCGGAAACACTTTGTCAATAAACTCACCAGTCCGTATGAAGATGTCAACCAACGGCTCTAAGAAGAAACTCCATGTAAAGAAGATCCGATAAGAAGAAGCTCGGTTCTTACATGAGTTTGGAACCATTTGACCATTTATTCTCATATATCAATCAACCATGCAGTATTATCACACTTCTTCTCCCTCTCAAGAATTGCAGACGAAGTTGCCATTCTTGACTAAATAAGTGAAATCATCCAAAAGTATTCTATTCACACTTCTCCCCAGCAAAATTAGCACCTGATGTCGCCATCATCATTATAGTTAAGCAAGTGGAATAAGAAAACAATCAATGGTAGCCCGGTTCACTTGAAAATTGAAAGCGCATGGAAAAAGCATGAAGCATGTTGATGAGAATGGCCATTAATGAGAATATTTATCTTCTTCTGAAGATAAAGCGCACTGAGACGTACACTTTTCTTTTCTTTAGAGTACGAGGCATGAACTGAAGTGTTCATACATCATAATCTCTCTCTTTTCATCATCTCTTGGCAAAACATGTAATCACCCCATTATCATTCAGTAGGCTCTTTGTTGTGACAACTGATGGAGAAAACCCAATATGATGAATTTGACCCTGAAGTAAGCTAACCCCGAACTCGTGACTTAAACTTGCACATATGTAACAAAGAGCGGTGCTGAGACTTCATCCTCCATTGAATCTCTAAGTACTCTATACTCTTCAACCAACCAACCATCAAGTATAAGACGTACATCACCTCTTGAAAATCCACAATTGAATGTGACACTGAGCACTACAACGTAACTCCTTAAAGTGATAGTTATTTTGTGATGGTAAGAGCCCAATTCCCCCAAGTGGTAAAAGAAAAGGTAAAAGACACCCAACAATAACTAGATTTCCAAGTCTTCGTTTTTTATAATAAGCTCGAACAAGGATCTTGAAGAATCTTTATCCAACCATCCCCGATACCTTCAGATACTAAGTACACTTGCCCATGATATTTCACTTCAACCTCAAATAAATAAAAGTAAATTAACCCAGTTTTCACAACTTGTTAAAAGCTCAAATCTAGCCTCCTTTGACCTTAAAAGTGAACTTTGATAATGGTTTCATCCCGACCATGGTTAAAAGCACATAACCCCGTAAAACCATGTAATAACCAAACTGCCATGACGAATATCCAAACACACATCCAATTCGTGAAGTACACCCTTTTATCCCTTCTTCGAAACAGAAATCGTAGCACCAGCATCAGATAAGACCTCGAAATACACTTTCCTTTCTCCAAGATGGTTCCATCAATACGAGATTTTACAATTCTATGGTTTAAACCGAGAAATAGTTTCTTTCGCGGGATTTTATAGAACCAAGAATAAACCGTAAGAAAGATCCGGAAATGCACTTTATTTTTGCCAGGATGTTTCCATTGTCATGGGATTTTACAAGTCGATGATTTAAACCGAGAAATAGTTTCTTTCGCGGGATTTTACAAAATCAAGACTAAACCGTAAACAATGTCAGCTTGAATGTGTTCAGACAACTTTGGTTTCGGTGAATATCTGTTTTAGGGGAATATGCACCGGTTCATCAACAGTTCATAATCCAACATCAACATTATCATCAACCATCCAATAAACACTCCGGTAAACACATCATTCACGCATTCTGTCGGCTATTGTATTGACAACATGGTGAAGTAAACCCGATATGTCAAACTTGATCATGAAGTAGAATTCCCCAGATTTGTTGCTTAAACTTGTACTAATCCTTGTGAAAAAGAAACGGTGTACCCAATGTACAAAACCTCTTGACGATTCCTCAACTGCGTGAGACACCGAAGTGATGGCTACGTTGTGAGTTAAACTGAGAAAGAATCACAAACGTAACTAAATAGCCAAGTCTTTATCACCCTCTATAAATGCCCAAACAAGTCATCTTCGTGGAAGGGTAGAAAGAAAGAAGAAGAAATACGTAAACGTGCCCGGAAAAATTGCATTTCAAATCCAAATAAGAAATACCGTCCAAACAACCCCGTAGTCAACTAGGTTAAAAAATCAATTCAAGCCGTGACATAATATCTTCCGTGAAAATGTGTACACCAAAGTATCAAACCCCATAACACGATAAATCTCATTATCATACCCAATCTCATATCATCAAATTTTTATCTTCAAAATTCGTCGACAATGCTCATTAAATTGTAAATCTCACATAATTCAAACCTCATAATAGACAATTCACATATGTTCAAATTCATGCATTAATGAACCAATCATGAGAAGCCCATCAGTCCATCACATTACATCCAGACCATCACATATATTGACACATCCGATAAACATTCAAGCCCATAATCGATACAGCTCCTTTCCAAAATCCAATACCCGATCCGTTTAAATAATACAAATACCAGAATAAATTCATGGTACATCACTTAACTCCTTAAGGTTGCATTAATCTTCATGTTATAAAATAAATACCATTTATTGGGTGACATGTTAAGATAGTTTCATCCACGTGATATACCTACCTAATGCGTTCCAAATGCTGGTCACAACCATAAGTTGAGTTAATACTCGGCCCATTCAGATTCAATATAGTCCATGTGAGATTATTATCAATACAACCCATTCAGATTCATACATGTGAGATTATTATCATCTAAACCCAAGTCTAATAACAGATTTCCCGATCCATTGCATGTGATGTATTCGGTTATAAAGGTGAGATACCCTAATCTTTAGGTTATAACATTAACCTACTATCTCAAACTCAAAATAATCGCCTACCACAAATAATTCTCTCCCACCTAACATTTCACAAATCCCATCTCAATCATAAATCAAACACAAATCATCAAACAAAACCTATCTCCATAAGCACAATAATCAATGCAACATAAGAGTACCCTTTTCTTTATGTTTCTCGTTATTTAGAACTGACCCACGAAGTATCCAAGAGTTTAGGCATCAAGATCCTTTAAGGGTCTCGGGTAGGTCTTTGAATGTGTTTTTTTAATTATAACGAACTTAAAATAAGATTATAACAAGTTTGTTATAAGTCTTTTCTTTTTATTCGGATAAAACTGAAGCTACGCTTCAAATATGGATCGATGAGGATTTTAATTCGTGTGAAATCCTTGAATCCTCTTGGTATTTCATTATATGTCACGAATTAATAAGCTGAGATCATGGAATTAATTTTTCTTTTTGGTTCGGGTTGATTTTCGTGGGTGTAGGATAGAATGGGATTTGATGTATTGAAGTTGTTGTGATTTGTTTTTGGATGGAGTCGGTTTTGGTTTTGATCCATAGGACTGATGATGAGTTTTGGAACCGAGGTTCATGATGATGTTGGTAATAGGTATTATGGTCTTGTGGTCGTGGTCAAAGTTTTCTCATTCTTCATTTCTGTTAAGTCGCTAGGTCTATTAAGTAACAAGTCGCTAGCCCTGTTAAATAACAGGTCGCTAGGTCTATTGACATGCTTTGAGTACACAAGTTGCTAGGTCTCTTAACAAGTCGCTAGCTGCAATTGACTAAATAGTCAACATGCTTTGAGTACACAAAATCTGGACAAGTCGCTACATTAAAAGACAAAAGCTCAAAAGCATTTTGAAACAACTCGCTATAGAAAATAAGCATAAGTCACTACTTAGAAAACTGGACAATGTTTAAGAAACTGATGATAACCACTTATGACAATATTAAACAAGTCGCTATTTAAGAAGAATACCACAAGTCGCTAGTAAGAAACATAATGACCATATTTCCGACCAAGTTGCAAAAACCCAGAAACACATAAAAATGCATCCTTTTGACAGTTTTGACCACAGATTTACCATACAAGGCTGACCATTTCACCACAAATATAACACAGTTTTGATACAATATGGACCATATGACTGTTTTCCCAAAAAGATACAAAAAATACCCAAAAAGATACATAACATAAACTTGTATAAACTGTTTTTCAAAAAAAGTAAGGAAATAAATTATCCGACCATTAAATTGATATAAAAAACAGTTTAAGACAAGATTCGAACCACCAAAAATCATCAAAACACAAAAACCTTTGTACAAACCACACAAATCAAAGATAACACAATAACCATGGCTCTTGATACCAATTGTTAGGATCCTAATATTTATTGTTTTGATGATTCGGGTGGTCTTGGATGATGGAAATACATGTTAGCCATTTAGAGAGAGAAACTAGAGAGATGGGTGTTCTAGCTAGAGACTTGCTTTGTAAAATGTAAAATGTTAGATTGAGAAGCACCACCCCTTCCATGGATGGAAGGGGTATTTATACTTACAAACTACACGACCTCCTGACGGCCTGTGGATCAGGTATACAGTGGGTAAAGACCCGTCCTTCCTCCACGGTGTTACACTAAACTATTCTACGCTACAAACTAACTAATTAACTACTAAATAACGTAAATAACGACAAGTCTACGAGCTAACTTATGCTAGATAATATTTGGGGTGACCGACACTTCACTTATGGAATTTCCAATTCCTAAAAAGAAGAGACATACCAGAATTCTTGGTAATATGAATACCCAAACCTGGAGCTCCTGAAATATCAGGTCTAGTATTAGTCAAGTAAATAAGCTTTCCCATAAGCTTCTGATAATCAGTAATATTATCAAGTAAAGGATCATTATCAGTGGCTTCATTAGATATAACCAATTTAGACTGCAAAGGAGTTTTAGAAGGTTTACAACCAAGCATACCATACTCACTTAACAAATCTAAACAATACTTTCTTTGATTCAAACAAATCCCTTTATCGTCTCAAAGCAACTTGAATACCAAGAAAATATTGCAACTTTCCTAAATCCTTAATCATGAACTTAGTTTTAAGAAAGGTTTTGAAATTGTTAATTTCATCAATATTATTCCCAGTAACAATAATATCATCAACATAAACAAGTAATGCAATAAACACATCATCTTTAGACTTTGTATATAAAGAATAATCACTTTTACTTTGAACAAAGCCATTTTGAATAAGAGCAGATGTAAGTTTAGCATTCCATTGCCTAGGAGCTTTTTTAAACCATACAAAGACTTTTTAAGTCTGCACACTTTATTATCACCTTCAGGAAAGAATCCTCGGTAACTTCATATAAACAGTCTCCTCAAGATCACCATACAAAAATGCATTATTAACATCAAGTTAAAAAATAGGCCAATTATTCTGAAATGCAATATTAAGTAAGCATCTAACAGTGACCATTTTAACAACAGGTGAAAAACTTTCCTCATAATCAATACCTTCCTTTTGATTATATCCTTTAGCAACAACTCTAGCTTTATATCTATCTATTTCTCCATCAGACTTATACTTAATTGTGAATACCCATTTACTTCCAATAGCTTTTCTACCAGGAGGTAAAACAGTGACTTCAAAAGTATCATTTCTATATAAAGCCTCAATCTCATTATTCATAGCATCAGTCCAATAGATAGATTTAACAGCTTCAAAATAGTTTCTTGGTTCATGACTTTTGTTCAACTGAACAGTAAAACAATAGTTTCTAGAGTTAAGTTTAGAATAATTCACAAATTTTTCAATTCCATACTTAACTTTAGATTCAACCACAAATCATTATAATTTCTAGGAAAAATAGAAGGTCTAGAAGACCTTCTCAAAGGTACTTCTGCCTGAACTGGAGAATTTGAATCAAGATTCAGATTACCCTCAGAATTAATATTATCTTCAAGTGTAGTTACCCTCTCATTCTCATCAGCAGAAACACTGTTGTCACTGTTATGATCAGTGACATGGTTTCTACCAGATGGAGAAGAGTTGCTACCTTCACTTGGTGACTCAATGTCACTATTCAGATTAGGTTCTACTCTCTCTTCATCATTGGGCTAGTTCAGAGGTTTCATTATCAAAAAAGTTCAATTGATTTAAGTCTTGAAAAACATTTCCAGAAGTAGGACTGTTCTTATCAGCAGTTAAGTCTTTAAAAGGAAAAATAGACTCAAAAAATTTAACATCTCTAGAAAAGATGAACTGATGCTTATCAAGACTATATAACCTATATCCCTTTTTAGAATTAGAATACCCCATCATAACACATTTCTCAAATCTACTACCAAGTTTATCATGATTATTAATAATAGTAGCAAAGCACAAACAACCAAACATCCTTAAATTGCAGAGAGTAGGTTTTCTGTTATATATCATCTCAAAAGGAGAATTCCCATTAAGCACAGAAGAAGGCAATCTGTTAATAAGAAAAGTAGCAGTAAGAATACACTCACTCCAAAACTTAAGTGGAATTCCCCTGAAAACATAAAGGATCTAGCAACATTCAAAAGATGCCTATGTTTCCTTTCAGCAATACCATTTTGTTGTGGAGTGTATGCACAAGAGGTCTGATGGGTAATACCTTTTACTTCACATAACTTTGAAAAATAATGATTAATAAATTCAATACCATTATCACTTCTAAATTTCTTATATTTTCTATCAAACTGAGTTTCAATCATGTTATAGAAGATAGTGATATAATGAATAGTTTCATCCTTAGTTTTAAGTAAGTATACCCATACAGCCCTAGTGTAATCATCCACAATAGTCAAAAAATACTTGTAACCTTCCTTACTAGCAACCTTATAAGTCCCCCATAGATCTAAATGAACAAGTTCACCTAAAACAGTAGAAGTATGATCACTTAAAGGAAAAGGTTCTCTAGTTTGTTTAGCTCTTTGACAAGTTTCACAAAATAAGTTTTGATTCTTTGAAGCAAACTTCAAATCAGTTTTTAAAACATTTAGAACAGGGTCTGCAGGGTGACCAAGTCTGCAGTGCCAGTCATAATAAGAAAGAGAGTTATTACTTTGAAAAGAAGTACCTCCAGAATTGAAATAATATAAACCACCACACTGATTACCAGTCCGCAGAACATTTCCCAGATTCAAATCCTGATTCAAGAAATAATATTTGTTCTCATCAAAGGCAACGACAATTTTATTATCTTTGGCCAACTTATGAACAGAAATTAAAGTAACACAATATTCTGGAATAACCAGAACATCATGCAAAATTAATGAGTCAGCCAGTTTAAGATTCCCAATTTTAGTAATCAAAGCTTCAGTTCCATTTGGATGACCAACTTTTATTTGAAGATGAGAAATATCAAAAACATTTACCAAGTCCTTGTCAGAATGTGTCATATGCTAGTTAGCACCAGAATCCACAATCTTTCCATCAGAACTAAGTTTGGATTTTAAATTGGTATTTGTGGAAAAAAAAACTTGTGAAAATTTTGATTAAAAACCTTACTGGTATTAAAATAAGTACCTTCCATATTGGCCTGCACACTATTCCCTTTAATAGAGTTGTCTTTGATGAGAGAGATAAGAGTAGTAAGTTGTTCATCTGTAAAGCCAGAAGATGAACTAGACCCCACAGAGTTATTATTAGAAAATCCTTTTTGAGAAGTCTGAGGTCTGTTATTGTTACCCTTTTTTCCAAAATTTGGAGGATACCCAATCAATTTAAAACATCTATCTTGAGTATGTCCATTAAAACCACAATGATCACAAACTAGAGCAGAACCAGTGTTTCTTCTATTATCAGATACTTTATTAAAATTAGCAATAGGAGGATTAGCCTGAGTATTCTGATTAATAGGTCTAGCATTCTGATTAGTTTGATTATTAACTTGATTCACAACTCTAGTAGCAAAAGCATAATTATGATTTCTACTAGAACTACCATTCACAACATTCCTATGATTTTCTTCACTACTGATAATAGCATAAGCACCCTTAACATCAGGCAAAGGATCTCTAGAAAGAATATTACTCCTTATTTGCATGTAAGTATCATCCAGACCCATTAAAAATTGCATAAGTTTCATAAGTTGGTTATGCTTTTTAAAATCATCAGCAGCATGACAAGTGCACCTATGTAATTGAACCATAGCATCAAATTGTTTCCACAAAGTACTTAGCTTATTAAAATATTCAGAAATAGTAGTGCCATTCTGAGTTAAAGAGTGAATTTTATGATGCAGATTAAAAGTAATAGAACCATCAACCCTGTCAAAAGTATCTTTTAACTCATTCCAGACACTAGAAGCACTTTTGGAAAAAATTTGACCAAGAAACAACTCTTCAGAGATGGAATTTAGAATCCATCCCAACACAATAGCATTAACCCTGTCCCATTGTCTTTCCAAAACTTCATCAACATTAGATCTTCTACAAGTGCCATCAATAAAACCAGTTTTATTTTTTCCTTCTAATGCTAACATCATAGCACAAGACCAGACATTATAATTCTCAGTGCCTTTTAGTTTTATTGAAACCACAACAAAGAAGCTGAATCATTTGGGTGTAAATGTAAAGGATGACTCAAATCCAATTTACTTATTAAAGTGACAGGGTTATCAGGTTCATACTCATCATCAGTATAACCATGAACAGAATTATGAACAGACATGATTCAAGAACAGATAATCAAGGACACAAGAAAGGTAGAGAAAGTAGTTCACAGGCTTTCCTTGCCACTAAAGTGGTAGGTCAAGGGCGCACACAAGCACACAAGAACAGAAACAAGAATCAAAAGAAAAAACACAAACAATCTCAATCTCAACCAATCACAACTTCCAATAATCCCAAATCCTATCCTCCGGCAATCTAGACAGAAAAGAATAAGAACAAAAATTAAAGAGAGAGTGCGAGAGGTGTTACAGAGCACGCAATAACAATCAGCAGCGGAAACCAAACCTACTATACTCTAAATTCACTTAGTCTAGAGATATAGCAGATATATAGCAAGAACCCAGTACCAAGATCCGAGAACCAACAAACCCTAATTTTTTAGAATTAGGGAAAATCACCAGAACCACTTTCAATCTTGCCCAAACACCAGATCTTATCGATTAACCAACCTTAATCGATTACAGAAGCCCTCAATCACAAAAGCCCCAAAATATACCAAACCGTAATTTTTCAGAAATTAGGGGTTTTCCAGAAAACTCCAAGATTAATCAAATTCACCACAAGATCTATCAATTAACACAAGTAATTGACCAAGAACCAATCAATTTTAAAAAACCTCAATTTTATCAAGAAACTCTAATTTTCAAAAAAAATATTCAGAGCAACCTGGCTTTGATACCATGAAGAAAAACATATTCTAATGATAACAAAATACGTTTATTACTTCTGAATCAATATTACAAAACCAGATCTTCTATTCTCAAATAGAATAAATCAATAACCAGTATTTTATCTCAATCAAATAACAATAAACTAATAACAACTGAGTAACAAAGTATTTTGATCAAGGCAATCAAAACACAAATTAGGGTTTATTTTTAGAGAGAGAGGAGGAGTATATTGAATTTCTGTAGAGAGAGATAATAAGCAGATATAATGAGAGAAGACTCAAGTCTTCTCTTTATATAGCCTCAGATATTACACTAAGCCCCTTCATCCTTTAAACTTGCTAGAACTCATCCAAAGTATTATCAGCAGTTAATCCAAGCTAAGGTCTTTTACACTTCCAGTCCCTCTAGAAATATATATTCAATATCCAACACTGAAATACTCTCCAGCATATAAAACTGAATAAACACAATAAAGACTAACTCAGATATCACAATCAGATTAACTACAAGTATTCAGACCATAATTCTCAACAACATGCAATCTCCATATTGATTTGTTTTCACTTTGTCTAGTCACGTAGAACAAATAAAAACAAATTTATTATTTGTGAGTGGAGAGAACCGATTCATTAAACGATCAGTTGAGAATTTTATATATTTTGTGTCGTGTATCTTTTTCTTAATGAAAAGGTTCAGGGGTGTTTATATAGGCTTCAAATTTATTCATCAAGTTTGAAGTTTATTATCATCTCTTTATCCCACACCTTAGGGATTTGGATTTCAAACTAATAAGTCCCTCACTTATTAATTAAGGCATATTAGTTAATTATAGCGACTAACGGTATAATTAACAACCATTTATTATTTCGTGAAACATATTAATATAATTAATAAATGTACAAAATATATTAATTACATTAATAAATGTATCCTCTGTGTATACGTATGTGCCCTCGATAAGCTCACGTATTTCTAGTTATATAAATAATATACGCAACGATCAAAAACCAACATTTAATACCAATCACGATCTCAAAAGTTTTATTAAAGTTTTAGTAGTTAACTAACTCAAAATCTAGTTGATTATATGATGTTGAATTTGTTTTTGTAAGTCATATATTATGCAAGTCAACATTCATATTTACCTAACTTGTATATTTGGCTAATGGTTATATGACGTTGAATTTGTTTATGTAAAACTAAATAATAATAAAAATAGGAACCACACAAATAATGTCATATATTATGCAAGTCAACATTCATATTTACCTAACCTGTATATTTGGCTAAACAAAAAGGAAATACTTTATATATTTTGGATATTTTATGATTATTCCTATAATTTTATATTTGTTGGTTGTTTTAGCTATTTTATTGAATAAACACTTTTTTTTTTAGTTATGTTCATTTGACACCTTAATGCACGAATAACCTAATTTTCTTAACAAGCAAATATGTACAAGAAATTTCTATGTTAATTAAGCGACTGTTTCGTTCATTTTACCCGATTAAATTTAAAAAAACCTACACAAATTAGTCATTCAGCGTATAGGTCAAGTTCGTCTACAACCCTACTTATAAACGATCAACAAATTATAATATCAACATTAGTAGGTGCAAGGTTGTAATCAACAAATAATAATACTAACATTAGTAGGAGCAACGTTGTAATCAACAAATAATAATATCAACATCAGTAGCAGCAAAGGTTGTTAAATTTAAGCATATTTCCCTTTGTTTAGTAGTGGTTAGTCCATCACCATCCAGTTCACCTTCAATCCTATATTTTTTTTTTGTTGGTTCGTTTATGCTTTTTTTTTTTTTTGTAAACACTTAAATGCTCATTTAACGTTTGTTGTTTTTGGTTGAGTTATGTTCATTTGACACCTTAATGTACGAACAACCAAATTTTCTTAACAAGCAAACATGTACAAGAAATTTCTATGTTAATTAGGCGACTGTTTCTTTCATTTTACTCGATTAAATTTTAAGAAAACCAACACAAATTAGTCACTGTGCGCATAGGTGATTAGTTCGATTTTGTAGTACAGATATTTTCAGAAGAAATACAAAGGCAATGTATTTCCCGGGTCGTTCTCCCAACGAAGGATGAATGGAGTTTATAACTCACGTCGCGTTTTACGGGTTTTTGAATGGGAAATAAGGAAATTTTTAGTGGTTTCTAAACTACGGGGCAAGGAAAAGTAATGGAAAGCAATTAAATCTACTAAATCTATGGTGCAAATAATAAATTTAAACTAAATATGCAAAGTTATACTAAAAACGTAAATTACGATAAATCAAAAACGTATACTAAAATGCAATTTAATCTACTTTAACTCCTAAAAGTGAACTAATATTTTTCAACAGCTAAAAATATGATTTAAAAAATATCTAAAATTTAAAACTATTTTGTTTTGGTTTTTCTTGATTTTATTTGAATTAAAAACTATTTTTATATTTTTAAAATTGAATTAAAAAGCTAAAAATTCTGAAAACTTAAAAGAAAATTACTAAAATATTTTTCAAAAATCTAAATTAACTAAAAAAAAATTTCAAAACTGAAATTATATTTTTCTGACTTTTTCTCTATTTATTATGAATTTAAAACTAATTCAAACTAAATAAATGTCTAGAAAATACTATTCTAACTAGGAAAAATCTGTAAAAATATTTTTTATGACTTTTTGATTTTTTTTAAACCTAAAAAAATTAAATTTATATTTTTGTGAACCTTTTCTTATTTATTTCAATAAAAAGCTATTTAAAAGTACTAAAATCTGATTTAAATTCTAGAAAAATAGTAAATGGCTATAGAAAATTATGAAAAATTGCATAAAAGTTCTAAATACTACTTAGAAGCTATAAAAAATACCAAAAACAACTAATGATCACAGATGAAGTACTATGCAATTCAACTGATATTGAATAAGCTAAGGAAAATAAGCTAATAGCTTATAATAAGCACCCCGAAGCTGCAGCAATCTAAAATAAGCCTAAAAAGCTAAAATCAACCTAATGCAACTATTCTAGACCAAATAAACCTAAGTATAAAGCCAATAATCATTAATCCCAATCCTAAGCACTAACAGTTAAAAGGCCTTAAATTACCCACTTGTAGCTTACCAAGAAGCTTGAAAATAAGCTCTAAATGAAAACCAGTTATTGGAACCTCAAGATGACCTGGTCAATTGCTTGTAAACCAAAAATGAGCTTCTGAGGACTTGTTTTAAGCTTTTTAGAAGCTTTTGAAAAGACTGTGACATGATCAGTTTAAGCTGATCCTGTGCACAGGACACTTATTTGAAATCTGACCAAATTTAAGCATTAATTCAGCTGTTCTAGAAAATTTGTAAAAATAATCCAAAATTATAATTTCATACACCACCAACCAAAGTTACAAAATCCAGAAGTACAACTTATTTGGACTGGAAATGAAGCTTTTAAAAATGTATAAATGGAAGGTGTTTGAGATGAAAATGGAATTATTGACTTTTTGAAAATCCTTCTAGTTTGACTTCAATGAACTTTGTCTTCTTTGATTTACTTCTAGATGATATTTTAAGCTGAAATGAAGCCTACTTATGCTATCTTAATAGTTTTTATACCTAAATGCAAGATTGAGTTAACTAGATCCTAACTGATATGAGCAAGTATAAGATCTAAATCTAATTTTGACTTTTAAGTGAATGTGAGACTAATTTTAAGATCTAAACTACCTAATTACAACTAGATGTGACTGAATATGTTAACACTATCTACTAAAAGATCCTCTAAACCAATTTAAGCTACTGAACCAAACAGTCCTTTAGAGACTGAAATGCAAATTTAACAACCAAAACACAATTCCAAACTACAACTATCCTCAATACAGATTCAAGTAACACTAATGGAGCTAATTGATGACAAATAGACAGCAAGTGCACACTCAATCCTAGAACCACCACATGTTACAGATCAAATCAGTTTAGTATGCAGATGAGCAAATCAAGCTAATGCAAACAAATAACTACTCACATAAGCAACATAATGATGGATATAAGCTATATTCAACACAATTGAACTGCTAACATTAAATCTAAACTACTAAGCTGAAATTGGAATCTAAATGAAAACTTACAAAAGTCCAATGCTAAGCACAAGCTAACTGAATACCCATAGAACCATCCAATACCCCTAAACTTGTTTAAAACAAGCTCAATACCATCAGCTTATCAATCCAATCAGCTTAATCACCCCATAACAGTTTAATGGCTCCACAGTTGGCTTTCGTTGACCAGAATTGAATTTGAGAATTAAACTAGATTTAGACTCTTAGAAACTCACTAATAGCTATAATAAGCTAGTATGAGCTTAAGTGAACTGAAGATAAGCTTGTTGAAGCTTAAAATTATACTAAGTAATAAAATTGACAGAGTAACGATACATGAAAAATAGATAGTCACAAGTGATGAGACGGGGGTATTTATAAGCTACAAAAGAGCTTGGGATGATCTCAGAAGGTCCTAGAAGTACAATCTCCACCTTAGATATCTTCTTTGTGTCATCAACTCAATTATCAGTCGTTGGATCATCTCTATGAGGTGTCAGGACCAATGGTAGAGCTTCAAATTGCCACTCTGGGAATCCCATGTGTTGCACCTTCTGACACGTTGTCAGAAGTATCTAGGCAGGGACGGAGCCAGGGGGTGTCCCGCGGGTGCCCGGGACACCTATGGATTTTTTCGATGTAGTGTTAATATTATAAAAAAACATTGATTTTTCCCAAATGCATCCTAAATGACCTCGTTCCATCGAAACGTGTTTCTATATTACAGTTCAAAAAAATTTGTGCACCCGGTCATATTTGATCTTGGCTCCGTCCCTGTATCTAGGGTCACTTAAACATGTGGGTAAAATGGCTGGAGCAAGGTAAAAGTGAAGCTAGAGGATAAACAGTAACGTAGCGTTTGGTATGTCGTAATCAAACTCGTAATGGAAATGATTATTATGATGTAATGAATAAATGTTGTTTGTTTACATTTATAGAATGTAATGATTTATTGCAAGTAATGATCCATTACACCAAAACCATTCATTATGGGTCCCCTACTTTTTTTTCATTACATCTTGTAATGGAATCAAAATTACATAAAACTCCTTCATTAATTAACCACATTAAATAAACTTTCTATCATTAATGGATATTTTAGTCTTTTTATTATCGATTCCATTACTTCTTATTATACAAACCAAACATATTAATAACTACAATGAATCATTACATTACACTCTTCATTCCATTACATCGTTTATTCCATTCAGTTGACATTTCATTCCGTCCTACCAAACGAACCCAATAATGGGATAATGGCGCGTATTCTTTTTTGGGTTTTATTTTATTAATGTTTGACTGGGGTGGAAGGATTGTTTGACTGAAAGAGTTAAAAGGGGGGGTCGTTTGTTATTTTGACAAGGGTCGGTTTGGGGAAAGGCTAGGAGTGACTGGGGTCAGTTGATAGAAAGGGTTCAAAGGTGATGGATAGATGGGTTGGGCTTGGGCTGTTGGGTTAATGCGGTAATGTTAGTTTTGGTTTTGGATGTTGGATTTATATTTGTTTTGAATCCGGTTATAAGCATAGGGACTATTCATGTAATTTTGGAATTTAAAAGGACCAATGGTATAATTTTATGAAAGGTAGAGGTGAAAAGGTAAATTGATTATATGAGGGTACAAGGGTGTAAATGGTAAAAAAGGGAAAGTTGAGGGGTAAATTGGGTAAATATGGGTAAATGGAGGGGTATTAATGTGAAAACTCCCAACAATGATCCAGAACTCCGTAAAATGTCACTTTTAAGCATTAAAGTCCCATAAAATAGCATCCCGGCATCGCCTTTTGCTTTCTTCTCTTTCTCGTGCTCGGTTTTTGTTTGATTTGTCTCTCTTTTGTGTGTTTTGCCATATCCGTACCTGCACATGCATAAACTCAAAAAACCAACAAATATTAGGCATAAACGGCTCTTTTTTGGTTATTTTGGGTCTATTTTGGTAAATAAATGGTATGTGTTTTTGCACATACCAATAGGTCAAGTTCGTCTACAACCCTACTTATAAACAAGGGTAAAAGATAAAAATATGCAACATATTTATTCAAAACAGAAGTTCTATGCAACGAACTTTGAAAATTACCATTCTACGTAAAAATACTTTCAAATTAGGAACATCTACGTAATATGACCGGGAACTAGCAGGTTACCAGGTTTCCAAGTTTGAAAATTTACAGGGACGGTCCATGTGGCTTGCATTGACTTTCACCGGTCATCCCTTGACATTTTCTTCACTTAGAAAAGTTACATTAATGGTCCCTATGGTTTGCATTGACTTTCACTTTTAGTCCTTGTCTCTTTTTTTCACTTGTAACTCTTTTTTTACTAACGGCCGGTTTTAATTAACTAAAAATTTGATTTTTTATGTTTTTATACGTTTTCATCCGTTTAATAAGTTTTTCATACGTTTTAATCTGCTTTTTCTATTGTTCTACGTTTTCATATGTTTTATCAGTTTTTCGTTCGTTTTTATATGTTTTCATCTGTTTTTATATGCTTTTGTCCTTTTTTCTTACGTTTAAATTTGTTTTTATCAGTTTTTATACACTTTCATACCTTTTTGTCCGCTTTATACGTTTTCATCTGTTTTTATACTTTTTCTTACATTTTCATCCATTTTTATACGTTTTCTTACCTTTTCATCCATTTTTATACAGTTTCGGCCATTTTTATACGCTTTCATTTGTTTTTCTTACGTTTTATAAGTTTTCATCCGTTTTATACATTTTCGTCTATTTTATACGTTTTTATCTATTTTTATGTTTTCGTCTGTTTATGTACGTTTTCTTACATCTGTACACGTTTTATACGTTTTTATACGTTTTCATCTGTTTTATATGCTTTCTTCGGTTTTCTTACGTTTCTTTACGTTTTCATCCGTCTTATACGTTTTCGTCTGTTTTTATACGTTTTCATACGATTTTATCCATTTTTATATGTTTTCGTCTGTTAATGTACGTTTTTATACGTTTCATCCGTTTTTATACGCAACATAATTTTTGTAAGACCGTTACTATACGTTTTCGTTCGTTTTTTATACGTTTTCATCTGTTTTTATACGCTTTCATACGTATAAAAGTGGACGAAAAAGTATGAAAATGTATAAAAATGTAAGAAAACGGACGAAAACGTATAAAACGGATAAAAACGTAAGAAAAACGAATGAAAACATATAAAAGTAGATAACAACGTATAAAAACGGCCGAAAACATATAAAAATGAATTAAAAAAATTAAAACATAAGAAAAACGGAAGAAAGTATAAAAACAGATGAAATCCTATTAGTCTCGTAGTAAATCCTGATTACCTAAAATAGTCGATGACACTAAAATCACCAACACTTTCTCTGCTATTTTACCTTGTATTACATGTAATTATAGAGTCAAATTCCACTTTAAATAGTAGAGGAATTAAAATAAATATCGAATCAATTGTTGCATATACTTTTTGATTCACATGTATGAAACGCTTCTTTAGAAAGGTGAAGGTGATTTGTCTTGATGACGCCTTGGTTGTTTGTTATATAGCATTTGACTAATGATCCTCATTTAACATAGGTAAAGTATAATCTATCTACATTTAATTATCTCCCTCATACTTTACTTAAACTAATTAAATTGGATATTGTTGTTGTTGTTGTGAGGCGCCAAGTTACTTTTCTAGTTTTGTTGTTCTACTTTTTCAAGCTGTTAAGACTATGATTTCTGATGACATTGTCGCGACATTTTTATTATGGATAAAAGATGGGCTTGGCTTGTAATATTTCGTGAATTAATTGGTGTCGGAGTTAGGGATAGCTGTTGATCATATAAATCGGGTGAAAAAGCCGTATCCATATTCATATTCATTTAGATTTTCATCATCATTATCCATGTACTTCTAGTTTTGATTATGTTGGAATCACTCCTAACTTATATTTCAAGTGTTTGTAATCAATATGTAATAGGTTGCTTAATTAGAGTTTTATGTTTGTATTAATGGCAAGGCTTATGTAGAAAGCCCATAAGCTTTGGCCCAAGTCCAATAAGGATAGAAGGAACTAGTAGTGTTGCCCTAGTTCCCTTCCCCTATAAATACTCTTGTAAACCTTCCTTGGAAGTTTGGTTGTTTATTTCACTTCCTAATCCTACACATAACTCTTCTATATTCATTCGTGTATTGTGTGTGTGTTTGTTCAACCAATCTATCTTCACCTTATTTCTTACATATTATTACTTGTGTTATATTATGGTGACCTAACAGTGGTATCAATCGCCATCTAGTTGGGTGAAACACTTTTGTTTTTGAAGTATTATTTCATACGCGTGGGTTTAGGACTATAAACTTTTCATACGCTTAAAAGCTTTAGATTTTACACTTGTAAACTAAAGATTCTTGTGGTTTAAGGTTTATTTAGTGTTAAAGTTTATGTTTTTTGCATCAAGTTTCAAACTTTACGTGTGTAGATTAGTGTTAAACTTGTTTTTGAATCGTGTCGTGTTTTCTACGCGTAAGGGTGAAAGTTGTGTTCAATCCTCAAGTTTAAAACTTTCTTGTTATTTTGGTGATATTGAAGCTCTTTCATCATTAAAATCAGGTTACAAAACACTTTTGGGTATAAAAATCAGTTTTGGTGAAAGTTGGTACTTTCTACTTGTAGTAAAACCCTATTTTTACTCGTAAGCACAAAGTCTACTCCTAAGCAGCACCTTACGCATAAGCAATTCATCACTTGATCTTCAGAACTGTTGGTTTACTCAGTGTTTTCTTGCTTGGATAAGCCTGAAAACACTTCGACTTTGGATATCTTTTACACTGGTATAAGTGTAAAGGATTTTTAGGTAAAACCCTAGTTTTGCGCCTAAGTTTAAACTTACGCGTAGAAACTTCTTTGCCTAAGCATTTCCTACGCTTAAGCTTGTCTTACGCCTAAGGAAATATTACGCATAAGGTTTCTACTACTAAGTCTTTGGTTTACGCCTAAACTAAGTTTTTTCAAGTCTACGCGTAAGCTATCACTATGCGTAAGCTCTTGTCTACGCGTAAGTTGGATATTACGCGTAAGGTATTTTCTACGTATAAGATGTTTTCTACGCTTAAGGTTACTTCATCAACCAAGTTTCATTCGACTACAAAGATCCATCATCAACACAAGTTTCAAGATATCTCAACCACCATACTCTAGCTACTTTCCTCATGAGTATCCTCAACAACAACAACAATTCTATCAACAATATCCTCCACCATCTCCACAACAATTGCAACAATTTCAACAACAATTTCAACACTTTCCTCAAGGAGCAAACCCTCTTCCACCACAAATGGTTCAACCAAACCCTCGTCAACAAGTACAACATTATACCTACTTTCAAAATCAGTATCCCACCAAGTATGCTATGAATGTTACAACACCAAAGGAACCCTCTTGGTTTGCAAAGATGTGTGAAGCTTTAAGTAGCCAACAATCCATTCATGAAGTTGGATCCCTTGACAGACCTCCAATGCTCACTCCCGGAAACTACGATCAATGGGTGATAAGGTTTTTTAGGTTTTGTGATCTAAAGAAGCCACATGGTAAGTTTTTGAAGAAGGTCATCCTTGAAGGTCCTTTTCAGATGCCTACTCTCACTGTACCTGGAGATCCGAATGCTAATCCAACAAGAGATGATGTTACCAACATTGTCGGTCTTGATCAACTTACTACTAACCAACTTCTTCACTTAGAAGCCGATGAAATTGCAATGCAATATATCCTTTTGGGATTACCCAATCCGATACTTCGTAGTGTTGATGCTCTAAGACAAGCTAAAGCAATGTGGGAACATATTCATCTTCTAATGGAAGGCACTGAACTCAATCAAGAGGACATGGAATCAAAAATCTACTTAGCATATGAACACTTCATGATTGAACCAGGGGAGACATTAGAGTCATATCATCATCGGTTCTCAGACATCATCAATGACTTGGATAAACATAATATCATTATGCCAAGGATTGCAACCAACACAAAGTTCCTGAGCTGTCTTGGTCCTGATTGGAAAAAGTATGTTACATTCATCCGTCAAGCGAAGAATCTTCATCAAGCTACATACAGATTGTTGTATGACTGTTTGAAGCACCACCAAAAGGAAGTTGACAAAGAAATAATCATCCGTGGGTTCCCTACTTCGCCTTCACTCCCGGATAATTAAACTCTTGCCTTGTGGGCTCAAGCATGTTATCCTCAATTCCCGACCTTGCCAACAACCTTCACAAATCCTCCACAACCAACTGCTCAGATCACACCATATGATCTACACAACAACAATCACAAGAAACTCAATTGGTTTCATACAACAACAACAATGATCAAGCACTCTACAGTGAATCAAATGAGGATGCAGAAGCCTTCGATGCATTGAATCAAGGATTTGTTATGATTGCACGAGCCTTCGGACGTTTTGCTAACAAATCCAACAACCACATTCGCACCTCATCAAATGCAAGGAATCAAGTTGTTGTTAACAATGGGAGGGTTGAGGTTCAGAATCGTGGAAATAGTCTGATACACTTACGCAGTGCGTTCGGGGTCAAAGGAACTTCCTTTTCGTCGAGCAAGTTTTTCAACACCCTAGGCAGTGAACCTAATCGTTGTAGTGTAGTATTAGGGTAAGCCACGGGTATTGATATCGTTCTCTAGGGGAATAGGAATGCTAGTAAGAAGTTACTACGCTAAGGTTGGGGTTGAGGAAGATTATTTTTTTATCTTTTTATATTTTATTAGGAAATGAAAAGGTGTGAATCTCGGGGTTTGGATTTGGGGCTTTGGCATTTCTACCAATTACTCTACTATTATCTAATCTAATTAACTAAGCTAGGGGTAGTCTATGTCTATTGTTGTGTGCTCGTATGATGATTAAAAATGTGTTTACTTAGATTTTATTACTCCCTGGTTATCTCTAATTGATGGTTGAATTGTCACGTCCTTATTCTTAACGCGTTGTGTTTCTAAGGTCGTAGGGTATGCGTTTATCCCTAACTCTTTGAAGCTACCAAAGGTTAATGACTACGAAATCTCTATGATTCATAAACTTAACACTAAGGTATTCTTTGGATGTTTAGCCTACAATTCCACTAGTAACTATATGCTAAGGTTCAACAAAGATTAATCAAGCATTAATAACACAACGAATGACCTATCACAATACTAGGTCAATCACAATTAAGATAAGAGACAACCAATCAATATTCAATAACTAGGTTTCATATTACCTAAGTAAACACACAAGTAAATTAGCCGGACATGAAGAACATGCAAGCATACACACAATCAATTGAAGACATAATTGAATCAATGAAGTAAAACACTTATCTTGATGTAAAATAGGGTATGGAACCCTAAAATACTGTACAAGACAGCCTTGGTTCGGTTTAGGTTTTTACTCCACAAAACTACCTCCTTAAAAACTGAAAAATTCGGATTCTATATATAGTGTTACAAAGCTGCGGCGTCGCTCTTTAATTGTGACGCCCGTCGGTCGTATCCGCCATTAGGTTTTCGATCTTGTACGTTAT
This sequence comes from Chrysanthemum makinoi, assembly GCA_910596185.1. NCBI lineage: Eukaryota > Viridiplantae > Streptophyta > Magnoliopsida > Asterales > Asteraceae > Chrysanthemum > Chrysanthemum makinoi. The sequence goes on from OU343222.1 coordinate 342,267,345, forward strand.
CATTGTGACGGCGTCACCTTATGCTCAGGACGCCGTCGCCTTAGTCTCGACGCACGTGCGGATCAAATCTAGGTCATCTGAGCTGCGACGCCCTACTCTTTTAAAACCTGATGCCGTCACTTGTAAATAAGCAATTTGGCTACTGAGTCGTCACAAAACATGTTGTGACGACGTTGCAGTTAAACCCTGACGCCGTCCCCTTCATTTCCAGCAGCTTGAGTGTCTCGATTCTTGAATTTGGCCATTTTCTTCGTATATTCGCGCCTTTTCGTCCGAATAAGTGTCATTCCAGCAATTTGCCTTCAAAATACCTAAAAAGTGAAAAGGAACGAAATTAAGTAGTAACGGATACAAAAGTGATCAATTAAGGGCTTAAATGACCCCTTAAAAAGGTACCTTTTAAATCCTTATCATGGTCGTCAGATGAGTAGTGGTCAAGTGTAAGATATAACTTTTCACATGTACATCAAACCATAACACAAAGTATCATATAGATGGAATTCTAGAGAGAGAAAGTTAGAGGTTTAGGGAACTTAGTGAGAGAAAGTGAAAGATATTATTATGAGCTCCAACTCTCTACCTTGGGAGGTAGAGAGTATTTATAGTCTTACATAAAACGCCACACATCGGGCTGTGGATCAGGCATACAGTGGGTAAAGACCCGTCCGTCCTCCACGGTGTTACTTAACTAAATACTACTTAACTTAAAATAACTACGACTACGAGCTTTCTAACGAATACAAATACTTGAGGTGACCGACTCTTTAATACCTGGAATTTCTAATTCCTAACAATCTCCCCCTAAGGGAGGTCACCTCAATCATGTACCAAAATTACATTGAATACAAATAGATATGACATTAAAAATTGTTCTTGCATTCTTGATGTAGTCCTTTGTTCCTAAGCTCGTAGTCATTGATTCATCACATTGCATGTTTGGTTACTTCAGGTGGAGGTCTTTTACTGATCCACGTGATAATAATTTTGAGCCATCATTTGAGATCACCCGCTATCAAAAATCTCTGAGACATCCATTGTGGTGTTGGTATTATGTGATGTTGTGACTATCGGACCGACATGCTCACATTCAGGATCATGAAATCTTCTCATCAGAGTAGCGGAAGCTTTTGTTGATTCATGATATTGGCAGCAGCGTAGCAGAAGCATGGAGTGAAAATATCAGAGTCATTGATGCACAAATCATGATTTCTTTTGAGTTGAATGTGTTAAGTGAGCATGCGGCTATGGATTGACAGCTTCATTACGATCGGTACAAACGCGTCGGTGTACTCGCATACAACGTTAGCAATAAATCGCACGAAAGTGTCTTTGATCACTTTCGTTGAATTGAGGTACACGCCCACGGTTCCCGTTGATTAGTACAAGTACTTTGTGATCGGTATAATTCGAAGAATTTCCTTGACAGGTTTCGCACTTGCTCTAGCCGTTCTCAAACCGAACGTCTCAAAGAAGACAACACGGTGAGTGAACCGGAATTTTAAGTCCAGCGATTGATGAAAAGAGATTAGAGAAACAATCGTGTATTGCTCAATAGAAATTGTTTTTGCAATACAATGAAGGTTTTAATGAAAATCAATTATCAATCATAAAACACCTTTTGATTTGAAATATCAGTACACGGTCGATGTGCTAAAGAGAAGAGTTGTTAAGCACAAAGACCGGTTTTTCAAAGGTATCCGTCAATCCTAACTGAACGGATTGATTCAAGAAATTGAATCGCCCCATTGTTTCTGTTCGGTTGTCACATGGTTGATCTATATAATAGATCTCACATGCCACCTACCAGGAGCTTGTTTGATGATGGCACCAGAAGGCTTTCCATCTTCATTGTGAATATGATAACACGTCACTCAGATGTTCTGGCAATACCCCAAGGATAATGCGTAGGACTCAAGATATAATCTCTCTTTCCACATTGTGTGAAACAGAGAGTCTTCATTGAAAGTGTCCTAATGAGATTTATTGATGATCTCGTGGCTCTAGACTCAATTTGTGCATATTTGGATCCTGTCGGAGACTAGGGAAAGAGTCTCCTTCTTCAATATCAACAATCTCTAAGAGAAAGTCGATAGATAATGTCGGTTCCCGTGAGAATGAAACAAGTCCTTTTAAGAGGAACTTGAGTGGTTTGGGAAGTTGAAGTGCACGGTCGCCACGGGTCCATGACGTCTTGTCTTCAATACCGATGTTACCATCAGTAACATATGAAGTGAACCCGGTTTCTGCCCTAAGGTTGAATAAATGGAGGGCTATTTGTTTTCACCCTTTTCTCATTCAATTCTTTTAATTCTTCAACCCCTTCAGTGCTTACCGAGACTTCATAGCTAGAACCTTGTTGGGTTTATTCCAGTACTAGCTCAGTCTTAGTCCGCACTCTTCCCATATTTCATTTTTCTCCTTTTATCATCATACCTAAGGACTTCTACACTAACTAATGGGTTGTCCCTGGGTAGATCCCTCCGGTTCTGGCGGATCATGGGAACCAATACCTAACCTTATCATCCTTATATCACCGTACATAAAGTAAAGTTGGTCGGTCTATTTGGTATTGTTCATCTGCCATTGGATCCAATTGAAAACCATTTGAAAATCAATTCAGATACTTGTGATATATTATCAAAGCATTTTGTACTTGAATTGTTTTGATATTCTAGAACGAGAACTCCCACTCAACATGTGCATCAAGTATTTGAAAATGTTTTGCACACGGAGGCAAGAGAAAGAATTAACTTCTTTGATTACCATTTTCTAAAAGATATCAACATCACTTCCCACATCAAATCAAGTAGAAATAGCATTTCCGGGACGGATGAGGTTTCCATAAATTTGCTCCCCCTCAATATGTGCCTCGAGGTTTGAAAAGAGTTTTGCACATACTAGAGGGAACCAGCACATTGAGATAAATGATCACGTTTCAAATCATAGGTTTAAGATAGATGCTCCCCCTCAACATGTGCATTGAAAATTTGAAATCGTTTGTCACATGCGGGAAGAACAGCGTGTACATCCTTATAAAAACCATTTACCGAATTATTAGTTTAAATCCAACATTCTCCCCCGATCACAATTATCAAATCATTTGAGATTTGTGATCTCTTATAGATTTAAATTGATTTTGAAAGCTTTTAAGGAGAAATGTGACTTGATTATGAAAGCTTCTTAGCTGATAAGGATCGGATTTTAAGACTTTAAACTCCATTGATAAAACATGCATGTACATCTTTTGAAAACACTTTAATGCCAAATAACTTTTTAATTTAATTGAAATCATTCTCCCCCTCAATCAATGACATAGGTTGTTGATTGAGAGATAGAGATTTTGACAAATACGTCCTGATTGATTATCAAAAATAGAGATCGAGTTATTTTTCAAAGCATTTAGTTTTCAGCAGATAAGTGTTTATAGAATCAGAGCATGGAATTTTGAAAACATGATAAAACATGGCTCTGTTCTTTCTTTTAAAACCGGGTTATTGCCTGAAGATGACAATAAACCATAGTTTCTCTTTCTCCCAAAAATATTTTTTGATTTTTTTTTTTTTTTAAATTCGAACAACATCTAAAGTCCCGTGTCCTTCTTTGAATGACAGCATCAAGACCGTAGATATTATCGAATCGAGAGAAACATGACAAAATGACAATATTTTTTGAAGAATTTTCGAATTTTTCAAATTTTTATGGATTTTGAAAGTTTTACATTTTTCTATTTGAAATTTTTATGGATTTTTGAGGGTTTTATAATTTTGTCTTTTGATTTTTCGAATAGATATATACAAGAGATAGATGAAGATAGACCTTTACTCTTCGACTTCCTCCTGAAGACGTTTGAGTGTTTCTGGTTGAAGGCTTTTCAAGCCAAGACGTGGAAGAATAAACTCAAAACGTTCTCTTGGAAGAGCTTTGTGAAGATGTCGCTAACCGGTATTCGGACCTCACAAAATAGAGTGCCACCACACCTTTTTCTACTTGTTCCCTGATGAAATGATGTCGAATGTCGATATGCTTTGCTCTTGAGTGTTGAACATTGTTGCATGAGAGAGCAATAGCACTTTTATTATCACAGAACAGAGGGATTTTGTTGAATACAAAGCCATAGTCAGATAATTGAGATCTCATCCATAAGATTTGAGCACAACAGATGACATGGCTATGTATTCACCTCTCAGAGGAAATAGAAGTACTCATTTGCTTCTTTGAAGACCAACTCACAAGCTTATCACCCAAAAATGAGCACCTCCACGTTTCGACGAGTATCTTGACAACCTGCATGATCGGCATCTGCATAGGCCGTTAGTGACATACCGGTGTCCTTCGGGTACCAAAGACCCATATTGATGGTTCCTTGGAGATACCGAAAGACCCGTTAACCGCTTCAAGGTGCTTTTTAGTAGGCTTAGCCTGGTATCTAGCACACATGCAAACAGCGAACAAGATGTCTGGTCTACTAGCAGTGAGGTACATCGGGGATCCAATCATACTACGATATTTCGTTTGGTCAATCATGATCCCTGAGTGGTCCTCATCTTGGTTCGGTCAATCATGGGGGTGTCAACAGGGTCACTTGAATCAAATCCAAATTTCATTAAAATCACTGTTGCATATTTAGATTGATTTATGAAAATGCCTCCGGGACTTTATGAAATTTGTAATCCCAAGAAAAATGACATTTGTCCCATCATTGATATTTGAAACTTTGAACTCATTTCATTAGAAAAACGATCACATTCCATTGGGTCAGTCGAGGCAAAAATAATATCATCAACATAAATTTGAACATGAGTTAAATGTTTGCCGACTTCCGGTGAACAATGTTGGAACAACTGCTCCTTTGCTAAATCCGGTTGATAGAAGAAACTTTGACAACGTATCATACCATGCCCTTGGAGCTTGCTTTAAACCATAAAGGGCCTTCTTCAAACGATAAACGTGAGTAGGATGCTCTTGATTTACAAATCCTTCAGGTTGGCCGGCGTAGCGACTTCTTTAAGATCTCCGTTCAGGAATGTCGTCTTTACATCCATCTGATAGACTACCATGTTCTTACTAGCAGTATTAGCCAAGAAGATTCTGATTACCTTGATACGAGCAACAGGATCAAATGATTCTTCAAAGTCAATACCCTCCTCTTGACGATATCCTTTTGCAACCAATCGAGCCTTGTTCTTTAAAACATCACCATGCTCATCAAGTTTCCCTTTGAAGATCCATTTTAGAGCAATGATCATAGCACAATCTGGAGCAAGTACTAATTCCCATACATCAAGTCGATCAAACTCATGAATTTCTTCTTGCATGGCATTAAACCAGCTGTCTTCATTCATGGCAGTTTTAACATCTTTTGGTTCGACCTTAGAGAGTACGGAGTTAAAGAAGCACCATAAGGCATCGGTTGCAAGTTGTTTCCGTGTGGATACTGGACGAGAAAGGTTTCCAATGATGTTGTCCAATGGATGATCATGTGTCCATTTTTCTGATGTGTACATGTAGCTGTTGTTGAGGAACTGAAGTAGCAGATTCGATGTCTCCTGAAGAAGATGGTTCAGATGATGATTCAGGAGCAAAGATATTTTCAAATGGAGCATCTTCGGGAGTAGCAAAGGGATTAACTTCATCATTGATGCCAGAAACAATCCCATGATGTACATTCGATGATTGATGATTTATTGATGAGACATAGTGATCATCAGCAGGTGCTTCTTGACTTAATGATATTGAGACTGAAGGGTTGACTTCATTCATAAGGATAGGAGCAGCCTCTGTTGATGGAATTGACATTTCATCAGCATTTGGATCATAGTGTTCATCAAACATTGGATCAAACAATTTCTTTAAATCATCTTCAGATGGAGGTACATATGGAGTTCTTTGGAGAGGAGTTTGGTACAAGGGATGAACCAATGAGACAAATATTCATGACATAGAGGAGAACAACAAATTAGCTCAAATGAATCCTGTGAGAATCAACTGCAACAGAAACTCTCTCTGACTATCTTTATCAACCCATATGTAGACAACTTGAAGTAACTACTAAGAAGAAAACCCCGATATACCAAACTTGAAACTGAAGTCGAATTCCCCACATATGTATCTTAATCTTGCACTAATGTTGGAAGAACGGTGTCGAGAATATATGCACCAAGCAAATCTCTTAAGTACTCAATACTCAATTAAAGTATGAGACATTAACACCTCTTGCGATTATCCACAACGTAATATACGCGTGACACTGAGTAAAACAAAGTAACTCCTAATAGTGATAGTTAACCAGGTCTTCAACCATCCACCTCGACGCGGTAACTAGATAACCTAATACTTCAACTCTAATTCTTAAGCTCGAGCAAGTTATCAAATAAGAACACGCCTTTGTGAACGTCAACTTCAACCTCAAATAAGTGATAAAAGAGTAACTTCGAAGTACTCAACTTGTGTCAAATGCCCAACATGTGAATAAACATACAACTGGATGTACATTCACCCACTGAATGAACCAGAACAAATGATGCCTCAACATCAATGCATTCTTCCTAAAAGTATACATGTAGAGACTGATCTGGAAGATACACCAATAACTTCGAGCGGATGAGGTAGACATTTTCCTTGAAGTTCATGTTGTTGATTTATAGCATGCACGATGAGAGGAACAATAATCCATGAAGATTTGGCAAAGGAATACCAAAGAGTGGATCATTATTCATGAGTGCAACTGCAATAATTTGATAATCATTATCAACGCCTTGAGGAATAACTGGAGATTAGGTTTCTTGAGAATTCCAAGAAGTACTTCTTAGATGGTGAACCAGTTGAGTCAATAGAAACCGGAGCATGAGCTTCTGGATGATCAACATTCGTCGAAGATTGAAGGTACTCATCAAACATATCTTTGAAAAACAATGAATCCCAAACATTGATTCCCAATTATCCTTAGTAAGTGAAGCATTAGGCGTTGGAGAAGAGTCATCAAAAATCAAAACAATGAATCCCAGTTATCCTTAGTATATTCACTCATCATCAAAAAGAATATACACTCATCATCATCAAAAATTAAGTCGTATAACCATTATTCAAACATCCATCATCATGCAGTATATTCACTCTTCTCCCCCTCAAAAATTGCATCCGAAGTCGCCATTTTTGATTTGAACAAGTGAATAAGAGTAAACTCCATTAAATGTAGATCCACTTGATGACGAAACGTATCATGGAGAAAAGCATGAAGCTTGTTGATGAAGATGTAGATGAGAATGGCCATTTAAGAGAGAATTTCTCTTTAGCAGAAGATTAAGCGCACAGAAGAGCGTACACTTTTCTTTTCTTTGAAGAACGGGGCCTGAAGTGTTATCTGCAGACACCATAACGATGAAGTACGAGGCCTGAACTGAAGTGAACAGACGTCATTGTTTAGAGCCATGTCATATGTTTAGAGCTGCCCGAATCCAAATACCAAGGGACGATTTGTACGACCTGCTATGGACAACAGACGAAGATAGAGAATTGGAAACATTGGATCCCCACGTGCTGATGGGTTCCTTTGGTTAGCACAAGAAATCATTGAATCAAAAAAACCCTAGATGCAATGACATTATCCCTAGGAGCTGAACTAGTAGAAGCATCAGACTTAGTCAAATGAGATTTTGTGCTTAATGGGATTATTCTACCAGTTGGCTTCCAAACCTTAACAGGCACTATTCTAGGCATAGTGGATCTAGCTAAGGGGTAAGGTTTGCCATTCGTGAACATTCGACCTGTTGGCTTCCACTGAAATCCTACATTGGTAAAAACCTTCCCTGTAGGTTTCCAGGATTGCTTAATCTGTTTTGCTTTCCAAACTTTCTTAACTGGGGTATGATTCTTAGATCTCAGAAATAACACATTACATTTATCATGATTACCAGAAAATAAACATTTTTTACATGTTTTGCAGACAGCATAAGGCCTCGAATTAATTTCAGTAAGCTTAGAGCTAATACTAGAACTAACACGATTCTTTTTGTTCAAATCAAACTTCTTGTCCCTATGGTGTTCTTTTACTTCCTTATCATGATCACTTTTAGTTTGCGTAATCCTATCCTTCTTTGCATTGCTTCTAGGTTTTGACCCGCTAACTTTAGTGTCAATCTTAACATCTGTAGAAGTAACGATGGGAACATTACATGGCTTCACTACTTTCTGCATTCCCCGGTCTAAAAGTGCTGGGATCTGAAATTCTAGGAGGCACATCACAGGTTGCTTGCTTGAATTTCGACATGGAACAAGGCATATCAAGCTTGGCTTTAGGCATAGAACAAGGCACAACTATTCTATCTCGCCTATTGCTAGATTTCTTCGGACTTGTGACAATTACATACTCTAAGAGTTCCTGAGATCGTTTGGCATCCATGCAGACATAGGCTATAGTACTATCAAAAGGTTTTTCTAATCTTTCATCTTCAACAATCTCACGGAGACCCTTCAAACTTTCCTTAAGGTATGAGAGATATGCTTTATGTGCAAGTTCATTATTCCTAATGGGAGGGGGAATATATAACATATCGATAGCATACTTATCACAAGCGTAAACCTTAGGAACGAATATTTGCAATTGGGGACTGGCAACTTTCCTTTCACCTCACGCTTCAGATTCTCAATCTCATTAAGTAAAGAAGTTATCTTTTCAATATGTTTATCATGATTACCTTTGAAAGAATCACATAACTCTTTGTTTTGATCATTAACCTTTGAAATTTCAGCTTTAAAACAATCATTTTCCTTTTGCAAGTTATCAATAATGTTTTGAAGTTGGAAATTCCGAGAATCTAAAGGTGGAGGCATATGGGAACCAGTCACATCCTTCTTTTCACCTTTCGTTGTGAGACTTGGGGTTTCAATCTTCTGATCGTGTTACAATGAGCTCGAATCTGTTCATCACGTTTGCTAATTTCAAAAACTGCATCAAATTCAGGAGCATCCAAGGATGTTTTGATATTTGAGGTTTTAACATTTTCTTTTAGATGTTGATATTTTAATTGCAAAGCAAGATGCTCAACTTCCAATTTAGAAAACTGTTTCACCAGGTTATCATGATCATCCTGTTCAATTTTCTCATGCAATTTATAATTAGTTTTTTCAAGCTCAATGACACGATCATGGGAGACTTTCAGAGCAACATATAATTCATGAAATTGAGAAGCATTAATGGAACAATTAGTAGCAGTGTAAAACACATCTTGAGTAATACATTCAGAAATAAGATTCTCATTCAAGGTATGCAAGTTATTCCTCTCAATCTCATTATATTTTAATTCTCGCTCATAGTCACTAACCTCAACTATCATTGCATCAAATTCCTTTTCCATTTCTTTAATATCGATTTTATCCCCTTTTAAAGACTCTCAAAATGATCTTTTAGTAGTTTAAAGAAAGGCATGACCTCTGTTAGATAGCATTCTTTTGTTTGCTCAAAACCCCTTTCCCCTTCAGTTATCCCAGTGGGTGTGATCCTTTTCTTACAAGTTTTCTCAAAATCGACAAATAGTTGAAGAATAACATATTGACTGATTAAGGTCTTGCTCTTAGTGGCAATAGTTCTAGGAACTAAATGCATTGGTGTATTTGGAGGATACACAGTCGCTTTAGGGAACTTCCTACAAGGGGGATTCTTTTCAACAAGATTTTCAGCTTTTTGCATTTCCATATCCTTTTTCCAGAACACTTGTTCAGGGGTTAATAGAGTCTGAGGCTTAAACTTGTTCAAGGAGATCCAATTTTCTTTAGTGTAATTATGGGGTTTGATCGTTATGTTATTCTTTTTACACTCAGGATCATTTAGCTTCTTATCCATTATCTCCCTAGATGCAATATCTAGTTTTCTATCTTCCTCAGTGCACTCAAAGCAACTAGGTGTCTGTCTAGGTTTAAGAATCTCATTTCCATCATAGATTACATTTTGAGCTGCTTTTGCTTTCTTACCATACTCAGGATTGGGTTTATCTATAATGGGAACACTGTGCTTATCGCTTAAGACTCTGTGCTTAGTGATCATGTGAGCAGTCTGAATGGTATTCCCTTGTACGTACAACTTATTTTCAAGCTTGTTTTTCAAAGTTTTTAGATTGGAAAAATCATTCAAAAGTTTTGATTCCTTAGCCTTGAATTCTTGCTTAAGCATTTTAACATTTTCTTGAAGTTCGTGTTTTTGCTTAGCAGTTTTAGAAAGCTTTTCTTGTAAGGAGTTTAACTCTTGTTTTAATACTTCTTCTCTAAAATTACTTTTTCTAATGATTGTACGTATTTGGACATCCATTTCCTGCTCACGGGTTGTCAACTCAAACTTAGCACGCTGTTCATAAATAGCAACTTGATCCTTATATATGTTAAGCTCAGTGGTAAGGGAATCATCAGGCACAAATGCAGCGTACTCATGCAGTACATAATCATCATTTTGAGTAGAAGATGCACAACTAGGTACAGCAGAAACTTCCATGCAACTTACCTCAGCATTGACATGCACAGGCTGTGAAGCTTCCATGGAGCGTTCCTTTGCATTAACTTGCACGGGTTGTGTCTGGTGCACCTCTCTCTCTTGTGAATTTGAGCACGAAGATTCCATTTTTGCATTTTTCGACTCATCATTTTTTGTTATCACTGACATTCTGCATTCAGCAACACCCGATTCCTCAACAGATACATTACCCAACTTATCACAACAATCTTTCAACACCACCTGACACTCATTCAAGTCTTCATTCTTTTGTGCAGAATCTTCAATGTACTTTTTCACATTATCCATGAGTTGGATAAATGTCTCAATGAATTCACAATTTCCATTCCAAAGATGTTTTTGAAGGAAATTCCGGTCAAGTGTTGATCGTAATCTGAATATTCCCCACGATGAATGGTGAAATTGTTTGTAGATTACTTGAAGAGCTGCAATGGAACCATATTTTTGAACTTCTTCATTGGTAAGTTGCAGCTTTAAATGCTCTAAGTTCAACAGCAAGCTTCTTGTCAATGTAGGTAAGTCCTGGCGGAAAAAGAGCACTACATGTTCGATCCCCGCCTATGGATAACTGGTGAATGAGGTGCGATGAAGTAGCGATAGGGCTCAATGCTGCATTTCATTTGCATGGCATTCTCAGCTTGGACCGGTGCAATTCTCTCTTTTTTGATTCTGAACACGGAGATCTCACATCCTCATTGCTTAATTCAATCATCTTTAATCGTTCGTGTAGCATATATTATTATTGTTGTCCACAACATCATACGCTTTAAGCACTTCGAAATCACCGGGTCGATATAGTAAGACATGATGTGGAAGGATGCACGGGATTTTATACGTCTATGATTTAAACCGAGAAATAGAATCTTTCGCGGGATTTTACTAAAATCAAGACGAAACCGTTAAGCATTGACCAGTAGAGGGTGTTAAGATGACCGATGGAATGATACAATGAAATACGATTGTGTGATAGGACTTTAGATTGTTCGTAGGAAAGGCTGAAATGTTGATTGGTTGAGATTTGGATTGGTTGATGCACGTTTTTACGGAGAATTTTTAGGTCTAAAAACTTAAAAGCTCAATAACTTCCTTTCAGAGGGGATTTGGGCCTCGAAAAATTTGTTTCACGACATCGTGGTGAAACTTCACAATATTCAGGCTGTTCCGGTCGTTTTGACAGGTATTTCGCTGAAAACGGAGTTACGGATCAAAAGTTATGGCCGTTTGAAGTTTTGACGTAAAAAATCAACTTTGGTCAAACCTCTTCTTCGTAAAAATCAACCAAGTCGCTATACCCCTTGAACCAAGTCGCTAAGCACCAAGTCGCTAACACCTAATTCGCTATACTACCAAGTCGCTAAATAGTAACTCGCTAAGCCTTAAGTCGCTAGCAAAATTTTGGCAGCAATTCGCTACTTAAGTCGCTAAAGAGCAACTCGCTACAGACCAAGTCGCTACCACCAAGTCGCTACCCGTAGTGGAGAGTCCACTACTTGTACTGTTAATCGCTAGGTCTAAGTCGCTAGCTCCAAAACTGTAACTCGCTACAAAATTGTGAAGCAAGTCGCTACGAAGAAGTAAGTCCGAATGTCAAGTCGCTAGCAAGAAAACCACAAAAACATCACTTTTCAATCCAAAAACTACCCAACCACGATGATTCAAGCTTACCAAATCAAAACCTAAACACTTGTGATGATTCTAAACATAAAAGTACTATCAAAATCCAAACTTTAACACTAGAAATCACCCAAATGATGCAAAAACCACTAAACTTTTTCAAACTCAAAAACCACCTAAAAACCACTAGAAATCCAAAGATGTGCAAGATATGATCTAACCATGGCTCTGATACCAATTGTAAGATATAACTTTTCACATGCACATCAAACCATAACACAAAGTATCATATAGATGGAATTCTAGAGAGAGAAAGTTAGAGGTTTAGGGAACTTAGTGAGAGAAAGTGAAAGATATTATTATGAGCTCCAACTCTACCTTGGGAGGTAGAGAGTATTTATAGTCTTACATAAAACGCCACACATCGGGCTGTGGATCAGGCATACAGTGGGTAAAGACCCGTCCGTCCTCCACGGTGTTACTTAACTAAATACTACTTAACTTAAAATAACTACGACTACGAGCTTTCTAACGAATACAAATACTTGAGGTGACCGACTCTTTAATACCTGGAATTTCTAATTCCTAACATCAAGAGTTTAATGTTAATGGAAGGAATAACACGGGTGCTCCACAACAACGGGTTCAAGTGGTTGATCAGGTAAATGCTCAGACTGGGGTTAATGGTCTTCGATGCTATAACGGCAATTAGAAGGGTCATCTGGCTAATGCATGCCCAAAGCCGAGGACAAGAAGCAGCGCTTATCACAAAGAGGCTCTACTCTTGGCTCTCAAAGATGAAGCTGGTGGAACTCTTACCAACAAGGAACAGAGCTTCATGGCTAATGCAGATTCTGATAATAACATGGAGGACTTGCAGGCTAATGCAGCTGTGATGTTAATGGCAAACATGCAAGAGCTCCACATGAGTGACACAGGCCCAGTGTATCACACTGATGGCTTGTCTCAGGTACCATATCAAAACATACTCATACATGATCTGATATCTCCGTCAACATCTGCATCCGACGAGGCACAGAGTGTTCAACATGAGCCTTCTACATCTCATTCCGACGAAAATCAAATGGATCCCGTAGTTATATTTGACGATCAAGATGACCTTATGGTCAATATTGATAAACAAGTTGACTACGTGGTCATATTTGAGGATCTAAATAATGACTATGTTGAGACTCAAGTTGAACAAGATGAACCTTTGTCTAATCCAGATCTTGAACTCATGACCACAGTTAAATTCAGACCAACCAAACTCAACTGGAAAAGTGCAATGAGATCAATAAGAAATTGCAAGATAAAATTGCACTGCTGACTAAGGATAATGAATGCTATAAATTCCAACTCAACATTTTTCAAACTAAAAAGAAACGTGAAAAAGGTTTTGAAGTCGCATTTTCTAAATCCTACCAAAATGAAAAATCTTTGGAAAAACATATATGTGATCTAGTTGCATCCAAGAATGATTTGTTGTCTCAGATAGAACAATTGAAATTTGATCATAAACAACAACTTAACGCTCTCACTTTGGAAACTCAAAAAGCCAAGTCTGAGTTGTTAACTTGTCAAAAACAGTTTTGTGAGTACAAAAAGCATTCGAGGAAACAAATAGATGACTATCCTGAGGAAATTGTCGACCTACAAAACAAAATCAAAGATTTTAGAAATGTTGTTTACAAACATGGTGAGTCAATCACAACAATTCAAAAGTTTTCTTTTAAACCAAATCCTGATAGATATGACCAATTCTTGCTGATTACAAACCACGTTTTTCACATAGACCATTCAAACCAAATCCTCAAGTTTATAGTGCAGAACATAGAATTGATGACTCCATTATGAGTGTTGTTGAATATAATCGTATAGATGAATTAGATGCAGAATACGAGAGTCAGTTAAAAATGGAAAATGTTGTTTATAACAAACCATTAAACTATTCAAAAGCCATAACTTTCGTCACACAACAGGATAATTCTAACACACCTTGGGTTATCACGCCTACTCCTGAGTCCTCTTCTAATGATGGTCCCCGACCCAATGTTGCACAAATTAATGGTCATTTACCTTCTTTTAGTGAAATAAAGCCATTAGCTGAACGATGTCAGGTTCTAAAATATTTTGACACTTTCATGTCTGACATCAAACTTTTGGAACATGCAATTGAAGTTAATTCTAAAATAAAAGCTGAATATTTTCAATCGCCATTTGCACGGGCAACAAAGGGATATTTTTCAGAAAGGGCTTTTACCACATGTTTGAAATTTAAAAATGTGTGCAATATATTGGGAACGGGAACTTCAGAAGGAGATTGGGCTTATGAAAACAGTTTTCGAGAAAACTGAAACATCAATTTCAAATAGTAAACGTAAAAAGAAAATGTTAAGAAATCATGTTGACCGACTCTTGGAAGATGTTATCTGTGCTGATACCATAAATGTTGTGTTACGACATACTGTTGCATATGCATTTGATTATATCGTTGTTGATTCTATTGAAAACGTTGAGAATACCGATAATGTGTCACAAATCAAGTCCTTAAAAATTGAAAATGAGCGATTGTTAAATGAGCTTTCCAATGCAAAACGTCGTCTTCAATGGTGTCAAAAAGATTGTCAAAATCGTGAACTTGCTTTGCAAAACAAGATCAACCAGTTGCGTTCAAAATCTTTTGATCCAAAAATAGAACAACTGGATGATGAAAATGTGTCTTTATGTTAGGATCGTATATGTGGTTGATATGGTGAATCGGGAGGTCGGGGAAGATGAAAGAACATCATCTTCATGTTAGAGAGAGAAAGTAGAGAGAGAAGGGAAACTAGTATGTGTTTATTGATAAGGAAAGGTGAATTACACAAATGAGTCTCACCCCTCCATGGAAGTATGGAGGGGTTTATATACCCAAACACATACATCTGTGGGTAATTGACATAACAAGCCCATGTGTTTAAGGTAACAAAGATAGAAACAGTAATCCCGTCAATGTCGTTCCATTTACGAGTTAGGAGCGATTCCAACAATCTTCCCCCAATAGGACGACATAAGGGATTACTTACAACATTTACTACAAATATAGAAAACAAATAAAGAAAGTTTTTCATAAGCTCTTCAAGTGCTGAGGATGATGAAAGTTTACGCTCTTTGTCTTCTTCTGGTACCTTGACTTGAGAACCGTTTTCTTCACTTGTAGGCAAATGATGTAATATGCATAAATTGGATTAACTTCCCCACAATTCATGCTGCATGCCTTTAGCAGCTTCTCCGTACACTCCTTTTGGCGAAGTTTCAATCGCCTTCCCCAAACTAACAACCGTCTTCAGCATATTCGAAACTTTGATGTAGTGAACATTTCCTCTAACTTTTGAAGTTTTCAGCACGCAGCAAAATTTGTAGATGAGCAGTAAACCACCCAAGGTAAATCTGACTTGTTAAAGGAAATCCGTTCGGGGGTAACATGCAAGAAATCAACAAGATCTTCTCACATATATAGATGCTTCAGACCAAAAAAACCATGAAAGACGAAATGAAACGACTTCCCCCTAAATGTTGCGGTCTATCGGAATAATAGTTACCAGTGAATCTGCAATTACACGATAAAATGACCGTGTGTGAGGCATCACAACATCATATTTAGGTAACTTCACACACGATAACTCTGTAAAAGTGAGACGATTACACCAACTTGAGAAATTTTCACCATAGATCGTCTCATTTCTTCCCCCTGATTGAAGAAATTCATGAAGGGAAACGGGTTTTCAAAAAAAATCCAAAAACATCAAAGAAGCAAGGAACACCTATACTCTCTTCCCCCCGATGTTTTCAATGAATCAGAATCATACACCACGTATGTTGATGATGAAATTGGAGACATCGAAACCATGTATGTTCAATTAATCGAACAAGTGTGAAGTACCATAAATATCTTGTGAGAATCAGGTGCTGATAAAACTTCTCTACTCGTGTATACTCTTCTCAGCTAACTCTTTACCGACCCCATTATCATTCTGACGACTTTTTGTAGTGACTACTGATGGAGCTAACCCAATATGACGAACTTGAGACTGAAGTAGTATAACCCGAACTTGTAACTTAAACTTGCACTATTGTCAGACGAAGAACCCTTTTTCTTAACTCCATCAAAAAAAGGTAAACTTAAAGTTTCTCAAATTATCCACACCTTAGTGTGACACTTGAGCACAATAACGTAACTCCTTAAAAGTGATAGTTATAAGTTGTGAGCACAACAACGTAACTCCTTACATCAGGTTCAACTAGATAACTCAAGTCTTTGTCATTCGAAATGGTTAAAGCTCGAACAAGGATCTCAAAGAATCATGCATCCAACCAACCCCGATATCTTCAGATGCTAAGTACACTCACCCGTGATATCCCACTTCAACCTGAAATAAATAATAATGAATTATCGCCGTAGTCACATCTTACGGTTAAATGCCCAAAACTAGCCTTCATTAACGGTTAAAATGAACTTTGATAATGGTTTCCTGATCTTGTCAAAAAATATATCCCCGTGAAAATTTCACTAACAAAATACCACTCATTCACGCCAACAATACTACAGTGTATTAAAAAAATACATTTTAGTCCATAATACCAAGACACTCCAACAATCATTTCTTAAGGCCCAAGACAAATTAACACGAGCTACAGCCCATCGTCCAATGCAACTACTTTGGTGTAGGTCCAATATGTTGTCCAATACACCAATGTGAATTTAGATGGGCCCAACGGAAATATACCACAATCCGATCCAGTCATTGAGACCAAATAAAAACAATCAACAAATACGGGTATAAAAGGGCACACTTAGTTAACCCTAATCACACACAAAATTGTGTCCGCCCCCATTCTTTTCAACATCTCAGTCATCTTACAAATTCATCCAAATCTCAGATAATCATTCGACCTAAATAAGAAATACACAAGATGCTACCCCATTTAATTCTTTCTTCTACAAAGGATTACAAAAGTATACTCTCAGAAGATGTGTTAAACGATTCATGGACACGGGTAGGTACCAATTAGTCTTGTGTTTGCTTATAACCGAACTAAAGAAAAGATAATAACCTAGTTGTTATTAATATTGTCTTTTGTGTGTCGGATATTGATTGAAGTTCATCTTAAAAAAAATAGATCTATGATGATTTGTTTTAACTCTTTAAGATTCGTAAATGGTTTATGAGAGTTAAACAAAAAAACTGAGATCTTTGTTGTCAATTATATTTCGAGTCATTTGTGGTTTTGTACTTGGGTCATGGGTTACATATTTGATTGAGGTTGTGAAAGTGAGGCGTTAGGATTAGAAATGATTAGTTGCATACAGTTTTGTTTTTCACTTCATCTCTCATATCCTTTATTCTATAAAAGTTATGGACCAATGATGTTGCAATAAAACTGAGGTCGAGAAGTATAGATGGTATTGAGGTCGTGACATATTGAACTTTGGTATTTTGGTATTATGGTCAACCTACTCTTCTTCTCATTTTTTTTTTCTTGAACTTATGTGTAAAACAACCTCTATGCGTAACCCATACGCGTAAGCCATATGCGTAATACTGTCTAGGTCTATAACCTTACGCGTAGCTGTGGTGCTTACGCGTAGCCGTGGTGCTTAGGCGTAGCCATGGTGCTTAGGCGTAAGCCTTACGCGTTATACCTTACGAGTAACAATCCTTACGCATAACTTCACAGTTATGCGTAAATATCACTGAAGATGCTCCTTATCCGTAAAAATAGGGTTTTGACCCTTTGACCATTTTTCCGGCGTACTTTTCCGACCATCTTTTCGTTCAAACTTATAAACCCAGGAAAATGATATTCAAAGACCATTATTTACCCATTTTTTACCAAGAGATATTGACCAGAAGACCATTTGACCCAAAACATATTCACGAGTATTGGTATGCAAAACAGTCTTAAAAAAGGTTAAAGACAGTGAAAGGATGAGACTTTTTGACCAATAAACTTGTAACAAAAACTCTGATGAACACAAGAAATAACTAAAAGTTAACAACTTTGTTAAACAGATTTTACAAGACACGATTTTGACAAGAAAATATCACAAAAATCAACCAATGATACAAAACGGACCTTGCTCTTGATACCAATGTTAGGATCGTATATGTGGTTGATATGGTGAATCGGGAGGTCGGGGAAGATGAAAGAACATCATCTTCATGTTAGAGAGAGAAAGTAGAGAGAGAAGGGAAACTAGTATGTGTTTATTGATAAGGAAAGGTGAATTACACAAATGAGTCTCACCCCTCCATGGAAGTATGGAGGGGTTTATATACCCAAACACATACATCTATGGGTAATTGACATAACAAGCCCATGTGTTTAAGGTAACAAAGATAGAAACAGTAATCCCGTCAATGTCGTTCCATTTACGAGTTAGGAGCGATTCCAACACTTTAAAATGTCAAATTTCAAAATATGAACAAGAAATTGCCAAAGTCAAAACTGAATATGGTGTCATATTTGATTTGCTCAAAAAGACTCATGCAAAAGCGTCAAAAGATGTTGATGATCATCTTGCTTATACCAAAGAAGTTTTACGAAATAATGGAAACACTCGCTCTGAAAATCAAGATTTGTTACACATTATCCATGACTTGAAAGCGGAGTTGGTGAAACTTAAGCAAGATAAGATTATTAACACAAATGCACTTACCCCAGGAATGTTTAAAATTGACACTAGAACGCCTAATGACAAACCACAAGATACTAATGTCCTTCCTTCCACTGAAACAGTAATAGTTGCCTATTTTCTCAACGTTAGCACTTCACAGCTTAAGAGCAAAACAAGGAAGAATAGGAAGTTGCAACGTAAGAGAAGAACAATAAAGACCTCTGAAGTAGAAGAACACCTTAAGACTTTGAATAAAACTCAAGTTGCACCCACTTTAAACGTTGCGTTAGACAAAAGTAATAGCAAAAGTGATGTAACGAATGCTGAGCCTTGAAGTACTTTGAATGTTATGTTTGAAGCATCTTGTGTTGGTTGTCGTAAAAGCATGTTTTCTGGTTGTCATGATAAATGTGTTGCTAATGCTATCTTATCTCGTAAGTAGAACAATAAAAAACGGAATACCTCTAGGCCCACTAATGCTTCTAAGTCTGTGCTAGGTAGACCGCCTTCTAGTGTTTCTCAGAACTGTCATTAATGTACCCATAGCACCCACTTCACCTCCTAGGAAGAAACTATCACCCAGTTGGACTTGGCAGAGATGGTTACAAAACATACCAGGATTTAAATGGATTCCTAAAATCATTAACATGTGTGTTTCCACTGTAAGTATAACAGAACCTTCTAACTCTTCGGGTTCCACCTCTACTTCTATTCCACCTGTGTCGTCTGTGTGTAATGCAGGTGATACAGATCATCCTCTGGATTTTTGATAGCGGATGTTCCCAGCACATGACAAGCAATCTCAAACTGTTATCAAACTTTGTCTCAAAGTTCATCGGCACTGTCAGGTTCGGGAATGATCACTTCGCATCTATCATGGGCTACGGATATTACATTAATGGGAACATCAAAATTAGCAGAGTTTATTATGTGGAAGGTCTCGGTCACAATCTCTTTTCAGTCGGTCAATTTTGTGATGGAGATTTGGAAGTTGCTTTTAGGGAGAAAACTTGTTTCATTCGTGATCTACAAGGAAACGATCTTATGTCTGGCAACCGAACATCAAGCCTTTACACAATATCTATGCAAGACATGATTGCTTCATCTCCCATCTGTCTACTTTCTAAGGCAACATCTACAAAATCTTGGATGTGGCACCGTCGACTTTCACACTTAAACTTTCAAACCATAACCAATCTTGCACAATACAAACTTGTTGAAGGTCTCCCAAGATTTCGGTATTCTAAAGATCACCTATGCTCAGCTTGTGAACAACGGAAAAGCACTCATGCTCACTTTCCTTCAAAGGTAGAACACAGCTCCCAGCATGTGCTTCATCTTCTTCACATGGATTTGTATGGCCCGATGCGTGTGCAGACTATAAATGGCAAACGCTACATTCTTGTAATTTTTGATGACTACTCAAGATGGACTTGGGTTTACTTTCTTCGAAGTAAAGATCAAGTTCCACAAATGATCATCACCTTTCTCAAGAAAATTCAAGTTCAGCTCCAGAACACAGTCAGACAAATCAGAACTGACAAAGGAACTGAATTTGTGAATCTAACTCTTCGTGAATATTATGAGAAAGTGGGAATTGAGCATCAAGCATCAATTGCACAGAAACCAGAACAAAATGGAGTTGTTGAAAGACGAAAACGTACGTTAGTGGAAGCTGCAAGAATGATGTTGATAAATGCAAAACTTCCAGATTACTTTTGGGCTGAAGCCGTGTCAATTGCATGCTACACTCAGAACCATTCAATGATTACTAAATGCCACAACAAAACACCTTATGAGCTTATCCATAACCGCAAACCGAATCTAAAACACTTTCATGTCTTTGGTTCTCTTTGTTACCCAAATAATGATCGTGATGACTTTGGTAAGCTCAAGGCCAAAGCTGACATTGGAGTCTTTGTTGGATACTGTGAAAATTCTAAAGGATACCGGATCTGGAATCTTCGTACAAGGGAGATTATGGAAACGATTCATGCCAATTTTGATGAGCTTACAGAGATGGCTTCTGAGCAAAATAGCTTGAAACCCGGACATAACCGTCTAAACTTCCCCCAAACCCCATCATCAGCTGAACCAAGCTTACAGCTTACTCGTCGTCAAATGGAACAGCTATTTGCTCCTCTGTTTAGTGATGATATTGATCAACGTGCTCCAGATGTATCACATGTTTCCGCTGCTCAACCTGATACACCTGCAATAACAACAACTGTTGAAGAAGCACCTCCAATTGATTCTACAACAACAGCCGAACAAACCGCATCCAATGACGCTGAACCAGCTGATGATCTTCTGAATCATGATATACCTACACCCGCAGATTATGATCCAAATGCGTTCTTCAATCCTTTCGCTAATGAAACTGCAACTTCTGATGTTGCGGAATCATCTACAAGCCATTTGAATCCTCCCAATCTGCATAATGTATATCAACATCAACCCTCCACACATCGTTGGACAAAAGATCATCCTCTTGTGAACGTCATTGGAAACCCGAATCAACCAGTCGTAACTAGACAACGCCTTTAGACTAACGGTGAACATTGCATTTATGCACTTACCATTTGCCAATCTGAACCCAAAAACATTAAAGAAGCAATGACTTATGACAACTGGATTGAATCCATGCAAGAAGAACTTAATCTATTTAAACGTCTTGAAGTATGGGAATTGGTTGAAAAACCAACAGGGGTCTATGTTATTGGTCTTAAATGGATTTGGAAAAACAAGTTGGATGTTGAAGGTAGGGTTATCAGAAATAAGTTATGTCTGGTGGCTAAGGGTTATAGAAAAGAAGAGGGGATCGACTTCGAGGAATCCTTCACACCAGTTGCTAGACTTGAGGCCGTACAGATTTTTCTGGCATTCGCGGCTCACATGAGCATCACGGTCTATCATATGGATGTCAAAACCACTTTTCTGAATGGTAAACTGAAGAAAACGGTCTATGTTAGTCAGCCAGAAGGATTTGTTGATCCAGAGTTCCCTAATCACGTTTACAAACTGAACAAGGCTCTCTACAGTCTAAAACAAGCCCCTCGAGCGTAGTACGATGAGTTGTCATCCTTTCTCCTATCTCATAATTTTGTTAAAGGATCGGTCGACCCAACACTGTTTATACAATATCATGGGGAACACATTTTAATCGTTCAAATCTATGTGGATGACATCATTTTTGGGTCAACACATAAAAAGTACTCAAACGCTTTTTCAAAACTTAAGAAAACATATTTTCAAATGTCAATGATGGGTGAACTTACATTCTTTCTAGGACTACAAGTTCATCAATCACCCCGTGGTATTTTCCTAAGTCAGTCCAAATATGCTCTTGAAATTTTAAACAAACATGGAATGCAAAGTTGTGATACCTATGCCACACCAATGGCACATACAAAAAAACTGGATGCTGATTTGTATGGGAAATTGGTTGACCCTACCAAATACCAAAGTACTATTGGGTCTCTCATGTATCTAACAGCAAGTAGACCTGACATTGTATTTGATGTATATCTTTGCTCCGTTATCGGCCGAGACCAATGAAACTCACCTCTCTGTGGCTAAAAGAATCCTCCGATACATCAAGGGAACCATTAATTTGGGGATCTGGTATCCGAAGGATTCTGGTTTTGAACTAATAGCTTTTTCAGACGCTGATCACGCAGGTTGCTTAGATTCTCGGAAAAGTACTTCAGGTGGCTTGCAATTCCTTGGTGATAAATTGGTGTCATGGCAATCGAAGAAACAGGATTATACATCGCTGTCCTCAACCGAAGTAGAATATGTATCCATTTCGGCATGTTGTGCTCAAGTCATTTGGATGAGAACACAACTAAAAGACTATGGTTACGTATTTGACAGAATTCCCGTGTACTGCGACAATCGAAGTGCTATTGCGATCTCGTGCAACACCGTTCAACATTCGAAGTCCAAGCATATCGACCTTCGATATCATTTCATAAAGGAGCATGTGGAAAAGGGTACCGTTGAATTATATTTTTTGGGTACTGAACACCAACCGGTGGATCTTCTCACCAAAGCCTTAGCTCATGCTAGGTTTACTGATTTGATCCACCGGATTGGCATGAGGTGTTTGACTCCAGAGGAACTGGATGAACTTTTAACACAATCTTAAAACCAGTCAAACACCAAAACCTCTTTTGTAAATAATTTATCAAAAACAAAATAGAAAAATATAAAATCTGGTAAAATTCAAAAATATTCTTCTATCTAAATTTTTTCCAACATTGCAAGTACAAATCTTCCGTCAACACTTTGCTCTTTCAAACATTTCATTATTTTATCGGACAAGTGTTGAGGGGGAGAATGTAAATATTTTTTATGTTTCATAAAATCTTATACTTGCATGTTACCCACTATGGGTTGTATCTTTGATAATGGTGGATATGTTTCTTGTTTTAAAACACTCCTCGGACTCAAATTTATAAAATTTCACTATTTCTAAAGTCGAGGGGGAGTGTCGTCAAGTTTCTTTCCAAACTATTACGTCTTGCTTAACCAAAATTGGAAGTTATGGGTTGTGGTTGAAAATGGTTGAGGTGGAGGGGCCATACTTGTCAAAAGTTAAAACTAATTTTTTACAAAACCACCACCTAACTTTTCTTCCTCATTTAATTCTATCATTAATACTTTCACCAAACTAAATCCACGCCTAACATTCATTCTCAAATCTGTGCTTCAATCTTCTAGTTTGTAAGTGTTTAAAGCTTCATTGAATGATTACAAACATAGGTTTTAAACCTTATTCAAAACTAACGGTTAGATTTTAAACTAGAGGTGATTTTGTGTTCTACGCATAAGCATATGAACATGAAATCACTATGGGATGTTTCTGATGAAAAAGATAGTATCAAAGTAGTTAAAAACATGGTTTACAAACATTTTCATCAAGATTTTCAACCCAGAAAACGTTTTTGATCTTATTCGTGGTTTAGGGTTTATGCGTGGATTTGGGTACTTTCATGTGTGACTGTTTTAGGCTAATTAGATGCTTGGGATAGGTTTTTTACATGATTAATTAACCAAATGCACCTTTGAATCTTTCTCAGAAACATTAAATTTGCAAAATTAGACTTTAGGGTTTATGAACTCGTTGGTTTGGGTACTTTTGATTCATGATGCTTTTGATGTTAAAACTTGTTGTAAACAACACATATAGCCTCTAAGATGTCCCAGAAATCAATTTGTGGATTTTCCATGGCTAGATTGCTTACGAGTAGGATTTGAAATTCTAGGGTTTATGTTTACGCATAACTATAATCCTACGCGTAACTGGACATAATTGTGATATCTTGTGATATTGAAAGTAATTGAATAACTTGTTAATGGAAGTGTTATGATTGATCTATTTCAGGTTTTTACGCGTACCAATTCAGAATCAAGGGTAAAATGGCCTTTACGCTTAAGGATCACCTTATGCGTAGACGTTACGCATAAGAGCAATTTTACGCGTAACATATACGCATAAGGTTCTACAATGGGACTACGCGTATCCTGTGAAGGATATGCGTAAACTTGGATTTCTACGCATAAGGCTCACTTCTACGAGTAAACCTTACGTGTGAGTCCTTGACCAACGCTTACGCATAAGCTTTAAGCCAAGAGTCAATTCCTACGCGTAAGCTTTCTTACGCGTAAGAGTGACTTATACGCATAAGCTTAATCCTACGCGTATGGTTACCCTGTTTACGCATAAGCTTACAATCCTACGCTTAAGCCAAAATTGTATCTAAACTTATGAAATGTTACGCGTACAAACTTGTAATAAGTTACTCATAACGTCACAAGACCAAAATGTCACTAATAAGCAAAAATGATTAAAATGTTGTGTGAATGAGTGAAAATTTGGACTATAAAATTCAAAATTAAGAGACTCACGTAACTTATCACGACAACTTTGGACTATTGGACAACAAGTGACTTTGGACTCGTAACATTCATTAACATAACAAATTCAATAATTGGACAATAAAATCAACTTTTGACTAACATAATGTCTTTCGATATGTTGGTTCTTTTGTCTCAATACCTTTCAGATCACGATATGGCCGTCATCATGGAAAATGTCAACGCACCAAATGAGCTCACAATGGAAGATATATTCCCAACTGATTACAGCAAGACAATTGGAAAGAATAACCTCAAGGTCGATTTTGAGAACTTCACGTGCTCAGAGTCTTCATGCAGGATTGCTGTGGATATTCTCAAGACTCATCCCTACAACAACTTGCTTACGAACTCTGCAACTGTGCCAGAAATCTACATTCATCAATTTTGGCACACAATGAAAAAGGTGGATGGTCAAGACGCTGTCACCATGACCCTTAATGATAAGGAAGTCACCATTACTGTTGCAGATCTTCGGTCAATTCTTCTTCTACCTGCTATCGAGGCTGCTGACTATGTGGCAACTCCAAGTGAAGAGGCTACCATTCAATTCATGATCGACATTGGACATGACGAAGCTGCCGGGGTTATCACCAGACATTCCTCTATAGATCTAAAGAATATTCCTCAACCTTGGAGAACATTGTATATCATGATCAATAGTCTATGTTTGGAAGAGACAGCGGTCACGAGCATCCCAAACTTATGCATCTGCAAACCTTCTGGGGCATGGTCAACAAGTAGCACATCGACTTTTCCAGTCTGATATGGGAAGACATGATGTCCCATCTCAAGAAGCCAGGGACAAAAGTTCCTTTTATCAGATACACCAAGCTGTTGATCCAAAATATTCTCGGGAAACATCGGGACATTCCCTTGAGACTTAATGACCCCAACCATCACTCTGTGTTGTATGAGCCCACATTAAACATTGTCAAATTTAAGGACTCAACAACAAAGAAGCAAGGTGCATTGCTACTGGATTGCCTTCTCACCGATGATATCAAAAGTCTACCATCGTATCGTCGATACCTTGAAGCTATAAGCAAAGGCAAAGTAGGGTTTATGGATGAAAAGACTTATGTTGTTCCAGTCAAGAAGACAAGAAAATCAGGCAGCGCTGGAAGTGTAGAAAGCACTGGGAGTGCCCTCAAGTATCCTAAAAGGCGTCCAAGCCTCAAAAGAAAAGTCACATCTAAGGGTGCCATCCCTAATCCTAAACCAGCACTTAAACTTGAGGACGAAGACTCTGAGGATACTGAGTCTGATGAGGTGGTTCGCTATTCTGAATCTACTACTGATGAAACAACCTCGCTGAGGTCTGATGACCAACCACCCAGTCCCAAAGCAAACAAGGGAAAGACTCCAGTTGCTGAGGAAGAAGAAGCAAGTTCTGATGATGAACCACAGGATGAAGAGAGAGATTACCACAAGACTCTCAAGCAGCTAAGGTTACAGCATGCTTGTAAAACCCTAAAATCTCAAACGCGTGAAATGACAATTTTGCCCTCAAACTTAAAATTATACGAACTCGGGAAACACGTCAACATCGTTTAACAAGTTATATCATTAATAATATTCATCCATTATGAAGTAATTAACTTATGATATAAATTAAAAGAAACATGAATGATTAAATCCTAAGTAACAATTAAACATACCAAAGTGTACACAATTAACTTGGACTACAAAGGGGACTAAATACATTATGAAGAGATAAGATTGGAAGTTACAAAACTTGGTCTCCCCCCCCCCCCCTCCTTGATGGCCGGCCTCTATAGGCTCCTTCATTTAAATCATAATCAATTTTAATAAATCCCATTTATCTCTTACTCTTCATTTCAAAAACACCAAGAAACCCTAAAGTATCTCTCTCTCTAAAATAAGTGGCGGCATCATCATCATTCTCCATTCTAATCCGAAAATCCAACAAAACAAAGGTTCCTAGGAGGCTCGTGATAGTGTGTGATCGATTGGTGGACGTGGGGATTGTGTTTGGTTTGAAAAGAAGCTTGGACGTGTGGTTTGGTTTGTTGCCGTGGGTTTGGTTAGAGCCAAGAGGCTTGGTTTTGATCGTATTGGTTTGATTCTTGTTTCTTTGTCGCGTACACGCTACTAGGGTAACGTATCATCATCTCTCGTATATTCCTTTTTGTTTCTCATTCAATTCGTGGCCATGGGAAGGTTTTCTAGGGCTTGTTATTCGATTTTTAGAACACATAAAATCATGATTCCATTTGTTACATGAAATGATAAAACAAGAATACTTAAAACCTTGATTATTAACCTAGGTAATTCGAATGGTATATGATGTATAACATGAATACAAAACTGATTTTTGGGATCTCTTTATGTCGACATATGTATGTTTGGTTAAAGGGTTTAATGAGCTTACGAAACTATACGAATACGTATGTGATTAATGGATTCGATAACGAATGATTTACGGGCTTGTTTTGATTTGAATATGGGGCGTACATATATATTTATTGGAAGGGATGTTTCGAATTAAAATGATATCACATAATGAGTTTTATAATCTTGTTATAATTGAGCTAAAATGGGTTAGAACGGATACGATAACCATAACCTAAACTAGGGTTTGTAATTACATGATTCAATAAAGTTAAGGGGTTATTTTGTAAATTATGAAACTTGATGGATTAACTTGTTAATATAGTAACTAAATGGATTTAAGGAGTAAAATGAGTAAACTTGCTATATTTACACTTTTAACCCTATACTTTACATTATTGACATTTTAAACCCTAAACTTTTGTAACTTGTCATAAATGATCCTTAAATCATAATAACACTCATTTTCATTATTTAACTATAGATAAGTGACTAAAGTTACTAAATATGGAAACCTGCTAATTATGGAAAGTTACTAAATATGGAAACATGCTAATTATGGAAAGTTACTAAATATGGAAACCTGCTAATTATGGAAAGTTACTAAATATGGAAACCTGCTAATTATGGAAAGTTACTAAATATGGAAACCTGCTAATTATGGAAAGTTGCTAAATATGGAAACCTGCCTAAAATAGAAAGTACTTAAAATGGAAAGATTACTAAAAATGGAAAGCCGTCTTAAACGAGTAATCTGATTCTTATAGAACGTTATTTAATTCATATAGGTTCCGGGCGACGGAATTGATCTTCTTTCTTGATTTTACTTTCATTGTGATTTGCTTCGAATAAGGTACAGATATTCTGACCTTATCTCTTAAGGTTTCTCGTGATTCTTATACATCTTTCGATATTAGCTTGAACTGTTACGTTGTACTCTAAGCCTCATGATTAGGGCTTCCCTATGACTTTGCTATGCTCCCTTTGATATGAAACTTATATGAACCTTTGATATGAAACTCCGATATGAAACTATGATATGAAACTTTGATATGAAATATGATATGAACCTTATGATATGAATATGCTTTGACCCTTCAGTCTGATACCCGAGCCAAAATATGTTTCCTAGTCAGGAAGGTAACCTGACCGTGTCATTGATGCACCAATGGCATGACTCCAGGTGTACGCAGTGATGATACACACCATCCCCTATTATGATATGTTATGATATGATTTGATATGTATATGTTTTGGCCATTGGGGGGGCGTATGGATGCATCCTAGATATGATATGTTTCGAGGGATTTGATCTGATTGGAGCTTTGTCTGGTGAATGATGTCGGGTGCAATCCGCGTCTTCACATTTCTGGGAGTTGATCACTCCATGGTTACTTGAGGTCTCCCCTCTTATATATGATATTCCGAGGTCACCCCTCGGGATACAACTGTTATGATATGATATGATATGTGTATGATATGATATAGGCTCGTGGTTGAGGACTGACCTTTCATTTCTATTTCTATTTGTTATCCTTTGTTATGCCTTATGATATTCCCATTTGCACCTTATGATTATGCTACCTTCGTTACTTACCCTTCGATTATTCGTTTGTTATATATATCTGTTCACTGGGCTTTTTAAGCTCAGCCGCGTTTTCTTTCCATGCGGCAGGTAATTAAGCTAGAAGCTGGGATTCTTAGCTATGGGTTTGAGTGATGAGCGGATATGCGGACTTATGGCTTTAGTCATCTTAGTTTCTACTTCATTATGTTGACATTCATTAGACTCGGATTATGCTTATTTATGTCTTGGATTATTCCTTTGAACTTATGTAACTTTAAGCCGTGTTGGCTGGATTTTCCTTTGGTTATTTATTTAAGACTTCCGCTGATTTGTTATGTTCATTATGTATGCTTTGATATGACACCATTTTGTAATACTTCTACCCTTAGCGGGTTGGGGTGTTACAATTATGGTATCAGAGCCCAGGTTTACGACTTGTAGTCAGGACCTGTGACATATGGACCCTAAGCGTTAATCCGTAGAGCTTAAGATTTGACTGGTGAGGTTTGGGTAGATTCTAGGTTCATTATCATCATTTCTGTTCATGACCTTCATCTTATTTTCCTAACCTTTGCTAATCATTTTATGAACTCTTCAGATGGTCCAAACTCGAAGGAACGGCGACGACAACGGGGATGGACATCCTAACTTCGAAGCTTTGATTGCACGCTCTCTGGCCACTGCTATGCCCGAGATCGTTGCTACCATCACTAATAACGTTCGGAATGGCGCTAGCTCTTCTGGTGGGGATAATGGTGGGGGTGCTAACCCACCTACACCCATTCATGTTTGGATCGAGCGCTTCAACAAACTTAAGCCAATCCCTTTTCGCTCGGCAGCTTCACCTAATGAGGCAGAGGACTGGATCACGCACATGGAAAAGCTTTTCAATGTGCTGGGTTGTGGTGATGAGGTGAAAACCCGACTTGCTGCCTTCAAACTCGAGGGTGATGCCCTAAATTGGTGGAAGGCCTATCTCTTGTCCAAAGAAGAGAACTTTCTTGATACTTGTGCTTGGAATACCTTCAGGGACATCTTCTACAAATAGTATTTCCCTGAGTCAGAACAGCTGCAATATGAAAGGGAGTACGAAGCCATACATCAGCTGGATAAGGAAAATTCTCACGAGTATATGCAACGATTTATGAGGATGGTTGGGTTTGTAGGTACTGTTGTTGCTGGAGATGCTCGTCGTCAGGCTCGTAAGTTCAAATGGGGGTTGAAAAAGTGGGTATTGGATAGGGTGATTAATACTGAGTACACTGAGGTGGCTGCAGTTGCGGATGCTGCCCGCAACATCGAGTTATTGCATGAGGAACAGGGTTACAACAAGAGGAACAGGGATGGGGATCGTATTCATCCTCGGGGTCGACAGGACCATACTCAGGAGTTCAGGGGTCGGCATGACCGTGGTCACGACCGTGGGCGTCAGGATACTAGAGCACATGGTTCTCAGAGGTACGACAGATCGTGAAACGACCGCCGTGGTCGTGATGGTGGGGGTCAACGTCCGGGTTAGGGACCAATCTTATCGCGGTGGTCAGCAGGACCGTTCTTCTGGTTCGTCATATCAGCGGAGGCCCGCTGAGGTTTTGCCTCCTCCTCCACTTTCCAACACTTGTGGTAAGCCTCATCCGGGCATTTGCTTCAAGGCCACAGGTGG
This sequence comes from Chrysanthemum makinoi, assembly GCA_910596185.1. NCBI lineage: Eukaryota > Viridiplantae > Streptophyta > Magnoliopsida > Asterales > Asteraceae > Chrysanthemum > Chrysanthemum makinoi. The sequence goes on from OU343222.1 coordinate 342,297,625, forward strand.
TTGCTATGCATGTGGATCTACTACTTATAGGGTGAAAGATTGCACTCAATGGAAGGTGACTACTCCGGGAAACACGGCCAAACCAGCTCCGACTAAGGGTCGTGTGTTTTCTGTTACTCGGGACCAGGCAGCGAACACTCCAGGTACCATTACCGGCATTATTTATATTGGTGATATTTCTGCCTTTACTCTATTTGATACCGGTGCTACGCATTTTATGATATCTACTTCGTTAGTAAGGAAATTAAATATGACACCCACACCTTTGTTAAACCGAGTCTCTATTTCCACCCTTATGAAAAACCAAGTGCTTATTGATCGTGAATATGTGGATTGTCCCCTACGTTTCGATGATGGTATTCGTTCGGCTAATCTTCTTCCTTTGGATATGTTTGATTTCGATATTATTCTGTGTATGGATTGGTTGGCCTTGCATAGGGCTACCATTGACTACTATGCTCGAATTGTTATCTTTGGTAATATTCACCAACCTGATTTCGTTTATCATGGTGCTCAACCGCCTAAGTCAGTTAAGATCATCTCGGCTATGAAAGCCCGCACTCTCATTTCGCATGGTTGCATTGGTTTTCTGGCATCCATTAAGGATACTTCTCTTGAGGTTCCGACCATCGAAAGTCTTTCTGTTGTACGCGAATTTTCAGACGTTTTTCTTGATGAACTTCCTGGTATTGCTCCGGCTAGGGAAGTTGAGTTTGGCATCGATTTGATTCCTGGTGCCGAACCTATATCTAAAGCTCCTTACCGTATGGCACCGATCGAATTGAAGGAGTTGAAGGAACAGTTGCAAGAACTGTTGGAGAACGGCTTTATTAGGCCCAGTGTTTCACCTTGGGGCGCACCGGTGTTATTTGTTAAGAAGAAGGATGGGAGTATGAGGTTGTGTATTGATTATCGTGAGCTGAACCGTATCACTATCCGTAACCGTTATCCCCTTCCGCGCATCGACGACTTGTTTGATCAATTGCAAGGTGCAAAATTCTTCTCTAAGATTGATTTGAGGTCTGCTTATCATCAATTACGTGTGAAAGAGCAAGATGTTCCTAAGACCGCGTTTCGTACTCGCTATGGCCATTATGAGTTCTTGGTTATGCCGTTTGGTTTGACTAATGCACCTGCAGTTTTCATGGATCTTATGAATCGTGTTTTCCACGAGTACCTCGATAAATTTGTAATCGTCTTCATCGATGACATCCTTGTGTATTATAAGAGTGAGGCGGAGCACGAGCAGCACCTTCGTATTGTATTGGAGACTCTTCGGCAGCAGAAGTTGTATGCAAAATTTTCTAAGTGTGAATTATGGCTGAGCCAAGTTGCTTTCCTTGGTCATGTTGTGTCTGCTGATGGTATCAAGATGGACACATCTAAAGTCGAGGCTATCACAAAATGGCCGAGACCTACTACCGTGACGGAAGTGAGAAGTTTCCTGGGCCTTGCTGGTTATTACCGTCGTTTTGTTGAGGGTTTCTCTCGATTGGCGTTACCTTTGACGCAATTGATGAGTAAAGGGGAAAAGTTTGAATGGACGGAGGAGCGTGAAAAGAGTTTCGAGGAGTTGAAACGTAGATTGGTTTCGGCGCCTGTTTTGACACTTCCATCGGGTTCCGGAGGTTTTCAGATTTATAGTGACGCATCAAAGAAAGGGTTGGGTTGTGTGTTGATGCAGCATGGTAAGGTGATTGCCTATGCTTCGAGGCAATTGAAATCGTATGAGGAGAATTATCCCACGCATGATTTGGAGTTGGCTGCGGTGGTTTTTGCCTTAAAGATTTGGAGGCATTACTTGTACGGTGAGTCGTGTGATATCTTTACTGACCACAAAAGTTTAAAGTATATATTCACACAAAAGGAGCTCAATATGAGACAGCGGAGATGGTTAGAGCTTCTTAAGGATTACGACACGAACATCCAGTATCACCCGGGTAAGGCTAATGTGGTTGCTGATGCATTAAGCCGAAAGTCGGGTATGATTGCTAGTTTGGAGATTGAACCCAGGGTTCTTCACGATCTTGAGCTTATGGATGTGGAATTTTGTTTTCGGGGTTATGATGGTTATTGGGCGAGCTTGAAGGTTGAGTCCAACCTTATATTGCGGATTAAGGAAGCTCAGAAGGATGATGGTGAGCTTTGGTCTATAGTTCAGAATATTGAGGCGGGTAAGCAGACTGAGTTCAGTGTTGATGGTTTCGGCGTCGTATGGTATGAGGGTCGACTTTGTGTTCCGAATGATCCTGCTTTGCGTGAAACTGTTTTGTCAGAGGCTCATAGTTCCCCTTTCACTATTCATCCTGGTTCTACCAAGATGTATCGGGATCTTAAGCAACATTTCTGGTGGAATGGTATGAAGCAAGATGTGGCTTCATTTGTGGCTAGGTGTATGACCTGTCAGCAGGTTAAGATTGAGCATCAGAGGGCTAGTGGTTTGTTGCAGCCGTTAGATATTCCTACATGGAAGTGGGAAGAAATCTCCATGGATTTTGTCACAGGTTTGCCTCCTACTCAGAAAAGACATGACGCGATTTGGGTGGTTGTTGATCGACTAACCAAATCTGCTCATTTCTTACCTATCCGGAAAGATTATCGTGTTAGTAGATTGGCGGAGATTTTTCAGCAAGAGATTATTAGATTGCATGGTACTCCTACTGCTATTGTTTCCGATAGAGATCCGCGCTTCACGTCACAGTTTTGGAAGAGTCTGCAGAAAGCTTGGGGCACGCGTCTTAAGTTCAAGATCGCTTTTCATCCTCAAATTGATGGTCAGACGGAGAGGACCATTCAGACTCTTGAGGACATGTTGAGGGCTTGTGCATTGGAATGGACTGGGAACTGGGATGAGTATCTGTGCTTGGTGGAGTTTGCCTACAACAATAGTTGGCACGCTAGCATCAAAGGAGCACCGTATGAGTTGTTATATGGGAAGAAATGTAGAGCACCTATTTGTTGGGATGAGGTAGGTGAGCGTTCGATTGAGGGCCCAGAACTCATTGAGATTACTAATGAGAAGGTGGCGATTGCTAGGGAAAGATTGAAGGAAGCTCGTTCACGGCAAAAGAGTTATGCTGATAAGCATAGGCGCGACTTGGAGTTTCGTGTTGGTGATCGTGTTTTTCTGAAAGTTTCGCCGTCCCGTGGTATTAAGCGTTTTGGAATCAAGGGCAAGCTCAGTCCTCGATTCATCGGACCTTTCGAGATTCTGGATCGTATTGGGGAGGTTTCCTACCGTTTAGCTCTACCTCCTCAGTTATCTCATGTTCATGACGTGTTCCATGTATCTCTGCTGCGGGGATACAACTACCATCCGTTACACGTGGTTTCCTACCCTTTGGATCAGATTCAGCCAGATATGTCCTTACCGGAAGAACCCAAAGCTATTTTAGATCGACGAGATCGAATCACGAGAAACAAAGTAATTCCGTTTGTTAAGATTCTTTGGAAGAATCACCCAGAGCGTGAAGCTACCTTGGAGACCGAGGAATCTATGCGAGCTAGTTATCCACATTTCTTTTCATCATCGGGTATGTCTTCGTTTATTGCTTCGTTTCCTTTTCAATTTTCGAGGACGAAAATTTTCTTTTTAGAGGGGAAGAGTTGTAAAACCCTAAAATCTCAAACGCGTGAAATGACAATTTTGCCCTCAAACTTAAAATTATACGAACTCGAGAAACACGTCAACATCGTTTAACAAGTTATATCATTAATAATATTCATCCATTATGAAGTAATTAACTTATGATATAAATTAAAAGAAACATGAATGATTAAATCCTAAGTAACAATTAAACATACCAAAGTGTACACAATTAACTTGGACTACAAAGGGGACTAAATACATTATGAAGAGATAAGATTGGAAGTTACAAAACTTGGTCTCCCCCCCCCCCTCCTTGATGGCCGGCCTCTATAGGCTCCTTCATTTAAATCATAATCAATTTTAATAAATCCCATTTATCTCTTACTCTTCATTTCAAAAACACCAAGAAACCCTAAAGTATCTCTCTCTCTAAAATAAGTGGCGGCATCATCATCATTCTCCATTCTAATCCGAAAATCCAACAAAACAAAGGTTCCTAGGAGGCTCGTGATAGTGTGTGATCGATTGGTGGACGTGGGGATTGTGTTTGGTTCGAAAAGAAGCTTGGACGTGTGGTTTGGTTTGTAGCCGTGGGTTTGGTTAGAGCCAAGAGGCTTGGTTTTGATCGTATTGGTTTGATTCTTGTTTCTTTGTCGCGTACACGCTACTAGGGTAACGTATCATCATCTCTCGTATCTTCCTTTTTGTTTCTCATTCAATTCGTGGCCATGGGAAGGTTTTCTAGGGCTTGTTATTCGATTTTTAGAACACATAAAATCATGATTCCATTTGTTACATGAAATGATAAAACAAGAATACTTAAAACCTTGATTATTAACCTAGGTAATTCGAATGGTATATGATGTATAACATGAATACAAAACTGATTTTTGGGATCTCTTTATGTCGATATATGTATGTTTGGTTAAAGGGTTTAATGAGCTTACGAAACTATACGAATACGTATGTGATTAATGGATTCGATAACGAATGATTTACGGGCTTGTTTTGATTTGAATATGGGGCGTACATATATATTTATTGGAAGGGATGTTTCGAATTAAAATGATATCACATAATGAGTCTTATAATCTTGTGATAATCGAGCTAAAATGGGTTAGAACGGATACGATAACCATAACCTAAAACTAGGGTTTGTAATTACATGATTTAATAAAGTTAAGGGGTTATTTTGTAAATTATGAAACTTGATGGATTAACTTGTTAATATAGTAACTAAATGGATTTAATGAGTAAAATGAGTAAACTTGCTATATTTACACTTTTAACCCTATACTTTACATTATTGACATTTTAAACCCTAAACTTTTGTAACTTGTCATAAATGATCCTTAAATCATTATAACACTCATTTTCATTATTTAACTATAGATAAGTGACTAAAGTTACTAAATATGGAAACCTGCTAATTATGGAAAGTTACTAAATATGGAAACCTGCTAATTATGAAAAGTTACTAAATATGGAAACCTGCTAATTATGGAAAGTTACTAAATATGGAAACCTGCTAATTATGGAAAATTGCTAAATATGGAAACCTGCCTAAAATAGAAAGCTGCCTAAAATAGAAAGTACTTAAAAATGGAAAGATTACTAAAAATGGAAGCCGTCTTAAATGAGTAATCTGATTCTTATAGAACGTTATTTAATTCATATAGGTTCTGGGCGACGGGATTGATCTTCTTTCTTGATTTTACTTTCATTGTGATTTGCTTCGAATAAGGTACAGATATTCTGACCTTATCTCTTAAGGTTTCTCGTGATTCTTATACATCTTTCGATATTAGCTTGAACTGTTACGTTGTACTCTAAGCCTCATGATTAGGGCTTCCCTATGACTTTGCTATGCTCCCTTTGATATGAAACTTATATGAACCTTTGATATGAAACTCTGATATGAAACTATGATATGAAACTTTGATATGAAATATGATATGAACCTTATGATATGAATATGCTTTGACCCTTCAGTCTGATACCCGAGCCAAAATATGTTTCCTAGTTAGGAAGGTAACCTGACCGTGTCATTGATGCACCAATGGCATGACTCCAGTGTGTACGAGTGATGATACACACCATCCCCTATTATGATATGTTATGATATGATTTGATATGTATATGTTTTGGCCACTGGGGGGCGTATGGATGCATCCTAGATATGACATGTTTCGAGGGATTTGATCTGATTGGAGCTTTGTCTGGTGAATGATGTCGGGTGCAATCCGCGTCTTCACATTTCTGGGAGTTGATCACTCCATGGTTACTTGAGGTCTCCCCTCCTATATATGGTATTCCGAGGTCACCCCTCGTGATACAACTGTTATGATATGATATGATATGTGTATGATATGATATGGGCTCGTGGTTGAGGACTGACCTTTCATTTCTATTTCTATTCGTTATCCTTTGTTATGCCTTATGATATTCCCATTTGCACCTTATGATTATGCTACCTTCGTTACTTACCCTTCGATTATTCGTTTGTTATATATATATATCGTTCACCGGGCTTTTAAGCTCACCGCGTTTTCTTTCCATGCGGCGGTAATTAAACTAGAAGTGGGATTCTTAGCTATGTGTTTGAGTGATGAGCGGATATGCAGACTTATGGCTTTAGTCATCTTAGTTTCTACTTCATTATGTTGACATTCATTAGACTCGGATTATGCTTATTTATGTCTTGGATTATTCCTTTGAACTTATGTAACGTTAAGCCGTGTTGGCTGGATTTTCCTTTGGTTATTTATTTAAGACTTCCGCTGCTTTGTTATGTTCATTATGTATGCTTTGATATGACACCATTTTGTAATACTTCTACCCTTAGTAGGTTGGGGTGTTACAATGCTGCTACTGAATTTAATCATCAACAAACCAGAGGCCCTGGAGATTCCAGTGGTGGTGCACTAACCACACCAGTTCTTGATGCGGTTAATCAACCCGATAAGGGAACTGGTACAACCACTAAGGAATCAGCAGAGCAACAGCAGCAAGAGGATGAAATCATATTCGACTTTGAAGAAGAGGACAAAGAGAAGAATGAAAAGATAAGAGATGAAGACATTGAGCAAGCAGCTAAGGAAAGGGCTGAAGAAGAAGCTCGGGCTAAAGCAGAGGAAGAGGCAAGAGCTCAAGAGGAAGCTGGTAATTATCTTCAAGATAATCCAGAACATAACTCGGAACAATCTTCTGAGCCACCTAAAGACCCTCAGCCTTCTCATGACTCATCTTCAACTGACTCATCATCTCATTCATCACCACCACCATCCAAAGATGCTACCACCAGATCGTTATCCAGATCGATCAAGAAACCCACTGACACTTGGACATCACATTCTAAAGACAAGATTGTTAAGGCTGTCAAGCAAGCAAGGAAACAAAACGTGGTTAATAAGAAGTTGAACCAGCTGGCTGACAGAGTTAACTTACTCGGTAAAGTGATGAATGAGTTCTCGGATGAAAGAGACCAGATCCATCAATTCCTCAACTATGATATACAGGGTGAAATGGACAAGATGATTAGGGACTACACTCATAAGTTCCTTCTCGACACCTGTAACACCCCCAATTTTGTGATACTCACAGTAATATGTAAAAGTTTTGAGTACTTGTGAAAGTAAATTAAAATAGTTGAGCATGTATCTCCCCCAAAAATAGTATAAAACGATTGAAAATGGGGCTATGAAACTCATGGTAATTCATAAGAGTTTAAAATAAATGTAAACATATAAAGCAATATTTAAGCATGTATCTCCCCCAAAACGTTTAAAATAAGGAAAAGAGGGGCTATGACTCACAGTAATATGTAAAATTTTTAGAGTACTTGAGAAAGTAAAAATAGGTAATTGAGCATGTATCTCCCCCAAAACAGTTTAAAAACAAGTAAAGGTAGGGGCCATGAACTCACAATAATATGTAAAAGTTTTTAGAGTACTTATAAAAGTGAAAGCAATTAGTTGAGCATGTATCTCCCCCAAAGCATTAATAAACAAGTATAAAAAAGGGGCTACGAACTCACAGTAATTCGTAAGAGTATAAAAGACTTACAACTCTATAGTACTTGCTTTGGTAGCAAAATGCTCAATGAGACTTCTAAATGGAAACGAGGCTTCAAAGCTTTGCACCTAAGCTTCTATCCTTCTTCTTATACCTTGTACCTCAGAATGTGGGAGTGTGAATGTGTGTTGTAGGCTTAGCAAGTGAGGGATGAGAAGAATAGGAGTGATATGAGGCGTATTTATAGGCACTAGTTTAGTAAGGTTTATGGTTTTAGAATGAAACAAGTAAAGGGTTTTATGACCATAAATAAATTTGGTAAGATTTATGGTTTTGGAAGAAAACAAGTGATAAGTTTTATAACCTTAAATAAGTTTGGTAAATGTTGTGGTATAAGAATGAACCAAGTAATATGCTTTGTAACCTTAAACTTAGTTGGTAAATGCTGAGGTATAAGAATGAACCAAGTAGCCTAATATGTGTTTAAATCTTGTATTGCAAAGTGTTGGGCTCTAGTTAAGCCAAGTAGACTTGTATTTAAATTAGTAAACGTATTGATGTGGCTTAATTATGTTCTTATATATCATAATTATAGTTTAGTTAAATTAGAAATAAGTTAAGGTTAGTTTAGCTTAAGTAAATGACATATTTACTATACATGCATAAGATAGATGTACCACAAGCATTGGAGAGTTGTACCTTAGACTTGTAAATTATTAGAAAATCAAATTTAAAGGCTTGTGCATTATAGGGTTGTACCTTGTGCTTAAAAATAGGTACATTGAAGTTTATAATATGATTTATATAAGTATTAAACTTGTATGCATAAAAGACTTGTACATGTGCTTGAAAGACTTGTACATTAGTATTTTGAAAATATGTCATGCACATAAAATTATAGAGTTGTATATTAGGGCTTGTAACGGAAATTAAAGTATAGCTAGGTTCCGTGCTTTAATGACTTGTACTCTAGGTATAAAATGTTGTACTTTACTATTTATGAAAAATCGTAGTTATAATAAATTAGGGTTTCATGTAAACTCAAATAAATGGTTAACGTTTAACTTGAAAGTTTAATAATTATACGTTAACGTAATAACGTTAAGTGGTAAATAAAAGTTGAAAACTTTTATACTTGAAGTATAAGGAATGAACTTAAGACATTCTGATGTTGGTGTGTACATTTATTACGAATGTGAGTTACATCATATTAGTTAGTTGTTATGATTAGATAAGCAGATAACGTTTTAAAAAAAATTACACGTGAAAAATGGATAAGTATTCTTTAGTTAGAATATCATACAAGTGGAAATTTACCGGTGGTTACAGTCTCACCCCCTTAACTGGAATCTCGTCCCGAGATTCAGTACGTGTTAGATGTTGAAGTAATGAGGATGAAATGTGGTTTCACTTGTGAAAGTTTATAAGTTAGAATTTATTATCTTTACATGTGAATAACATTATTCCGAAGGTCATATAAACTTAAGAAAATTTTATTTTGAATGAAGATTGTTAGTTTTATCATGTTTTAGTAATGAACTCTAAGAATAACATGGTTCATAATGGCTTGTAAAAATCAAATTATTAACTTCGAAAACTGTCTTTTAGTAAGTAAAATTTTGGATGAGAAATTGATGAATGTAGAGTAAGTTGTTGAACTTCAGCTTTTGTAGATGATGAATTAGTTTGTTCCTTAGTAAGGTGAACAGTAATTTCTAACGGTCATGAACAGTACCCCCAACGGCTACTTTTCCCTTTTATAAATACCCCATTTTAATCCTCATTCTTTCATACTAACATTTCCATCTACATTTCTCTTATCATACTTCAAAATGCCGCATATTATTACCATTGTTGCACTCGTGTATGTTGTAATATCTGCCATCTATTTAGCCAACGTCACGGATGAAGATTACGAATTCTTGGCCGTGGTCTTAGTGATTCTTGTACCACTCGTGGTCCTAGCCATCGGCGTGGATAAGATATGGGGGTAATAGCATTATGTTAGGAATAAATCTTTATTTTATTTGCATTATTGTGTAATCTTTATCTTTTTTTTTAGGGTAATAAACGTATGTGTTAGCACTCATTGAGTTGCGTCTTGTGTTGGTTGTTGGGTTGAAATCCAATACGCTTAATGGTGTGTTTGTTTATGTAATCTGGGCAGAGTCCCGTTTTAATCTAAATGTGGGTTGTGTTTGTTTGTTTTACTAATGTGTTGATGCCCCTTTCTTGTTATAAAAAGAGAGCGTTTAATATTGTTTATAGATTTGTCAAGGTTCTTATATATAGAGTTATGTCCCTTGATATTTCATTCATTACGCTTAATAACTCATTTATATTTATTTTACAGAATAATCAAGATCCTGCATCCATTCACGATTCTCGCTCTCCTAGGTGTGGTGGTGTTTTTCATTAGCTTGGCAGATCAACCAATTGGCAATACCATACCTTATTTGGTGATTTTTGTAACATTAGCACTACCGATGCTAATTATATCATTATGTATTAATATTCATGGATTCTAATGTAATAAAAATTTATGTTATTTGTGTTTGCCATATATCTTTGTGAATTTTTGAGATCCTCGAGTTTGTACTTATATCATTTCAGATACAAATAAGCCCACTTATCTATAATTCATTATTTACATAGAGAGGCGTCCCAAACAATGTAAATAAAGAAATATAAACTTATGGTTCGGCGATTCACAATTTCTTTATTTAAATAAAAAGGCGTCCCAATCTATTCAAATAAAGACATTGTAAATCATCCTACTTAAGAGTTTCTGATTTAACATTCGTACTTAACTGATGAGTTACAAGGAGATTTGGGTGTTCTGGGAGTACAAAAAGAGTGTTTTCACTCATCTTTTAGAGATAGAAGTAAGAATATCAAGGAATGTTTCCATAATACTCAAAATAGTTGGTGAGTATATATATTCAGTGTAAATAATGTAAGTAGAAAATACCATTGTAATTGGTTACAATGTCTTGAGAAAGTTTCATAAATTTGAAAAATATAGAAGTATGTACATGCTCGGAGAAATGTGATTAAGTCATAATGCCTTAGAATAGGCATATGCAGGTATGTTTATTTTGTATAAAGTGATCAGAAGTATATATCATTATACTAAAGTGTTTGTGTAGCATAAATTGACTAGAAGTCACATAATTACCTGGAGGATGGAAGGCACGAAGAGCGAAAGGCTATAAAACATTTTTGTGAAAAAGTAGTTATAGTTTAGGTCTCAATTAGACCCGTTTCTCTATAACTGTGGCTCTGATACCAATCCTTAACACCCCCAATTTTGTGATACGCAGCGGAATTCAAGCTGGGTGTTACTTCATGGCTCAACAGTTACAATAACAGAAAATGAACTCTAATTGTGTCATTTTAAAAGATTTATCATTCGATTTATATAAATATCAGAGTTTACAAGAGGAGGTCCCAGTGGTTTTACAGTTTATTAAATAAGTTTTCGAATGATAATATAGCCTTCTTTAGTATTTGTGCCCTTCCGTGCCATCCTCGTAAAATATGAACCTGAGATAAACATGCTAAAAAGTGTCAACACAAAGGTTGGTGAGTTCATAGAGTTTATAGATAAAACAGTTGAGTTCAATAGTTTCGAGTTTGAGGATTATTGTAATAAATACAAATATCGATGAAATAAGTAGTGGGTTACGTTGTTATACACCCATAGTTTGTTTGTTTAGTAATCAGTTGAACACAAGTTTCAAGGTTGGGTCATGTTGTTGCACCCATAAATTCAGATAAGATTTGTATCATTGCAGCATAGTATATATTGCCTTAAGTCTCATGAACGCAAACCTTAACACGAACGCGTCATAATAATGACGTAAGTTACAAACATCATAATAATGATGTGAGCAACAATGCCCTCTGGTAGGAGTTTGCCATTCTCCTAGTATTCCCAAATAAAGGGCATTTGGTTACCTATCCGGCTAACACAAATGGGGAGTCAACTGCCAATAGATCTATTCAATATATTCGCGTTCACTCACAAGTGATTAATGGTTCATGATATGAGAGACTTTTAGTGGCAACAGTAGGTACTTAAGCAATAGCAATCAGGTGTAGGTATAGCATAGAAAAATACTTGTGTTCGATTTTGTAGCATGTATCTCCCCACGAGTTTGAAAAAAAAAGTAAAAAGTAGGACTATGAACTCACAGTAATATGTAAAAGTTTTGAGTACTTGTGAAAGTAAATTAAAATAGTTGAGTATGTATCTCCCCCAAAAATAGTATAAAATGATTCAAAATGGGGCTATGAAACTCACGGTAATTCATAAGAGTTTAAAATAAATGTAAACATATAAAGCAATATTTGAGCATGTATCTCCCCCAAAACGTTCAAAATAAGGAAAAGAGGGGCTATGACTCACAGTAATATGTAAAATTTTTAGAGTACTTGAGAAAGTAAAAATAGGTAATTGAGCATGTATCTCCCCCAAAATAGTTTAAAAATAAGTAAAGGTAGGGGCCATGAACTCACAATAATATGTAAAAGTTTTTAGAGTAGTTATAAAAGTGAAAGCAATTTGTTGAGCATGTATCTCCCCCAAAGCATTAATAAACAAGTATAAAAACGGGGCTACGAACTCACAGTAATTCGTAAGAGTTTAAAAGACTTACAACTCTATAGTACTTGCTTTGGTAGCAAAATGATCAATGAGACTTCTAAATGGAAACGAGGCTTCAAAGCTTTGCACCTAAGCTTCAATCCTTCTTCTTAGACCTTGTACCTCAGAATTTGGGAGTGTGAATGTGTGTTGTAGGCTTAGCAAGTGAGGGATGAGAAGAATGGGAGTGATATGAGGCGTATTTATAGGCACTAGTTTAGTAAGGTTTATGGTTTTAGAATGAAACAAGTAAAGGGTTTTATGACCATAAATAAATTTGGTAACATTTATGGTTTTGGAAGAAAACAAGTGATGAGTTTTATAACCTTAAATAAGTTTGGTAAATGTTGTGGTATAAGAATGAACCAAGTAATATGCTTTGTAACCTTAAACTTAGTTGGTAAATGTTGAGGTATAAGAATGAACCAAGTAGCCTAATATGTGTTTAAATCTTGTTTTGCAAAGTGTTGGGCTCTAGTTAAGCCAAGTAGACTTGTATTTAAATTAGTAAACATATTGATGTGGCTTAATTATGTTTTTATATATCATAATTATAGTTTAGTTAAATTAGAAATAAGTTAAGGTTAGTTTAGCTTAAGTAAATGACATATTTATTATACATGCATAAGATAGATGTACCACAAGCATTGGAGAGTTGTAACTTAGACTTGTAAATTATTAGAAAATCAAATTTAAAGGCTTGTGCATTATAGGGTTGTACCTTGTGCTTAAAAATAGGTACATTGAGGTTTATAATATGATTTATATAAGTATTAAACGTGTATGCATAAAAGACTTGTACATGTGCTTGAAAGACTTGTACATTAGTATTTTGAAAATATGTCATGCACATAAAATCATAGAGTTGTATATTAGGGCTTGTAACGGAAATTAAAGTATAGCTAGGTTTCGTGCTTTAATGACTTGTACTCTAGGTATAAAATGTTGTACTTTACTATTTATGAAAAATCGTAGTTATAATAAATTAGGGTTTCATGTAAACTCAAATAAATGGTTAACGTTTAACTTGAAAGTTTAATAATTGTATGTTAACGTAATAACGTAAAGTGGTAAATAAAAGTTGAAAACTTTATACTTGACGATAAGGAATGAACTTAAGACATTCTGATGTTGGTGTGTACATTTATTACGAATGTGAGTTACGTCATATTAGTTAGTTGTTGTGATTAGATAAGCAGATAACGTTTTAAAAAAAATGTACACGTGAAAAATGGATAAGTATTCTTTAGTTAGAATATCATACAAGTGGAAATTTACCGGTGGTTACAACACCGTCCCTGGAGTCACAAAAGAAATGTTCGCAAGACAACTCTACCCATATCTGATGTCATTGGTCAAGCATACACTTTCAACTACACCAGCAATGATGCAAATCCGACCAGTTCCACCTCTTGTTGTCACTGAAGAAGATTTGATTTCAAAACTGATTATGCAAATGTCTTCCCGATCTGGAACTTTCAATTCTGATGAATCAAAACTTTTTGAGGCATTGCTTGCATATCAACTAAAGAAAACATGCAAGGAAGGAGCTGGTCAAGAAAAGAGACCAAGAGACGACGATGATGTGGATAAGGATTCTGAGCCTAAAAGTCAAAACAAAACTGGCGAATCCTCATCTATGCCTCCACCACCCCCAAGGACCACCATCACAAGCTCTTCTCAACGACCTCCAGCTAGTGATAAACCTCAAGACTCTGAGTCTCTACCACCGAAGGAGAAAACTGGTGACCATTTCCAATACACCGGTGGTGATGACGAAGAGATTCCTAAGCCCCAAAAACCGCCCTCATCAACACCATCAACCAAGCAACAATCAGCATCATCCTCCAAGCCAAAGAAGAAAAAGTATACCTCAGTTTTATCATGGTTGGATGAAGATGAAGTGATGAATACTAATCGGTTTTCCAAGCTTGTTGATGTCACCCCTCAATTACCGGAAGGCCAAGAACCGGTAGATGGTCGAACCATGGAGCACGTCAAGATTATTCAAGCAAAGTTCAAAGTGAAGAAGATGACGAAACGAGAGTTACACCGAATCAAGAATGATGTGTTTCAACTGCTTAAGGACAGCTCCGATAGTGCTATTGAAGTCGAATATCATCTCGACAACATCGCACGAGCTATGTCCAACAATATTGATTCGCTCAACCCTGAATCTAACATCGACTTCACAAGACCTGACAAAACTCCATACTACACTGACTGGACCAAGCCACTACCAACCATTGGTCGACCATATCAACAACGGATTCCCTACCAATACTTCTTCAACAACGATCTGGAATTTCTTCAACACGGTAGCGATGTAAGCAAGAAATACGCTACCTCAATCACCTTCAACATCCCGGCAGCATTCTTCTCCAATAATGTTGCCATCGAGGAAAAAGCCACAAGAATGTTTGTTGATAATGTGGTGAACTATGATCTTGATGCACAGTATGGAATTCATCATTGGCCTGAAAGAAGAAGACTATACTACAGAAGCTGTCAGGTTCTAAAATCAAATAAAGAGGTGTACAGTGACAAATGGATCGTTGCTATCATGAATGTTAGTCGGCTACGAAGGGGATTACTCATTCCCGGAAGAGATCAAAGTCAAACGCCAAGACGAAGCAGAATATGATTTTATCGGGTGATTTCCGAAATTGTCGCCAACGACATTGAAGACATGTATCCGACTAAGGTACAAGGTCGAATCGCGACATTTCTCCACCAACATCCACTCCAGACATCAAGTCACTGTTGATATTCATCAGAAGCATAGTGATCCAGGAATGCGTTGAAGATCTTCAACTTGTCGTGGAATCATACCAGAAATAGGTCAATCTCACTAAACCGTTGCTACACTTTCCCGATATCAACCAACTCTCTCAGATAACCATTGTGAAGAAACCGAAGTTTGGAGTAGTTTACCGCAGTGAACTACATCACAACTATTTAATGGCGTGAAATGAGCTTCACAAGTTTTGTGATCATACTCTGAAGAAGGTTCATGATGGGTTAGCGTATCGGTTGAAGCATGAAGGCATTGGGTCGAAGAAGCCGTGGAATTCTAGAGAAAAGAGGGATGTGAAGAAGATTATCAATAGGATTGATGATAGGCTGTTTCACCGTGATCAGATGCGGAATTTAGAGAGCATTGTGGGTGGACGACAGAGTTTCCCTCTTACAGGTTATCAACGACAAGAGAGAACTCCTGGTGTTATTGAAGGATTGCCTGGTACTCCTTAATTTGTTTCTTTGATTGATATTTGGATGATATAATTTGTATAATTGACAATGGCTTGTGCACACATAACAGTGTACAACCCGTACTTGTAATGAAAGGACCCTGTGGTACGCATCAGTGCCACAATCCTATAAAAGGAGCGAAAGCTTCTTACTTTTGAGTAAAACTAATCAAAACTTTCATTTTTCAAAGTTTTGCTCAAAAGAACAAGTACTTCCCCTTATGTTTTCTAAACCTCATAAGTTAATATTACTTGTTGAGGGGGAGTATTTGATAAAAATCTTTGTTCACAAAACGTTCTTCGTGGACTTCTTCCCACAAAACTCGAAATGGACATATTCGATATCAAAATTTCATCAAAAATAACATATATGCCATTTTTTAGGGGGAGAAAAATTGTGTGATACAAATATGTTGGAAATGTGATTGAATCTTCGTGTGACTAAGACTTAACCCATGAATTGACGAGAACTGAACTGTCATACATCGAAAAGATTTGTCTTCCAAGACTTATCCGAGTAGATTGTACCTATTCGAGAAACTCCTGATAGACATGAACTTTGACGGGTTTGACAACCTTTCGAGGTTTGTCCACACCTTCAAGGTAGTTATTAGAGCTAGTTGTCACCTAAAAGCTGACAAAACACTTGAGCACATGTGGAGGGGGAGTATTTTTGAAAATACAAAACTCTCGAGGTGTTACAAAATGTTTTCACTCATAAACACTTTGAGAGATTTTCGAGAAAATGGTTTTATGGCAACTTAGAATAGTCATGGAGTTATAAGGTGACTAAGGTTAGTAGTAACCGTCCTATGATCCGCCAGAGCCGGAGGGATCTACCCAAGGACACCACCAATAGTTAGAATTTAGAAGTCCTTAGGTATGATTATAAAAAGGAGAAAATGAGAATCGGAGAAAGAAGGAGTTGAAGAATTAAAAAGAAAAGTAAAATGGTGAAAACAAATAGCCCTCCAAATTATTCAACTTAGGGCAGACACCGGGTTCAATACATATGCTACTGGTTGTCACTAGATGACACCGGTATTGAAGATTAAAGTCATCATGGACCCAGTGACGCATGCACTAAACCTTCTTAGCCACTCAAGTTTCTCTCAACAGAAGCTTGTTTCATTCTCACAGGGAACCCTACGTAAACTATCGGCTTTCTCTTAGAGATTGCTGGTATTGAAGAAGGAGACCATATCCCTAGTCTCCGATCAGAAAAACCAAAGCGTACTATTGAGTCTGGAGCCACGAGATTCATCAAAAGATCTCTTAGGAACACTTGACATTTCATCACTTGTCGTTCAACATTAAGGACGCAAGTGATAACATTATCGAGTCCTTCACATATCTTAGCAATCTGTCAAGAACATTTATGAGAGGTTTACATTTGTGATCCTCAGTTATTGAATGGAAACTCCTGCCAGGGTCAACATCAAACGCCCGACAGCAGGTCACTCGGTAACTCCTCGGTTACGCCATCGTTGTCTCTCACGGTCTACGTCGTGAGGTGATGCTTCGATGTACCTCAGCGACTCACCTGAACTATAGGTGTACTTCAGTACATCGTTTTATCCTACTTGAGGGACTCAGTCAGAAACGACCTTTGCTAGAATTAGATATGTGTTTTCACACTATGCGTTGCTAACAGCTCGGTTCGAACTTGTAAGGCCGAAATCCCGCTAAGGAAACTCCTTTCAAGAATCGAGTCCTGAAGATGTGGGTCATTACTTGAACTTGTTCAGTGTAATGCCAACTGTCCCTTATGGGATTCGGACGGCTGATTCGCCCGACCAAGGTGAATGGAATCAAGACATTCATCAGAAGAACAATCGTAGTGGCCAATTCTCTAAGAAACGACCACCGTGATCGATTGGTGTTTATCACTAACCCATTCTTATGGATGCTCCTGGAAGATGATCGTGCTGATTCTCCACATGCTCATACCAACAACAACACTATTTGAAGTTCTCTCGAAAGGCAGCACAAAAGTCAGAATGATTCTTCCTCAAAGCCAAAGAATCTACAATGTTTAAAGACTTAGAGAACTACATCAAACTAAAATCCAACGTTAAAGAGCGTGTGAGCATGTCGGAGAAGGACGTGGAGACACTCGAAAGCAAGCGGCACTGATGCATAACCACAACATAACATCACCATATCCACACCAGAACAAAGAAAAAATATATATGAAGAAGTCAAAGCTGAAAACTTCAAAAGAAACAAGATCCTCACACTGGGGAGATTGTTAGAATCAAGGCACTTCTTCTCACAAGAAAGAAGAATGTCAGAAGACGCCAAGCAAAGCATTACATCAACACCAACAACGTTTCAAGATTGCTGGAGTCACTTATTAATTACCAACACTTAGGGGGAGATTGTTGGAATCACTCCTAACTTGTATTTCAAGTGTTTGTAATCAATATGTAATAGGTTGCTTGATTAGGCTTTTATATTTGTATTAATGGCAAGGCTTATGTAGAAAGCCCATAAGCCTTGGCCCAAGTCCAATAAGGATATAAGGAACTAGTAGTGTTGCCCTAGTTCCCTTCCCCTATAAATACTCTTGTAAACCTTCCTTGGAAGGTTGGTTGTTTATTTCACTTCATAGTCCTACGCATAACTCTTCTATATTCATACGTGTATTGTGTGTGTTTGTTCAACCAATCTATCTTCACCTTATTTCTTACATATTGTTACTTGTGTTATATTATGGTGACCTAACTGATTCCCATCCATATTTACATCCGATGGATGAAGCATGTATTTATTCTAATCTCTATATGATTTATTTCATGCTAGTTTCTTACTAACATGCCTTTTTTTTAAGAGAAATGATTTGCATACTCTCGCTTTTTATTGGCACACTCTAATGCGTGCATTAAACAGTTGTAATAAGAATTGAAAGTGTGCAAATCACTTCTCTTTTTTTAATAGATAAAAAGTGAAACCAATGGTCTTTTTTTCTTTTATAAAATAATATTGATAAATGTTGTTTGGTTAAGGGATTTGTATAGATTGCTTCAAACTTGTGTACTGAATATACAATACTGAGAATTTCATAAGGAGAATCACAAAAATAATCTATTTCAAATTTTCCAACTTTTATTAACCATAAATGAGCTCCAGAATCAAAAAGAATTACAAAAATTGTAGCAAAATCAATGCCACTTCCAGGTCCTAAATGAGTTCTTACATCTTCAAAATAGATTAAAAACATCTTCCAAAACAACTCTCACCTAGACTATGAAAATATGAAAGGGTAATCTTAACAACAATTCACTCACTATATCGGCGCCTCAGTAGACGGCTTAAATATGGTATGTAGACGATAAACTCGTTAGCATATATTTAAAGGTATTGAGAGTGAGAGGCAGCAAGAAGAGCAGCACCAATACCGGAACCGTCATTAGAGTGTATTAGTTTAATATGTTTTGCAAGCTGGTCACCAACCAATTCATGTAAAGTGTTTTCAAGACAGTGTCGGTATTCAGTGTAATGTTCGTATAACCCTCCGTCCATTGCTATGACAGTTTTTGGGATCTCACCGTCACCTTCTCTCACGGTATCTCTTCCAAGTTTCTTCAGAATGCCTAAAATTCCAGCAGCGGCGAGTCGGGCCCCTCGTGTGGCAATGATGTTGCATATCTCGACCACTATCTTTCTTGTTGATAAGGGTGTACTAGATATCTGCAAATTGAGTGGTAATTTAGACTTTTAGTATTCAAACCACGGTCTGGGACAAATATAGGTAGCTAAACAAGTGGCTTAGGATGCGGGTACGGGTCAAAAAATAGGAACTTTTAGGATCGGACAAACGGTCAGGATAGCTTAACTAGCCGATGCTTTCTTAAATTATATTATAAGTAGACGATATGGAACAAACTAAAAATGAAACATGGACAATAATTTTGGGACAGAGGAGACCATATTAATTATAACTAAATACGTGTTATTAAAATAATAGAGGAAGTACCTGCAACACGTCTTTCAATTTCTTTCCTACCACATTGAGATCAGGGGACGTATCATGATGCATTGCAGACATTTCAGGTGTCCTGTCAATTACACAACAACGAAGAGTAAGATTTCGGCGCAATGCTATTGTGAAGATGCATGAAACAGCAAATTATAATTAGATAAGGCTAGAGGTAGCAATTTTGGCGTATATACTTGTAAACGAGCCAACGTAGGTTGTGTTATATCTCAAAGTTCAAACTACTCAAAACTAGCTCGGAGAGGAACATGTCATGTCAAATGGGTTGAAACTTTCCTATAAGCTATTCTTAGATGCGAACTAAAGGCTTTAAAGAATACCTCAATATGAATGGTGTTTTTAGTTTAGGGGGAACCGTTTCACCGAAAAGCTCAGCTTCATCAGCCATCCTTAACAGAACTCTACGGAGAAGTTCTCCCAGATACATGCCGGAAATCATTTTTTCGAATATCTGCCAAATTTATCATCGGGTAATCAACTTTATGAAGAGTGTTAAAGATAAATTATCGGATAGTACATGTATAAAACATCACCTGTTCCCCAGGGTTCAAACTTTCAGCATCCAGTGCGTTATCATATTCTGTTAAGGGTAGATGTGATGACCTGAAGTTACCCCACTCCATGTTGATGACCTAGAAAAGAAATGCAGTATGAGTTGGGTTGTGTTTTATTTCATACGGGTCCATGCCATTTTGGTATAGCGTATAATAATAGCTCACCATCTCGTCCGATTTGGGGTGTGGTCCGTGCCATTTTGGTATAGCCTGAGCTCGTTCCACATAAGCTGCATTACTTCCGGTGCCCAAGATCACAGCTACACAAACATCACTGTTCTCATATCTACCTCCAGCCAAAGTTCCAACTGTATCATTAACCTAAAGAAAATTGTCCGTATATTTAATTTCATAGGCAATCAAACTATACTTACACCAACTAGTTTAGTATTAAAGATATTTTGTCGTAAACTTGATTTGCTATGTACTATTCGTAATGAGAACTTATACGTCCTTTTTTCTTTTTTTCTTTTTTTCTTTTTTATACTTTTCAACGTCCCAACCCCACAGTATGCAACATTAGCAACCTACATGAACTCACCAAAGCAGATACACGGATATCGACACCTTGCCTATCCATTGCTCTTGTTAATTCTGCAACCACATCTTGACCGACCTAGAAAATATTAAATGGCTTTTTAGGGAAGAAAATGTGAAATGGCTTACTTGAAATAGGACTACTTACGAATAGTATGTAATTACCATTTCCTCAATAGAGAAGCCTTTTGTCCATCTAATAAGAGTTCCTGAATCAATAGACAATTGCATCACGGGGAACGAGAAGGTAAAACCTAACTCCCTCTGTCTGCCTGCGCGACGAACGAACCTATGACTTTCATCCGCAACAAATTTAGCAAGTTCTGCCGCAATGTAGTCAAAAAGCGCCTGTGGAAAACTAATGTTCAGACCTTAGAAACCAACTGACCTTAAAATAATGGACCATTTAACAAAACGAAAGAAAAGATGTTGCACGCAAGTCTTGAGAGAAAGAGAAGCTTACTTCGGGAGTTCCAACCATCAATTGAGGAGGGATTGAGACCTCTGTAAACTCCTGGAATTCAATACCAGACTTCCCACCCAACTGCACTCGCAGAACTCGGAAGTTTGTTCCTCCAAGATCCAATGCATAATACACTCCTTC
>OU343222.1:342318921-342451517 GCA_910596185.1 Chrysanthemum makinoi
TTTGTAAGAAATTATTTCTTACACCAATAAGTACTTCTTTTGTTTTCTTTGCTCGAGGGTTTGTTTTGTGCTTTGCTAGAGGGATTGGACATTTGAAAGAGGTACGTTCGCATACTTTTCAGGTAATTAAGTTATTTGTTATGAATCTAAGTCTTCCGTGGTACTCTTGATGTCTATATGTTTATTGTATGTTTTATATATTATAAACTCAACAAAAATAGTCCAAAGATGTCATCTTCCTCACCCATTCAGCCGCACCCAGAATAACTGTTTTCACCTTTTTCTTATAAATCTCTTAAAACTCAACAACTAGTCGATGTATAACATTTATTCGGTCAAGAATAACACATTTTCATCTATTTTACGTGAAAAACCATTGCCTATTAAAAATCTTAAGGCCCTCGAAATTTGAAGGCTCTGTGCGGTTGATCAATTTGCATATGCTCAAATACGGCCATGTGTCCACACTACAAGAAGCCATTGGTTGAAACAAAACACGTCATCGATAATTTTGCAAAACTTTATATTAAAGTTTATTAAATCAAACAATATAGAGCAAGCTATATCCTACTAACTTCGAGAGAGACCCACACCTTCAATAACTTGACGGAACCAATGATTTAATCAAATCAAATTTTGATAGTTTATAGTCCGTTTTAAATGTCTAAATCATTTTTTTACACATAACACAAAAGTGGTCACAAGGAATAAGTATGTATTACTAAGAGACATCACATGATATCAAGCAAACTATATACAACCCTACTTATAAACAATCAAACAAATTATAATATCAACATTAGTAGGTGCAAGGTTGTAATCAACAAATAATAATATTAACATTAGTAGGAGCAAGGTTGTAATCAACAAATAATAATATTAACATTAGTAGGAGCAAAGGTTGTTAAATTTAGGCTTTTACATATATATCCTTGAAATTTTCAAAAATTACATATATATCCTTTTGATGCATTAAAAGCATTGTATTTTATGCATAAAAAAACTGATGCAAAGGATATACATGTAATTATTCATCTAGGGAAAGATATATATGAAATTATGCCTTAATTTTTGAAGCATATTTCCGTTTGTTTAGTAGTGGTTAGTCCATCACTATCAAGTTCACCTTCAATCCTATATTTTTATTTTTGTTGGTTCGTTTATGCTATTTTTTTTTTTTTTTTTTTGGTAAACACTTTAATACTCATTTAACGTTTATTTTTTTTTGGTTGAGTTATGTTCATTTGACACCTTAATGTACAAGCAACCTAATTTTCTTAACAAGCAAACATGTACAAGAAATTTTTATGTTAATTAGGGACTGTTTCGTTCATTTTACTCGATTAAATTTTAAGAAAACCAACAAAAATTAGTCACTGTGCGTATAGGTCAAGTTCGTCTACAACCCTACTTATAAACAAGGGTTAAAGCTAAAAAATACATAACATATTTATTTAAAAGAGACGATCTACTTAACGAACTTTGAAATTACCATTCTACGTAAAATACTTTCAAATTTAGAAAGATCTACGTAATATGACCGAGAACTAGCAGGTTACCAGGTTTCCAAGTTTGAAAATTTACAAGAACGGTCCTTGTGGCTTGCACTAACTTTCATCGGTCATCCCTTGACATTTTCTTCACGTAGAAAAGTTACATTAATGGTCCCTGTGGTTTGTATTGACTTTCAATTTTAGTCCTTGTCTCTTTTTTTCACTTATAACTCTTTTTTTACTAACGGCCGCTTTTAATTAACTAAAAATTTGGTTTCTTACGTTTATGTCCGTTTTAATATATTTTCATCCATTTAATACGTTTTTCGTATGGTTTTATCCCTTTTTTACTCTTTTTCTATGTTTTCATATGTTTTTATCAGTCTTTCGTTCATTTTTATACGTTTTCATATGTTTTTATATGCTTTTATCCTTTTTTTTCTACGTTTAAATTTGTTTTTATACGCTTTCATACCTTTTTGTCCACTTTTATACGTTTTCATCCGTTTTCGTAAATATTTATATTTTTTCTTACATTTTCATCCGTTTTTATACGCTTTCTTACATCTTCATCGTTCGTTTTTCTTACGTTTTTATAAGTTTTCATCCATTTTATACATTTTCTTTCATTTTATACGTTTTTATCTTTTTTTACATTTTCGTCTATTTATATACGTTTTCTTACATTTGTACACGTTTTATACGTTTTCATCTGTTTTTTTATACGCTTTCTTCGTTTTCTTACGTTTTCATCCATCTTATATGTTTTCGTCTGTTTTTATACGTTTTCATATGATTTTATCCGTTTTTATACGATTTTATCCGTTTTTATACGTTTCATATGTTTTTATACGCAACATAATTTTTGTAGGACCGCTACTATACGTTTTCGTTTGTTTTTTATACGTTTTCATCCGTTTTTATACGCATTTATACGTATAAAAGTGGACGAAAAGGTATGAAAAGTTATAAAAACATAAGGAAACGTACAAAAACGGACGAAAACGTATAAAACGGATGAGAACCTAAGAAAAACAAATGAAAGAATATAAAGGTAGATAAAACGCATAAAAATGGCCGAAAACGTATAAAAATGGATAAAAACAAATTAAACAAAACTAAGAAAAAAACGAAACGAAAACGTATAAAAACATATAAAATCTTATTAGTCTTATAGTGAATCCTGATTACCTAAAATAATGATGGCACAAATCACCAACACTTTCTCTATTGTTTTACCTTGTATTATATGTAATTATAGAGTCAAATTTCCACTTTAAATAGCAGAGGAATTAAAATAAATATCGAATCAATTGTTACATATACTTTTTGATTCGCATGTATAAAACGCTTCTTTAGAAAGGTGAAGGTTTAATGTGATTTGTCTTGAAAACGCCTTGGTTGTTTGTTATATAGCATTTGACTAATGATCTTATTTAACGTAGGTAAAGTATTGTGAGGATGTAGTTAATGTAGCTATGTAAGGTATAGCCCTTCTTATAGTGTGGATGGGCTATATCCATTTGATGATGCCTCCTCTTTTTCATCTCAATCTATTGTGGCTGTGGGTTGAATGGGTTGAGCTCTGAATTGAGGGTGGAAATGTAGTCAAGAGGATATGGTATGGTGCATAAAGGTGAATATATTAGCTGAACAGTTGGATTGGGATCTCTGTTTTGCATGTTTGGCTCCTTGTCAGACATTAGTTTTATCAGAGATAGTGTATAGTTATATCCAAGATATAGAGTTTGCTTTGTAAGAGGTAGTTTTTTGTATTAGAATGTATAGATATGTTAGTATTTAAGAAAGATAGGTATGTCTATCTCTTCTCTAGACTCATGTATTTGTTTGATAATTAATAATGGGATTAAGTCGTACAATAGAAACATACTTTCAGTTTTGTATCGTTTTGGTACATGTACTTTTTTTGTTCCACTTAATGTAACGTACTTTTGATTTTTGTGCTACTTTGGTACTTGTACTTTTTTTAACATTGTTTAAGTTGTAGAATAACAATGTACTTTCTATAATTGTTCCAATTTGGTACGTGTGATGACGTACCAAATTGGAACACTTATGGAAAGTACATTGCTATTCTACAACTTAAACAAAGTTAAAAAAAAGTACACGCACTAAAGTAGCACAAAAATCAAAAGTACGTTACATTAAGTGGAACAAAAAAAATATACGTACCAAAACGGGACACTTTGAAAAGTACATTGCTATTCTATAACTTAAATTATGAATATAGTTCACCTTTGCACAAAAAAAAATTAAATAAATAAATAAAGGGAAAATGACGCAAATAGACCGCGCGCTTCGGTGCATATCACTTTCTGGACCACTTTTATTTATAATTTGAAAACGGACCAAAGGAAACCGCTGTTATTGGGCAACTCATTGAAATTGTGATACGTGTCCCGTATGTGTAAGGTATTGTTTTTTGGCGAAAGAAAAAGCGGTGGGCAACCGTATTTTTTAAAAAAGATTTTTTGGTCATTTTACATTACATAGAACGTACACAATTGAATAGTGAAAGTACATTACATATGTATTCAAAATCAATTTCCCACTCGCACAAAAACATTCATAGTTACCGGTTTTATCTGTTTTTGCTTCTCGCATAAAAACATTGTAACTAAGTTGTTTTCACAACTGAGACCGTCTTCTTCTTCAGTCCCTCTTTTCCTTGTATCGTCGGTTATGTCACCAGCTATAAAGGTACACTGTTGAGTGCAACCCACATTGGATTGATCAAGTTTGTTTAAAAATGTGGCCAAATATGGTACGTAAATATTTTCCTCGTTGTTTATTGTACATTATTTATTTCCAATTGGTTATATGCTTCAACAAATCATGTTGTTATTAGATTAATACCTTTGATTTCTCCTCTTTTACGTCTGTCTTATTCGTAATTATGTAGGGTATAATACGGTAGATGTCGTCTGTTACGTATGTAACATAACCTGGTTCATTAAAAATTTTAGTGGCACTCTCTAGACTAATAAGGAGTGCTTTATATGCATTGTATACGCAATTGTTTACGGCGTTGGTATAGATTCCATGCATGGTCTGATTTAAATTGTATTTTTTTTTTACCTTTTTTAGGACTATGAAGCTAAGTTAATCATTACCAGTAAACTGAACTACTTTTGGTTGATAAAGCAAAAGTTAGACGCAAGACGCCGCATCTTGTTTAGGAATACCTGCTTTGGAAGATGGATTGATCTGTTGTTTTTTGAACATGAAACGCACATCATAGATTATATGCTAAGGAAACAGCATAAAGTCGATGACTCTCACTATGATATGCCCTTCATTTATTACATTGAAGGGCATGCTTTACATTTTGGTCGTCGTGAGTTTTGTCTAATGACCGGTCTGCGGTTTGGATCTGTAAGCTTTGGGTTGTATACATCTGGTTCTCTAAATTTTCGTAACAGGGTATTTCCTGACAAGCAAGGGTATATTCTAACCAACCTAGATGTTATTGGTGTTATCGAGGATGAAGAGCGGTTTGGACAGATATCTGATGAAGATGTTGTACGTCTTTGTCTTTTGTTAGCCTTAGAGGTGATCTTTATGGGTCGTTTGTTGACATGCGAGGTGGATGATACACTGATGAGGTTAGTTGATAATCTAGATGATTGGAATGCTTTTCCATGGGGTGAGCATATTTGGACTCATTTATACGACCAACTTCATAATGTATTTGATAAGCACGTGGATGACCACCTTTTAAGATTGAAGAAAGATCCAAAGCATTGTCCAACATACACACTGTCTGGATTTGTGTTTGGGTTTCAGGTATCCATTTTCCAACTTAACATTTTTATTGATTTGTATATAAGT
The DNA here is from genome assembly GCA_910596185.1 of Chrysanthemum makinoi. Classification (NCBI taxonomy): domain Eukaryota; kingdom Viridiplantae; phylum Streptophyta; class Magnoliopsida; order Asterales; family Asteraceae; genus Chrysanthemum; species Chrysanthemum makinoi. Next base: position 342,324,267 of record OU343222.1, read on the forward strand.
TTATGTTTTATTTTCATTTTTTATTTTTTTATTCTCATTGGTGTGGATCCTTGAGTCGTTTGAAAAATCTCATGCTTGGTGGATTAAACATCCAAATGTGATACCAAGAGCACTTGCCTGGTCTAGGAAATCCATCTTTAAAAGAACTGATCGTTCGAACCTTTTTTCAAACGTAAGCCAGTTAAACTTTGTTGTTATTTATTTATTGTTTATAGGTAAAAAAGTAAACCTACACACAAAATTAATGTTCCATTTCCACCTATCTAAGCACACAATATCTTATCAGACTCAGATTCTTCATCAAATGTTTTTTATCAGTCTGCCTTTCTTTTCATTCTACCTTGAGGCTTGCCTTTGATGGCCAAATGAATTTCATAATCAGCAGTGGATGAACAATTGGATTAGTTGATTTAGTACACTGCAAATTAAGGCTATATGGTCCTCTCTACTTTTAAACTTCAATGTTGGCTCTGCAATCCCTATACCCTTTCCAATATCGGTTCGAAACTACACCTTTCTGCACAGTTTCACCAATCTAAATACTCTTAGCAATAGGTTTGGGTGCAGGGATAGGGTCAGATTGCTTTAAGTTGACCAATTGTATGGCAACCTCATTCCCAAGCTTATTTTGGTTTTGGTGCTGGTGTTATTGTGGTGCTTATAATTGTAGCAGATGTTGGCTCTGGCCTTGAAACGTCTGAATTGGCGGTGGCTATAATAATACCAGCAGTTGTTGCAGCAGTGGTAACTTGAATACTATCAGCGGATGCAGCAACACTGGCAGTGATTGCCTGCACCACTTCCTTATCCTTTTCTTCAACTGCAGCCTTTAAAGAATCATCCAGTACTGCTTCTTTACCTTTGATGCGTCGCCTGAATTTGTACTCTCACTCCTCCCCTGTTTGTATGCATCATCTAAACTTTTAATCATATTGCAGGTTGCCTTCTTTCCCAGTTTCTTCACTTTCCTGAATGCATGGAACCTTGGCCTTCTTAGTCTCTCCACACTCCTCTTATTTTTGAACATGTTTCACCGAGTTGTTGTCGAATTTTTAAGACCAGTGATCTTTGACTCCAGACTTGTGAATATATCCGGCAATATGAGATTGAGTTTCATATTATCCTCACCCAACTTGACCTGTGTAACCTGGTCCTAGAAGTGGATCATTGGAATTGTCATCATGTAGAAAGCCATTATTCGTCAAATCATGTTGGTGTTCCAAACTACCCTCATCTATTTGAGATGTGTCTAACATTGCATCAGACCAGCCTGAACATCCATGTCCCCCAAATTAGCCAGTTGTCTAGGGATTCCTTCACCTGTGTTGAATTGCAAAGAACTATTCACATAAGGAGTTGCCATTGGTTGGGTCGTTCTTACGTTTCCCTTGCCCTGCCTCAGCAGTGATTTGGGCAATAAATATGTTATCACCAAAAAGTTACAAAACAGCTCTTATAGTTTCCACAATCATCAGAAACTAACTAGCAGTGATTTTCCAGAACTAGCAGTGTTTTCAAGCTAGCTAGCAGTGGAAATATTATTTGCAGTGATTGCCCAGAACTAGCAGTTTATGACTTTAATTACGAATCCCTTATAAAATGTTGTCGTATGTATCTCAAAGTAATTAACTAAACCATTTATTTATATTTTTTAACCATTACTGAACTTTAGGATTCAACTACAATTACTGATCTGAGACCTACTATACATGAGTTCCAATGTGCATGGTGGATAGATAGCCAAGATTTTTTCAATGACTACGTTCCCAGACCGCCGGTCAGGACCCAGCACAGCCTTGTTGATACCTACTTTTCGAGGCTTTCGGAAAAGTCACGCACAACGTGCGAAAACTCGTTTGAAAGTAAATTCAAAACAATGCAAGAGTGGAAGTAGTTCCAGAACAAAAAGCCTTAAGGATCATGTAATTTCCGGTCTGAATCGCCAAGTTTTTAAACTTGAGTGTATTATTCAGGTTCTCTTTATATTCATTATAATATAAGAATAGTAGATTCACTTTTTTTTAACATCACCTGCCGGAATTTCCTAACACTTAGACCTTGACAGGTTCTTGCACATGACAGAACTGGTGGTCTTCGGGTATTCCTTTCAACTAATCTATAGCTATTTCTCGCTGCCATTGTTTATTTTTAGAAATTTCATGCATATTTTTTTACAGGACAAACTTGATTTTGAGTCACATTTTCCAAACACAAGGACTGCCTTTTCCGATTCACTTAACAACATTTATCTCAAACTGATCGACTTGCCGGAATCTGACGTGGACGTTGCTCAGGTTAATATTTCTTCTTTGCATTTAGTTGTATGGCCGTTATATACAAATGTCATCAGCGCTAGTCTGTTCCAGGAGTATCTCCTTTTAGAGGAATTGAGATTCGCGTTGGCAGAGGAAGAAAGGTTACAGTTGGAAGAAGAGAAGCTGAATGCTGAGGCCAACATCTTAAGGCTCGAAGAGGCTAGTAGGTTGCGGTTGGAAGAAGCTGACATGTTGAAGTTGGAGGAGGAGAAGAAGAAAAAACGACGCGCGTTTATGAATTCGTCACATTTTCAAAAGGCTTTAAGTCGGTTACCACCCGACAAGAGGATTGTCATGGAACCTGTTTCGCCACAAAACAATCAGGTGGTTAAACGGCGTAAAATAAAAAAACACGGTCCTAACATGAACGACCCAACTATTGCTGAGGAGCTTAACAGAGTGAAACCTTGGGTAGAGGTATTGTGATAGTTTTTACGAACTTGTCAATATACTTGCCTATCAATAATGCTCTGTCAAACTAATACATTGAACCTGTTTTCTAGGATCTAAGTAGATGGTTTCATTGTCTCGAAACTCTTTGTCTGTCTGATGAGATTGAAGAATTCCTCTGTGATCCTGATAGACACCGGTGTAAATTTCCATGGTCAGATGATTATACTGTAGACCGCCATTTCTGGCTTCGCTTAGTTTGCTTAGACCCTGCTAGAAAAGGTTGGCTAACTGAGGAGGTTAGTTTATATACGCTTTCTTATTCAGATTTTCTTTTTTTACCTGTATTTGATTTTCACCATTTCTTAAATTGGTATTTTATTTGCTGCAAATGCGTAGCATATAGACCTATGGGTTGACTACATGTGGCACGTACGACCTGAGAATGCTAACTGGGCGATGGTTAGTAGTTACTTTGTTCAGATTCTTCTTCAAAATGGCATGCTCGTGTTTTATGCAGACGGGACGAGGTATCCCATGCCCTGGAATGATGTTGAACAGGTAATACATTTACTTTTCATTTCCTCCTATTTTTATCATTTACGGTCACTCAATAATCAGGTAGTTCATGATAGCAAGTTTTTAAAAACGGCATCTTTTAAAGTATGAACAAACTTGATATTTGTCGCTCATCTTTTAAACTTGATAGCAAATCATAAACTTTCCTTTACGTATTAACAAACTTGATACTCACAAACTTTATCCACAACTTTTGATCTATCAGCAGTTCTTCCATTGCCACTAGCTGTGGTTTCTTTTAAAAGATGCTATTTGATGCATACTTTGAATAATTCGTCCAACAGAACCAAAAAACCAAACAATCCTCCCCTAAATTTCATATTTACAATCCAAATCATCAAGTTTCTTCTTACGCACAAAATACCTTCTTTTTGGACGGTGCTTCCAAAGTGCTATAATCTGTATGCTCCATCTCAGAATCTGAATACCTTCTTTTTGTATGCCAGTGATCTTAGACTCCATTGTAGTACATTTATCCGTCAATTCCTTTATAAGTTTCATGGTATCCTCATGATAAACTAAGTAGCAGTGTTTTCGTAACACTAGCAGTTTCTCCATGCAAGCTAGCAGTTGGAACAGTTTTGCACTCCAATCTTCCAACCAACTTATTATAATTTTTTTTACACAATGTTATTATTATTATTATTTTTTGTTATTTAATTATTTATTTATTTAATGTTTCAATTCATTGTTTTTTTGTTCGTTTTATTATTTTTTATTTTTTATTATTTTTTTAATTTTGTATTTTATTTATTTTTTATTATTTTTTTTGACACTAAAAGTTCCAGCATCAAAGGCCAAAAAAATCCAAGTGTAACCCAACCACAAAAACATGATATCCACTAGCAGGACTTAACAAAAAGAACAAGCAGTTGATTCATACACACTAGCAGTAGTAAGATTTCCAATAGCAGTACTAAAACGTCCATTAGTAAGTAACATATTGCTTACCAGCCGTAAGCCATGTCAACAGCACATACAAACACGACAATTGTATTGTTGTATTTACCTTTGACCAGATAAATAAAAAGTCACTTTTATTAATTTCAGACGTTGACCAACTATATCCTAATACACAGCCAACTTTCTTTTAGGTTTTTATTCCTCTCAACGAGACTGTTAAACACTGGTGTCTTGCCCAATTTAACATACATACTGGAGTGGTAACATTCTATGATAGCGGCGACACGCGTGACTATGAGTCACGTGTATGGTATGTCCGTGTTAGGGAGTGCTTACAGGTATCTTCTTATTATAACCCAGTCATATTATTACTTGTTTGTTATACTTTGTGACCATACACCATGCTTCTTATAACCAACATATATAATACAATTACGGACAACACATACATAAATAAACTTATACAGTAATTTGTTATACTTTGTGACCAGGCACGAATAAACCATGCTTGTGAGTAGTTGCCCATTATTTGTGTGTAGTTGCCCAAGAACAAATTTATTGTTGGCCAAAGTTTCTTGGGTGTTGTGTTGTAGCAGTTTGACTTTGAGTTTTGTGCACACTAGTTCCCTTCAAGTACATGCAACTATGCACCACCATCATTTCCTTTCATCTATTCACCATTAATAAACCGTCCTTCTTATTTGAAATCCCATTTTTATTTTTTATTTACCACAACCAACAACATAGTTTCTCATAAACATTTGTTATACTTAGGGGGCGTTTATTTTTTGCTTAACGGGTCCTTAGCTAAAAGTGTGGTCCTACCAAATTAAAGCTTTATGTTTCATTTTTCCTTAAATGGTCTGGTTAGAGAGATGGAGAAATATTCACTCCTTCCCAATCAGATCAAGCAAGAGAAAGGGGCCCCACTCCATTTAATTCAAAACAAAAAAGAAACAAAGCCGATACTCTATAGTAGTAACATCAAACGAATTCCACAACCAACAACAGATTATCTAAAATATGTGTACATTAACTAGAACCAACCAAAGATAAAGTACATAAATCTGCTTGCTTCCGTATTTTAACAATTTATTTTCCTGATTTTAATTTACATTGTGTCCCGCACATATAATACGATATAGGAAATATATACTTAGCTAGCAAGCTTGATTACTTTAGATTTACAACTGCACATAAGGTTCAATGATTCAATACGGACACATATGATTTAGTTGCCCATCGTATGTATGTGGTTGCCCAAAAACAATTAATTTTTTTGTGCAATAGTTAAAGTTGAAAAAGTAATGGACTAGTTCCCTTCAAGTACATGCCACTAGCTACCACCATCATTTCATTACGTCCTTTCCTAATTAATGAAGTTTGTCCTACTTATGTGCATCCCCGATTTGGGTTTTTTACAAAATATCCATTCAATATTGAAATACCACAGCCAAGTGCACACTTAGTCAGACTTTATGATATAAAAGTCTGAGTTATATTATGGTAGTGTATTATTACATAAAATATAAACGATATGTACATATAATAATAGCATATGTGTTTTAGTTCATTTAACCAAAAAGTAATCAATATAAACCTGTTTAATGGCGTCTATTTACAAACATACTAAATTAATAATTTTTCTAACCCAAGGGACGTAAAATTTTGTTGCATTTGGAACTAAACAAAATTCAAACTGAAACTAGTTGCCCAAAATGATTATCTTGTGGCCAGGAATCGTTTGAGTACAAGAGAAGCTTCATTATTTAAACTTGGCCTAATGTGCAACAGTAATTACTTGACATGACTCAACTATTCACCACTTGACTATCCACATTAATTCAGATAGACTTCAATTGAAAATAAACTCCATGTCACCCCACCCCCGCTCTTTCCCCCCACCCCATTTGGTTTATATAAACGGACAACATATATCCCAATATCATACAACTTTTGTCAGGGGACACACACTAGCCACAGCACAATTTACTACAAAAGAAATGGATAACGTACTTAAAGACATGGTTAACAACGTGTTTGTGCGTGACAATGAACGTGACTTCAAGTTCTTAAGTGACATGCATGCAAAGGTGATCGACCTAACTCGTCGTTGCACTGTGAGGGCCGAGCAAATCAAGCAGTTGGAGTGCGTGGTTGGGTCCAGGCTTGCCAGTGCTGTTTTGGAAATCCTGCGTGCAATTCAGGACGAGGAGCTTGAGAAAAACAGGACGCTGATGAGGCTAATGAGTGAGACTCAGCTCCAAGTTCTCAAAAAAATCTCCTTTCTGGCAAAGCTGCGCAAAAATTATTAATCCTCTACTCCTATGTGTTCTCTCTGACGTTCTGTGATTGTCATATTATGTGTTTTGGTATCTTCATGAATGTCGTTGCTACGTTGATGTATTTTGTTATCCTTTAATGTATTGAAATGAAATCTATTATGAATAAAAATATTTCGAAGCACATGTCAAATGTTCGAACGTTGTTTATGAATCACCAATATAAAACATGTAATACTTTTGAACACATATATAATTTACAACATGAAACTAGATATCATATTTAATCCGGCTTGAACAAACACCTATATTTCATCAATAATTTGGTGACAAACGTGGTTATTTCGATTATATAATACTTACATTTTTCTGACAAGCCTCTAACAAGATCACCCCTCTATTTATTTTAACAGTTTCTGTTATTCTACAGGTCAAACTACCAGTTGTTCTAGAGCAAGCAAACGTTTTTGATAAGACTGGAATACATCCGAATGACTATAAGATTTCATTTAGGTTAGCCAAAAACGTTCCTAAGCAATGTGGGATTTTTGGTGATTGTGGTGTGTGGGTTTGTATATTTTTATATCGATTGGCACATGGTCTATCGTTGCACGTTGATGATCCCGCTGATGTCGCGCTAGCATATCGCGAGAAGATGATTCAGTTTTTTTATAAACATAGATTTTATCGTTTGTACTAACACTTTTAAACTTATCTCCAACTTTTTTTATAAACATAGATTTTATCGTTTGTACTAACAGTTTTAAACTTATCTCCAACAGCACTTTCATTGTTTTATCATGCACCATCTATTGATGTATTCATTCACACATAAGCCATTAATGTCTAGACAATGGATTCATAACAACTATTTACTACACTAAACACACTTATAACATGCATACATAAACCAATAATCACACTGTACCTTGCATGCAGCAACCTTGTGTACGTGTAACATTCATTCAAAAAACAATGGGAGACACGACGTAAAAGTATGTACACATTTACATCTAAATTTGTTGTACAGTACAGTTAATCTTTCTTTTTAAAACTCCACACTCCAGTTCATTTATTCTACATTTGGACGTCCATTTAATCATGCCATTTGACCGTCCATTCCAAGAAAAATTTAAAAAGGGCCACACATAGGTTTGTCAATTGATTTATTACCATATCATTACACAAACACACTACACATAAAAACTTATAACAAACTAACCAAAAATTTCCCTTTTACTATTTCCATATTGAAATAAACGGATCATACTTTTCATTTTTCATACTATTAATAAGTACATTATTAATAGTAAAATAATAATACAACCTTTCCTAATATATATCAAATCTTCATATAGATCACATTTGTACACAAGTGATAATGGCAATCTCCCAACCCTCTATTTCATCAAAAAATTCTGCTAAGCCTCCAGTTGCCTTATTTGATTTCAAGCCAAGGTATGCCTGCCATTACCTTTCTTGATTGTCACTTGCACTTACTAGGTTTTTGTCCATACATGCTAATCTCATTTGTATACATTTTTTTTCCTTTATTACAGGAGTACTACACGCTATGTATCTGAGAATCTTGTAGTTGAGATTCACTACGATGGTGAGTTCATTCGGTTGCCCAAATTAACTTACGCGTATGGGCGCACCCTTGTGCAAACGTTCAGTAAGTCCACAAGGATGAACTTTAATCAAATGCTTGACTTTTTGGCCAACAAGTTAGAGTGTGAGATACGGGCTTTGTATTTATGTAGGCCAGTATTTGCTCTTTCAACCGGTTTGACAGTTGTTGAATGCGATAATGACATTAAAAGGATGTTTCAACTTGCCGAGGAATGTGGGTTGATCGGCTTGTACATTGCACATGCACCTGATAACTTAGCATTATTCTACTATGATAACCTAATTGTGGATCTTCTTGATGAGCCATCGCGTGACAGGATAGCAATACATGATAAACTTGTGGAGCTTGCTACTTCTAATTCTGCCTCTGATATTGCTGCATGGGAGGAGGAAGAAAGGCGGTCACCTCCCCTAAGAAGCCCTCCGTTCCAAACTACAAGTCAAGGAATTGAATGTCAAGGAAAGAATCTATTCATGGATTTTTTGGGTAGCGAAATTGTTGATGCTGACATTGGGTTCAGTGACGATGAATGGTACTATGGGGTATTTCTTGGGTCTGTGTCTATGGATGTTGGGCCTTCTTCTTCTTCCGTTAAGGACAGTTCTGGTCATAAGGCCTCTAGAAAACCTTATGCAAGGAGGCACTGCCTTCAAACACCAAGATCGGCCTTACGGAAGTTCAAGATGTCGAGGCATTTAAAGGCTCTAACAACAGACCGCCGTCGAGGAGGTGCGGGATTAAAAGCAACTTGGTTTTTAAGGAACGGAAGGTTGGAGTGTAGGTATTTTTATGCAGCATGCTCATGCTGCCGATAACGTTTAGAAACTGGGGTGTTAGCATAACTTAAAACTCAAAATAGTTTGTCTAGTTTAGCCTTTTTTGTAAGCCGACGTTATGTAATTGTTAAACATTTTTTTGTTTGTGCTTCTTATGATTACCAAAAAAAATGTTCAACAATTACATAAAATTAACATGCGATGTTTTTGTGTAACCATCTGCTTTGGGGTTATCGTAGTATGCACCTGTTTTTTGATCTACGTTCGGTGTCCGTTTACATAATACTGTGTATGAATGCTTTATAGTATGATGTATATCATGGCAACCTTGATGGGGCATATCTGTTTTAGGATAGCAACCCTATAGGGCAACTTCATAACAAAGTAGAAACTTATCATATAGGGCAACTTCATTTTATTTGGGGACTGTAGATAATTTTGTTTTTTTTTCCTTTCAATAGTCAGCATTTTTTGGTGGGTGTACACGTGTTCAACTATGTTTTGGGCACGTGCATGGTAACTATCTCTTCCTGTTTAGTGCTTTATCCAGCCTTGTTAGTATTTACCCACTTTCACCTAAAAAAATAAATAAAAAACACTTAAAAAATTGTATTTGACAGTTTTGCAGCTTGATTATACAGTTTGCATCTTGTGTATCTAGTGTTTGGATTTACCCATTTTTTGCTAACTAAATACGTCCTTGCATTGGCATAACATAACAAATACATAATACAATTTAGTCTACATATATTATGAAATACAACATATAACGAGAATTGGTTGTGGCTCACTTGTTCATTGACGACCATGTCATAACCTAGGTGTATCAATTGCAGCTTGTTCAATTGCTCGGTCATTTTTAGGTGGTTCACTTGTTATTCGACTTGCAAGTGGTTGGGTTTCTTCATCACTAAGGTCACTGGGTTCTGTACACATAGAATCATGAATTTCATCAGCTGTTGATGTAGTCTCACTTGTACCTCATACTCACTGAACCACCGCCTATACAAGATGCTGGAACATGTAGCCCCATCACACCATCACACCTTCACCTCTACGAACTACAGTTGTTTTTTACCTGCTAACATGTACACCACCAAGTCTACATGCATCAACCCCACAAAGAGTATTGTTTTTGCTTGCGTAAAAATTCATTGGACAAGAGTACCACATGATTTCTCTATTCGGTGCACGCCTTGCATCTAAGGTCAATCATACTTGTTTTCTCTTTCCATCCTGCACCGAATGCATACCATTTACTCAACCGGTTTCGATGTTATAACGTAAACAATAGCATTCGCGGTTTATATAAGAACGTCTACTAGCATAACCATCTGTATTTTTCCTCTTCATTTATTACACTTGAATGGTGTGCCATACTAGTTGGTTGGAGAATTTAATTGAAGAGTAACACACACTGTTTCTAAAATATTCAATTACCTTGTGACTAGTCAAATTAAAGGTCAGTCAAGATTGTTATAGCAGGAGTAACCTTATAAAAATTGTAGTAAAACCATGTTTATATTATTTGGTCTTCACCACTAGCAGTAGTAACATGTAATAACATTTTTAAGTCTTAATTCCGAAACCTTAGACAACATGTAGTGACAACACGTTTATATGATAAATTGTCTTCAGCACTAGCAGTTCTAACTTTAACTAGCAGTTTTTAGTCGTTACTGTGACAGCCGTAAGATACATGAGGGACCTAGAATGACAAACACTTAAACCTTTTATACCCCACACATCAGTTTATGGTCCCAAGTCCCAACAATCAACATCCCCACATTCCTTGTTATACACTAGGTCACTTTCAGCGAAGAATCCAAATAAAAATATATCGTTGTCCTTTTCGTCTATTTTTAGAAACAAATCCAGGTTTGTTGTACTCTCCCGTATGTACTTTTGTTACCGTATTCGTTCGTACATTTATACATGAATATAAATAATTGTGCACTTTTATATTTTATATTCTATTAGTAAATTTTTTATTTAATTCAAAGTTATTTAAATTGTTATTAGGGTTTATGTTTTATAGGTATGCTCATTATACCCCTTTAACTCTAGTGCTTAATTCTTTAGGGTTTATGTTTTATATGACATGTCGGAAACCAACAACATGATGTTTTTTTGGCACCGCTTACTTGATACACTTTCTTGGTTTGAAACGTTACATTCCCATATGCATATTTTAATAATGAGATTTACTTGCATTAACCAGGTAAACAGGTCCACAATGACGGCCGCTCAAACAGATTTATTCTTGAAACAATGGAGGCGGTATTCTTTCAGAATAGATCATGAGATGCAGGCACAATTAAAGGTGACCATAATATAATTATTTTACAGAAACCATGGCTTTTATTTATTCAAATATTTTACATCCATTTGCCAAAGCCTAGACCCACATTTCACAACAGCAGTCAAACTAAAATTCAACACAAGATACATGACTAGAAATAGAAATACCAACATAAACAAGACATCGTCACCGCCAAGACAACAATTAACCGAATCAGTACACCATGACTTTCAGCTTCTCTATGAATGACAGAAGCTCCTGGGCTCGTTTCTGCTTCTTCATTACATTGACCAATATCGCTGCGGCTTCTGACAGATCTTCGGTTTGCAGCTTGGTTAATTCTGAAATACTTTCCACACAAGATTCAAATGGGTATAAAAGCTCCAACTCTCCAATAACATGAGCCCTTTCAGCCACACGTGCCCTGATTTCTTGAGCCTTCTTCATCAACTCTGCTTCATCCACCATGACAACACTCACATCCCTTCGAAAACGAACTATCATCATATCTCTAACAAAACTAGATCCTGCAACACCAGCAAGTTCTTCACAGAATGGCATAGGTGTATTCATCCTTTTTTAAGTTTTGTTTTGTATGTTTTATTTTTTTTCCCCTTTGATTGGTATGTGTGTGTTTTAAACAGAAGGTTTAGTTTAAGTTATAATATAATTAGTGTTGTGTCAGTGTACAAAACTGATGCGTCCGTTGAGTTGACAGCCACCCTACCATTTTGTCTACCACAAGAAGTAGCATTAAATGACCAACCTTTCACATACACGCCTTTTCATTTCCCCCCTTTTTTTTATTATTACATATACCGCAGTTTACTACTATTAAGATTAAAAACGAAACCACGTCAAACAAATTGCGTGTATATATATGAAACCAGGAGGACAAATTTTTTTTTTAACAAATTACAAATAATAATAAAATAAAATAAGATAAAACTGGAAACGTAAGAAGTGCCGGATTTACCTTCATTTTTTATGGACACTTATTCATATTCTATGCTTACTTACTTGCAATATGTTACTTTTTATTGTTTTTTTTTTATTTTATTTTTTATTTCTTTACTTTTTTTCTTGCATTTTGCAGGTTTGATTTTTTTTGGGGCATAACAATACAAGAATAAGGAACTTGGCATAAGTTTATTCCAAACGTTCACACATTAAAAAATAATTGGCTAGGTATATTGTATGTTTTATTTACCCAAATGTCTATTGTATTTTATTTTTTTACCGAAATAAATTTGTCAATTTTTGTAACTAGTTGGCCAGTTTACATGAATACACGTATGACTAATAAAAAAACACTGAATGCAAATTATATCCACTCAATCCCCACCCCTTTTTGCATACATCACAACTGGACTAAAAGTACTATTGTAGTTTCCATGAGTACACTATTTAGTTGCCCAAAGTAGCATTTGCTAGCTATGCACTAGCAAAGTCGTCAAAAAAATTATTTGAAAAAAATAGCAAGATGTAAATTAAATAAATCCAGTGAAACCCTAGCCCCTTGTTGCATGCATCACCACTTGGCTAAAAGTACTACTACTAAAACTAGTTGCCATGAGTACAATATTTAGTTGCCCAAAGTACCATTTGCTAGGTATGCACTAGCAAACTAGTCATAAAAAAAGTTTAAAAAAATAGAAAGATGTAAATTAAATCCAGTCAAACCCCAGCCCCTTGTTGCATACATCACCACTTGACTAAAAGTACTACTATTTAAACTAGTTGCCATGAGTACACAATTTAGTTGCCCAAAGTATAGTTGCCATGAGTACACAATTTAGGCGCCCAAAGTACCATTTCCTAGCTATGCACTAGCAAACTCGTCATAAAAATATTTGGTTGGTAATTGGTGTGATCCACTTGTCCATTGGAAACAGACAATTGCAATAAGTAGTTTGTCAGAAATTTCGTGTCTATATATGACGCTATGTAACAAAAACAGTTCTAATACTATCTCTATTAGTGATACTATTATAAAAGCAAACATAACGATGTCTGCTGGCATGGTTTTATGTGATGAATTACCAATGTTTGGTGGCTCAAAGTTGTTAAAAGATATTACGATCGCGTACTACAGAGGTGAATTGGAAGTTGCTTTACGTGACGAAGCAGATCATAGGAGGAATGCTGTTGAAATTAGGGGCCGTGTCAACCGTAGACAACAAATGATAGCGGAAGTGGAGCTTTTATGCGGTTCGGATTGTTGGTTGCCAACTATTAATCACCTGTTAAGGATGCAAAATGAGGATTTGGCTGAGAGTTCCAAACTTCTATATTCTTGGTTTAGAAAACATGACCGTGTTAAAGAGCTGAATGGTTTAATTGAAAAGTTGGAGTCAATGGAGGTTTGATGTGATTTGTATTAATTACATGGAAGCTGCTGCCTTTTGTTTATTAGGGGATCGTTGTTACATTTTGGAGTCACTTATCTCATCTTTGTATAGTCTGTGTATGTCATGTTAACCTATGGATGTGATCCCTTTTATGTTACTACTTACTAGTATTTACTGTATTTGTTTGCGTAGTTATTCAAACTGTGTTCGAGATAGTAAGTCACTTTACAAAATAAAAAATTTACTAATAAAGTAGTAATATGAAGATGAAATTTTTTTTAGTTAAAAAAAAGTCATAGTGGTAACAAATGCTACAAGTGTTAAAAAAGTAAGTTTTTAGTACAAATTAATTTGGATTGAATTGGGGATACAAACTCGATTAAGAGTTACAACTGCTGCCGCGAAAGGAGGCTAAATGTTTTGAACAAATTCTTACGTCTGTTCATACGTAAATCCCCAACCACTGCTAACGTCGATATAACCACTGCTAACATCGTTGTACCCACTGCTAGTGTCGCAAAAACCACCGCTAGTTTCCACGCAAAAAGCAAATTTCTTTGTGTTTACGTAATCATTTATATTCAAATACCAAAAAGGAGAGAAAATCTGCATGTAAAGCTTCTCGTTCCTTCCCAAGTAATATTATGTCTAATATAGAAGCAACAGTGTAGTAGCCTAGGCACGTGCCTACCCACAAAACAGTTAATGAAAATTAATGATAACGCGTGCACGAACAGTAAAATCCTCGCTATAAATACACGAGGTAAATCAAGGGGAAAGTCCAGAAAAAGCAAAAAAGGAACAATTCCTTCACCTACAAAAATATTTCCACCTGCAAATCAGGCAACCGGAATAATTTAAAAAACCGAAGAGAAGTTGAAGATGTTATTCAGAAAAAGATACCGATGGTACACAGTGCAAAAAGAATACATACGGACGTCAACAACAACTCGTTGCCCACGCACGGCCGTTTCCAAAAAACCCATACATAGCCTAAACCTTTACCCAAAAAAAAAAGCGCAAAGCTGATGCTGCGACAACTGAAACATGTTCTAAAATGACTACTAAAAACAGTTAGTCGTTCTAAAATGACGACTAAAAACCCATCTCCGCGAACATCCACAGCACACCTTCACCCAAAACCCATGTCCTTTCACGTGGTGGTAGTCTGCCAGGACCATATGCATACCAAAGGTGGGAGTCTAAACCTATTAGACTCTCATTAGCAATATGGGATCTTGAAAGTGCAGGCATTTCCTTCTTAACCTCGCCGTTGGAGAGCTGAAGAAGGAAATAAATCATGGGAATTGGGTCATAGGAGTGACTGATAATATATGTTCGGCAGATGGGTCCCGTAGGGAAGGGCGACAAAAGGAAGTTAGGGCCAACGAAGTACGTAAACCAGCCTCTTCCAACAAGAAACTTCCCTAAGAAAGTCAAACAACTGAGGATGAAAGCTATGCCTTCTTCCTCTGTTGGTGCAGCCCGGCCCCCATTCAAGTGTGCGTCTACTAATTCAGGGATATCTGGTTGGATAGACTGGGTCTATGGAAAAAATGACCAGCTTGAGGGATCCGGGATAAAATAAAACCTGCGCGGGTTGGGAAGCTACATTACCAAAAGCCCTTCCTGTACCGCGCAGATTGGTTAGACGGAAACCCCCGAAGGCCCATTGAAGTTGAAAGGCCTATCTAATTACTCGGGGAATCCCATGGGTTGATCAATACGCCGGGGCCACGAGGAAGCAAGCCGCCGAAACTCCTTCAAGGAAAGGATAAAGGCAAAAGACCCACACCCGAAAAGCCAGCGGAAAAGAAGAGTGTAAGCAATACACAAACCAGTGGCAGTAAAAGTCGCGTACCACTGCTAATGTACTTGTCACTGCTACTATGATTGTGAGGGATGAATATGTAATATTCTAGAATGTCTTCGGTAGGATGTTTTGTATTAGATAAGAGAGGTGATACTCACACCACACTTTTTGATTCATGCACCACTAGTTGTGCATTACAGTATTGTACTGTACAATACTGTAATGCACAACTAGTGGTGCATGAATCAAAAAGTGTGGTGTGAGTATCAATTCCCATTAGATAAGTATTGTAAGTATATTTATCTTGTACACTACTTAGTGTATTTTGTAAAGGACTCCTTATCCTGTTAAAGGAGGTCCTAGGTTTGAGTTCTATATAATTTTTGGTGATATCTAGAGTCGATACACTTCAAGGTTGTAAACGCCAATACTATTAACAACATATCGAGGTGTTTAGTGAGAATAACTATTCGTTAATTATTATTCTTCTTAAGGAGTACTAGGTTGTGTTGGTTTGGTCACCTTCTATAGTAGATCCTTCGCTAAACTGGGATTTAAAACAGATTTTTATGTTAATGGACGAAACAATTTTAAAGACCATTACTCATTCTAAAAACATCAACATCTTCACTTGGATTATTTTTTGAAGAACATCTTCACAACGGCATCAGGTTATCGGATGTGCAGTGACATTCGTTTGAGTGGATTATTTTGAGCTTTATACGACGTTTGTAAACATAAAACAAATGCTACACTGCTTTTATGCTCGATTACTTAAATTAACTTACAACTGCTAGTTGTTTTTTACTACTGCTTTTGTGGGGCTGAACAGGGACAGTCGTTTACCACTGCTTGTAATAAACTTACAACTGATAGTTAATTTGTACTAGTGTTGAATGTTAAACCTCTATTTTTGGAAGTGTGCATTGTCTCAAGTTGTTAGTTATTAGTAGGTTGTATAATACGAAATGTAGTTCTAGAATGAGTCGTGGGTTTATAAAAGTATTCCGTATGGAAAACAAATTGCCCTAAGAACAAAATTAGGTTGCCAAAATTATTTTGGGTAACAACTACTTGTTGCCCAGATTAAAAAAAATGGATAATGGGATAACAGAAGAGATGAAATAGTAAATACGTTGACATATAACGTTTGATACAGACAACCAAGTACATATTACGATTACTACATGGTTGTAACTTTAATTGTTACATATTATATAACCACTTTATTGATAACATTCATCTACTACGAAAAATCTTAGCAGTCCAATGCTTCCTTCCCACACAGACAGCGTACTAAAACCAAAAACCTTCATTCCCATTTAGCCTGATCCGTAACTTCAGCTGAACTAACCTGTTGAAAATGGCATTGATATATCATTAACCAAATCAAGTGATAATGTTTAAAAGGAACATGAATAGAATGGTAAGTTATAAATAAAGCATACTATAGGCAGCACAGTCTGTATGATTTAACAAAAGAAGAGATTCTTTGTATGGGGCGATGTAGAAAGATCCCGTTTCTCCTAAAATTCCCATGCTGACAAATAATTCAAGTTCTTTGTTGTACACGAATACCGAGTGACCCAAATGGTTGCCAGTGTACGCTTCCACTATTGGAGCCTGATCCTTTGTAAACCCAAGCAAACGAACAGATAATAGGGTGGGGATGGCAAAGAGGCTTCTAAATGATCTTATGGCAAAACCATTCACGTCCACTAACCATCCACAAAACAATGGCATATCGTCATCAATGATCATACCAGAAATGACTAGAGAGGTTCCAAGATCGAAAACATAGAATGGAACTGGGAGTTCATTTTTTAAAATCTGCGGAAGGTCTATAACTTTAAATTGGTTGGTTACCAAATCAAACGAAATCAACATATAAATCTTGTATGTAACACCGTCCTCATTAGTTAACTTTTCACTCCCAGTCCAATAGATAAAATGACCGACAACTGCCTGACTTTGACGTTTCATTTTGATAGTTTCACGAGGGGGGTGGAAATTTTCAAGGCATGTCCACCTTAACGAGTTGAAAGAAAAGACAGAAACATACCAGAAACCACTTTGGAAAACAGGATAGGAGACCTTCACGATCGTCGGGTCAAGAGTGTCCGGACGGACGGCAAAACCAAAACAAATCTTTTTACATTCAATTTGATGCGTGTAAAACGGGACATGTAGTGCAAGTGATTTTCGGATTGCCGGGTTCCAAATAACAGACATTAGATTAGAGCCATAAACAAAACACGAAAGACCGTGAGAATTGCCAACTGCAATCATAGATGAAAGCATTAAATCTGTACGAAGTACCGTAGCGGTCACCTGTTCATTAAAAGCTAACATAAAACCTTTGTGACCCTGATCAAATGTTAGCGTAAAAAAACACTCATCGTTAGGACGAACACCGTAATTAGAGATGAAAAAACCACAATCTATACTAGCCTTCCATAACTTGCAAACACTACGTAGCTGGAGTATAGACTTAGGAGGTAGCCAACGAATGATATCTAGTTGAACATCCAGTGGGATATAGTCGGACATTTTGTTAAACAAAAGCAGATAGATTGGGATAAAGATATGAAGTGAATAGACCAAAAGAAGAAAGAAAAATGTTGTTAAAAAAATTAAGAAAGATTTGTATTGAAGAAAGAGATTGGGAAAAGAAGACATTTAAGGACATGTACCGTAATGTACTATAGGGCAACCAAATATTAAATTCTACTAGTATATACCAAATAAATTAATAAAGTATACATAACCCATAATATATAGAAGTGGTTTGCAAAGCATAGGCTTTTTTGTATATGTGCACGGGTATTAACTAAAGAAATGCCGTTGAGTTAAAAAAATATTATAATAATCGACTAATATATAATAGAAGTAGAAATACCTACAATATACGTTGAAAGAAAAATACTTCACATGTCAACATTAGACAATAATTATGGGTCAAACGGACATTAAGAATAGTACCTTGAAAGACCGCTATCATGTTATGTATTCAACCTTGTGCTTCCAGAAGTATTCAAGCATCCGTTCACGGTAAGCTAAAGTTGTTTGAAGAGAGTCGTCTACTTCCAGAGGCTGGTTACGGAGCAATCTGTACAAAATAATGCACACCCATACTCCGCAGTCACCATACAACTCCGATTGTTTTGGTACTTTTGGACACTTGTATGTGATTTTATAATCCCCCGTTGATATGCCCTTACTATGCAGTACACCAGAGTTTGTTAGGTACGATTTAAGCTGTGTTTGTAAGTTTTGCTTGGAACCTCGCAACCATCATTCACCTCCTGATGCTGACCCAAGAGAGTCATAAATGTAAACAACTCCAGTGCGGATATGGAGCTCACAGAGTATCCAGTGTTTTGCGCTTTCATTCGTGGGAAAATACACCTGATATATAAAACAAATGCAGGATATTATAAGCTGTTTATAACAGTAGTGGTATTTGTACGGTAAGAGTCTGCCAAAATGACCTTTGCAACATCTCGCCAAGCCACAGGGTATGTTGTGCCATCTGAAAAGCGGTAGGCATGTTGCCACCTAGGATTTGATTGCAAAAGTACACCTGCCAAAGCCCAATATGCATCAACTGGTCTAAACAACCACATCAATTCAACCCATGCATCCAAGTGCTGCGGACAGATAAAGCAAATGAAAACTGTAAACATTAGTTTCTTAAGTAAAAAAACAAAATAATAAACAAGTGCAGTAGACCAGCTAAGCATCAGCTTTACTCACTAACTCACTAAGCCACCCGCCGGTGCAGTCTTCAACACATGCCAAGGCTACCCAAAAATTCCTATAAGCAATAACCGCACCGGATCCCCAAGGAAACCTATAAAGTAATGGTTCTTTAAGCTTCAAATACTTGCGAAGGTAATCAGGAACAGTAACCTTCTTCTTGTTGCATTTCGGGTGTCGTAAAAGTTCCTAAAAAATCAAATATATTCAATAACATACACACAATGATAATGATGTTATTGGATTAACAAACGGAACCTACCTCTACAAACGGTTCAATTGTGGGCGAATAGAATCGACTAAGTGGACACGTTCAAGGGTTTCCGGATGTTTCTTGAAAACAAAGTTGAAAGATAAGCAGAAAAAAATAAAAAAAAAAAGATTCGTTTCAGTTACAATTTAATAAGCTGATGTACATCTGAAACGGCGGCCGGGATAATAGCCTCGTTAATGACACCCTGCGATCTTGTAACACGGCGGCAAGGAGTAGCTGATGTTTTTGATACCCCATTTTCCGAATTGACGGACCCAAACAACGTCGCGTAAGTTTGTACATTGCGCCTTCTTTTACTGAGGTTGTCGTTCAATTTTAGTCTCTTTCTTTTGTTCGTATTCATATCGGAGAAAAGATCTTCCAACAGAGGTTTGTCATTAGGACCTACCACATTTGCAAATGACACTTTCTTCGGTTTAACCTGAGATTGAGGGGCTTCAGCGTCTTTCTTTGTTGGTGTATCTTCTAGGCTAACCACAACAACATCATTGTTACTAGATTCAAGGGCAACTAACGAATTTTTGTCAACCTCTTTCTTTTGTTGATCATCACAATCCATTAAATCTAAAGACGGAAGACATAATTTTGTATCGACGCTTATGTTGACATTATGTTGGGAGGAAACAGGAGTGTCATTTTGGCCAACCACATTTACATATGGTAGGTTGTTGTCTTTAAACTGACATTTGAGAATATAGTATGTTACAAAACAGCACATTAAACTATTTTATTTATCGGCGATGTTTTACAAAACAACACAATAATAATGTAGATACCTCATGAGCTTTGTTGGTGGGTGTTCCTACTTCTGTCTGCACACAATCAATATTGCTAACGGGTTCTGGTTGGCAAGCCAATTGTTTCTGAACCACATCTTGCTGTTCGTTATCACAATCCATTGCATCTACAGAATTATCACCCAAATCTTTTTCATCGTTTATGTAAGACGACCAGTCATTACCACAATCCGGTTCCTGCTGAATTTTAAATATATATACATAAGTAGGGACGTATGCTTTAGCCGATATTTAAACTGTAACTGAAATATAACGTACAATAATGGGGTCACCGGGTATTTTATTTTCCTCTTTAGGTGCAACTGGTGGAAGTTGAGTACTAATTTCACCTCCATATTCCATAACAAGACATTTTTGGGTGATGGCACAAGCTTCAACAAGCATACCAAGGTTACATGGTTGCGTTTCTTTAAGCCCATCATCATTGTCAATGTCCGTTGCATGGTCCGCATGGACAACCTTATCCCCGTTAGGGCCAACAAGATGAGACGACGTGGCCTGTATCAACCAATGTTTGATATAAGTGTGGACACAAACGATTATTTGAGTTTGGTAAAAACATTGGAGGTAAACAATTTTAAGTAAACACAAACCTTCGGATCATCGAGAGTAACGTCAGGGTCATTTGTGGTGGCACAACTTTTAGTATGTTCAGGATCAACAGCAGCATAATTATTAAGACCCAATAGTTGTTGTACTTTTAAAAGTCTGCTTTTGACACTCATAAACACATCAAGTACAAAAGGTGTGTTTCTGACCGAATTAATGCCGTTTTCTATCATCAAAACTTTTTTTTCCAAATCCAGTAACTCACGAAAAGACCCCCAACGTCGAATGAGTAGTTCCAGTTTGTGCAACATTTAAATTGAAATCGTCAATGCACAAGTTTAAATTGAAATCGTCCGTGAATTCATTCGAATGCTCTGCAGTCTTGTAACCATCGGCTGTGTCTGGAACAGACAAACCATCTATAAATTGGGCGCTGGCAATACACCACTGTTGCTTCATTTCAGCTTGTGTTGCAGAAAGTTCAGCAATGGGAGTTGAATCCTAACAACAACAAAAATAAATAAAAAAAAGAAAACAAAAAATTGAAAGTACTCAAATACTGTGAACAAATTCAGGTACAAGTTAGTGGGTTCAGCAATGTAAGAGTGTGTGATGCATACCGGTACAAGTTAGTGGGTTCAGCAATGTAAGAGTGTGTGATGCATACCGGTCCAAAGAGGTTACAACAGTCCGGTTTCCGAAACTTTGAAAGTCCTGACCAAGCAAGACCACGTGGAATGATCTTATTGTCTTTCACCCACCAACGTGAGCTTTTAGGATAAGTCTCCAAAATCCAAATCTGTAATAGCCACAACTGTCATCTTTAAAACGTGTACTTATGCAGCTATCGTTTTTGAAAATGTTTCAAGGTTTACCAAAGTAAAGGTCACCTGTTTAGGATGAAACAAGACCTTTATGGTTACAATTTAAAAATTAAATCACAAACTAAAATGTGTTATAACATTTTTGTTATCTAAATTACGGGTAACTTTTATATTAGGCACTTGTATACAGAACAAAACACCATGATTTCATAACAATAAAACAACAACATTAATTTTAGGTACTTTTGAAATGAATAAGTAATAGCACAACAAAATAGAATCAAAAGCAAACTACAGAGAATTCAAACCTTGAAAGCCCAAGCGAACCCGTATAGATTGTATGTGGCACTGAACTTTGGGTTTTTTTCAATTTTAACAGATGATCTTTTCTGTGAATATGAACAATATTGACAGTCCTTTGATAAAATTTATGCCACATATATTCACCCCAAGGAAATACATTCCAGGCCTCAAAATCATCAACCAAGGACAATAAGTGATTATGGATGCAATTCCTGTCTTCTTTTCCCATAAACACCAGCTCTGCAGCTACCAGCAGACACAACCTAACAGCATCCTCATCAGAAAGAGATAACCACCTTTTCCCATCCTTTTTCCGTCATTAACAAGTTCCAAAAGATCAATTGCATGTACATTTGTTATACCATTACTCTTTTTTCAGGAAATACACGATCGAAAAATGTGCTAGATGGTTTAATAGGTTTTGAAACTTTGCCAAATCGAAACCCTGTTATCAGACAAAATTCTTTCCGGCCAAACCTTAACGAATGATCACCAATTTGGAATTTTAGTGGAGGGGAATCGGAGATGTTAGAAACATATACCTGGTGTTGCAAAACATAATGCATCAGAAGGCGTCATTCTCGCATCGACTTTATATCCAACCATGGACCAAATATTGTTTGCCTGAACAACCTTTCTCGGTTTTCATTCTTTGACAAACAGAGTTTAATATCTGGCAGCAACTTCAATGTAGAACGAACTGCGATTTTACAATTGTACAACTTTAATTTTGTCATATGGAATTATAGAGTAAAATTAATTAGGGCTTAGAGGGTTTTGTGAATAAGATGTGGTTTGTGAGTGTGTGCGCGTGATGTAGAAGAAGACGTTTAATTGTAGAAGTTGTTACAAATTGTACAAGAAGATGTTTGATTGTGTGTGTACGTGCGTGATGTTGTGTGCGTTATTATTATAAGTTTTATAATACAACCAGTGTAAAATGACCATATTATCCTCGCGTATAAATACAAGTTGCCCAATATTATATAGTTGCCCGAAAATACTATTTGGTTGCCAAAAAAACAATACCTTACAATACATGACATATAATCTCAAAATACGTACTTCGGTCATACCTTTGTCGGACACATGGCACCCCATGGTTGGATACCAGGAAATCGATGGGCAACTGGTCCATTTTCATTCGGCAAAAGTGCGTGGTCCGGAAAGTGATAAGCCTCAGGGCGCGCGGTCTATTTGACTCATTTTCCCATAAATAAATTGTATATTGTACTTGAACAAAATTGTATATTGTTGTTGTTGTTGTTGTTGTTACGAGGCGCCAAGTTACTTTTCTAGTGTTGTTGTTCTACTTTTTCAAGCTGTTAAGATGATGATTTCTGATGACAGTGTCGCGACATTTTTATTATGGATAAAAGATGGGCTTGGCTTGTAATATTTCTTGGATTGATTGGCGTCGGAGTTAGGGATAGCGGTTGATCATATAAATCGGGTGAAAAAGCCGTATCCATATTCATATTCATTTAGATTTTCGTCATCATTATCCATGTACTTCTAGTTTTGATTCCCATCCATATTTACATCCGACGGATGAAGCATGTTGATGCGGGTGTATCGGAGGTTAGTATGTTGCCTAATGAACCTCACAAATCACTTATGGACTCACAAGAAGCTATGCTTGTCTTACCTGCCATGTCGCATTTTAAAGGAGTATTTGGTGACCCTAATTTCAGCCTAGGATGCACCTTACTCGAAAGGTTGGCCTAGGGCCTTACTATCTTTATTTGCTTTCAATAAGTTGATCATACACATGCATAATGTGTTTGATTTTATCTAGTTTTTAGTGTGTTGTTGGTTCTACAAAAAAGTAGTCAAAGGTCCAGCCAAGCAAGTCCCCATGAAATTATCAGAATGCACAAAAGAAGTCAAAAGATGCGAAAAAGTGGTCTCAAAATTGCCGCATCTGTTGTTTCTTATTGGCTGCTAATTTTGTACTAGAGACCAACTACTTTTATTTCCAGCTTTTACTAAACTTATGTTAAGGGTTTGAACTTTGTATATCTCTATATAAGAGAGTTAGCCAAAAAAAAAGAAGATAATGATGATTATGAATGAAGTCCAGTCCCTATTTACCTCAAATCTTCATTTCCTTTAGAGATTTTTGATCTTGGTGGTTTGGAGTGTTCCCTTTCCCTTTAATCTTGGTAGATTCATTTCCTTTATAGATTAAAGTAGTGGGTTCTTCCTATCTTATCCTCTCTTTTTTTTTTACAAATTCAGATTTGTTTAAGTTGAATCACAATCTGTCTAAACACTTTACCGACTCGACTTTTCATCAAAATCTATCAAAACACTTAAATTCACATCAGATTTGGTATCAAGAGCCAGGTCTTCTTCCCTTTTTACTTAAATTTCTCTCAATTCACACTTACCGAACACCCATTCCCTTAAAATGGCTATACCCAGAAATCATACCGTTGAAGAAGCTCAAAACATCATCGAGATAGGCAAATTGAAGTCCTCCAAGAACAGCTTGATAGGGTTCTTCAAATGTTGGAGGTAGGAGGAGTAGGGAGAAATAGAAGAAATGGTGGTAATGGAGATTTAAGTGAGGAATCTAGTGAGATGAGCATATTCTCAAGTGAATCTGATGCTTCTTCACAAAGAAGGCGACGTAATAGGAAGCGTAGAGGTGCTTCAAGAGAAATCAAAGTTGATCCACCAAATTTTGAAGGTTCCTCAGACCCTAATGAGTTTCTTGAGTGGGTTCAAACCATGGATATAATCATTATGGTTAAAGGCTATGATGAGAAAAAGGCACTAAAGATGGCTATGATTAAGCTTAAGAAGTATGTTTCATTGTGGTTTGAGAATGTTGAGCATGAAAGGAGACTTGAAGGAAAGAAGAGGATCAAGACGTGGTCTAAGCTTAAAGAGTGTATAAAAAAAAGGTTTGTTCCTCATTCTTATAAGCAAGAACTTTACATTTAAATGAGCAGCCTAAAACAGGGAACTAAAGAGGTTGTAGACTTCATACGGGAGTTTGAACAACTCAAGATTCGTACGAATGTAAGGGAAGCTGAAGAATATACAATTGCAAGGTTTATTCGGGGTTTGAATTCCACTATTGCTGAAAAACTTGAGTTGCATCCCCTATGGACGTTTGAAGATGCTTGCAAGATGGCTATAACGGTGGAGAAAAAAGCTAAGAAAAGGGTTCCTTACAAGCCCGTTTCAAGGCCTACTTTTCCAGCCAAAAACTACACTTCAAAGGAGTTTGAATCTGCTTCTAAGTCTTTGAAAGGGAAAGAAAAGATTGGAGAAGGGTCTAAGGATCCTAAGGGGAAGAAATTTTTTAAGTGCCATGGTTTTGGTCATTTCCAAGCTCAATGTCCCAATCAAAGAGCTCTCACATTGAAGAAGATTGAAGACTTGCAAGGGGAAATTGAAACCAAAGACGAACAACCTGTTTTTTATGAATCTAATGACGAGGAGACGGTAGAAGCTGATTGTGGTGAAATGTTGGTGGTTAGGAGAGCTATGCACACGGTAGAGGCTCCTAAAGACAAGACTCAAAGGGAGAACATCTTCCATTCAAGATGCACCGTTAAAGGCAAAGTGTGCAGCTTGATAGTAGATGGGGGAAGTTGCGCAAATGCAGCCTCAACTTATATGGTGGAGAAGCTTGGGCTCTCTACAATGAAACACCCACATCCATACAAGCTTCAATGGCTTAGCCAAGGAAATGAGGTAAAAGTTACTCGACAAGTAATTGTTCCTTTTTCAATGGGTACAGTTTCTCATGATGAGATTACTTGTGATGTTGTTCCTATGGATGCTTGTCATTTGTTGCTCGGTAGACCTTGGTTATTTGATAAGCATGTGTATCATAATGGACACCTAAATACCTATTCACTATATATTAATGGTAAGAAAATCACACTTACTTCACTAAAGCCGAATGAAATAGCTAAAGTTGAAATGAATACTAAGAGTGATAAGGTTTTGTTTATGAGTCAAAAAGAGAACTAGAAGGTGGTGCTTATGTGCTTGCTTTGCTGATGTGTGAAAAATATGACGAAAAAGAGGGTTATAATGTGCCTAGCTTAGTAAAACCTTTACTAGGTGAATTTTTTGATGTCTTCCCAAAAGAACTCCCATCTAGTTTACCACCTATTAGAGGAATTGATCACCAAATTGACCTCATTCCGGGGTCAATTTTGCCCAACAAGGCAGCCTATAGATGCTCCCCTCATGAGGCTAAAGAGTTACAAAAACAAGTAGATGAGTTGGTTGCTCAAGGGTATGTGATGGCTAGTATGAGTCCATGTTCTGTTCCAGCCCTTTTAGTACCAAAAAAAGATGGTTCTATGCGTATGTGTATTGATAGTAGAGCCATTAACAACATTACCATCAAGTATAGGTATCCCATACCTAGATTGGATGATATGTTAGACGAATTACATGGTTCTTGTGTGTTTTCTGTTAGGATTTAGAAAATCCTAACAATAAAGTGTCGGTCACCTCAAGTATATGTAATCGTTAGAAAGCTCGTAGTCGTAGTTATTTAATGTTAAGTAGTATTTAGTTAAGTAACACCGTGGAGGACGGACGGGTCTTTACCCACTGTATGCCTGATCCACAGCCCGTTGTGTGGTGTTTTATTGTAAGACTATAAATACTCTCTACCTCCCAAGGTAGAGAGTTGGAGCTCATAATAAGAATTTTTCTCTCTCATAAGTTCCCAAACCTCTAACTTTATCTCTCTAAAACTCATCTCTTATACGCCTAAGTATGTTTGTGTTATGATGTGTATGTGAAATCCAATATATTACAATTGGTATCAAGAGCCATGGTTAGATCATCTCTTACATATCTTTGGATTTCTAGTGGTTTTAGGTGGTTTTGAGTTTGAAAAAGTTTAGTGGTTTTTGCATCATTTGGTTGATTTCTAGTGTTAAAGTTTGGATTTTGATTGTACTTTTGTGTTTAGAATCATCACAAGTTTTTAGGTTTTGATTTAGAAGGCTTGAATCATCGTGGTTGGGCTGTTTTTGGATTGAAAAGTGTGTTTTAAAGTTTTTCTCTAGTTAGCGACTTGAGCTTCGGATTTCATTTCTTGGTAGCGACTTGGTTTGTAAAATTGTAGCGAGTTGTAGTGTGTTTTGGTAGCGACTTGGTGCTTAGCGACTTGTCTATTGAGACAAGCTGACAAACAGTACACTTAGTGGATTCTCCACTACGGGTAGCGACTTTGGTGGACGTAGCGATTTGCTTTCAATTTTGATAGCGACTTGTTCTTTAAGTTTCGAGCTTACATGGTGCTAGCGATTTGGTTCTTAGCGAGTTGCTATTTAGCGACTTGATCTCATAGCGACTTGGTGCATAGCGACTTGCTGTCAAAATTTGTAGCGACTTGGGAACTTAGCGACTTGCTTTGTCATTACTTAGCAACTTTGTACTTAGCGACTTGTTCAAGGATTCATAGCGACTTGGTTGACTTTGTGTGTACGCGGTTTTCTCTTGGTTTAGTAAAATCCCGTGAAAGATTCTATTTTCCGGTTTAATCATTGAGTTATAAAATCCCGTGATTATCTGTCAACATGTCTACCAACGTACCTACAATCATCTCCATCATGCCGAGGATGTCCAAGCGGTGGTTCAAATACCCGATCCACCCATGCTTGAAAAAACTGACTACGACTCTTGGGCTCAAAGAATCAGACTGTACTGTCTTGGAAAGGAAAATGGGGTCAACATTCTCAAATCAATTGATGAAGGACCTTATCTGGTTGAGACTACAAGAGACATAATTGATACTGCTGCGGATGGAACTATGATTTTTGGACTAGACAGGCCAAAGACGTATGATGAGCTCGATGATAAGGAGAAAAAGAGATTCGATGTGATATCAGGCTTCTAACATCATACTTCAAGGTCTTCCAAAAGATATCTACAAGCTTATCAATCACAACACTGAAGCCAAGGCAGGTTGGGATAATGTCAAGATGCTTCTTTCTGGTTCTAAATTAACTATGGAGACAGAGAATCCCAACTCTATGATGAATTTGAGCACTTCAAAATGAAACCAGATGAGAGTGTCTATGAGTATTACGTGAGATTCCACAAGCTTGTTAATGCCATGAGGAACATCAGAATGACTATGCCAAACATTCAGCTGAACTCAAAGTTTGTGAACAACATGAATCCCGAATGGCATAAGTTTGTCACTTCTGTGAAGCTAACCAAAGGATTGAAGAATACAAACTATGAGCAACTCTATGCCTTCCTTCTTCAGAATGAGAGACATGCTATGTTTGAAAAAAGGATTCTTGATCAGTTCAAAACTAACCAAGGAGAGACAAGCTCATCAAATGATTCAACTGCTTTCTACTCAAACATTGGAATTACCACCAAAGCATCTCAAGTTATACCCATGGGTAATGGTAATCACAAACTCATTCCCGATCCTATGTTCAAACAAGCTGATGCGGATGCACATGTGGGAAACTTCATTAATCAACTGGCTCTCCTGATTAGTCAAAACATGAACTCTCTTCCACACACCAACAACAATCTCAGAACCGCATCCAATCCACACAATCAAGCCACTGTCAGAGATGGGAAAGTTATGGTGCAACCAGTTCAAGAAAGGCATTATGAACAAGGAAGAGGTGGAGTTGGTAGAGGATATGTGGCAAATCAGAATCGGGGAAGGAATGGAAATCAAGGACAAGCAAAGCCGATCAAGTGTTACAACTGTGGAGGTGAGGGACACATTGCAAGGAACTGCACATCGCCAAAACGCCCCAGAATGCCGAAAGTACTTCAGGGATAAGATGTTGCTTGTTCAAGCTCGTGATAATGGTACGACTTTGGATGAAGAAGAGTTATTGTTTCTTTCGAGGGAAATGCCAAGACATATGATGCAGATGTGGATGAGCAGCCAATTCAGAAGATAGGCCATAATCATCAGAATGCCTTTCAAGTTGCTGATTGTGATGCATACGACTCTGATGTTGATGATGAACCTACTGCACAAACCATTTTCATGGCTAGCATTTCTCCAATGGTCCCTCCTAAAGTCTCTTCATCACCACAAGCTGGCCCATCCAAATACAAAATCATTTCTGAGGTATTAAAACTATACGATGATGCTGATGTGCAAAAGATGCATGACAAAGTACTATCAACTGAAACTATTGAGTCAAATATTGAAAATATGGGTAATATCAATGTTGTCCCATATGATCAATATGTGAAACAAAGTGAAAGTGTGGTTGTACCAAGTGATGCATCTTCTGCAGTCAACGATGACTATGTTTTCGATGATTACACTGCATGTGCCCCTGATGATTCTGTTATCTCTGAACTGAATGCCTATAAAGAACGTGTTGCTATTTATGAACAACGTGCTAAATTTGAGTTGACCACCCGTGAGCAGGAAATGGATGACCAAATGCGTACAATCATTAGAAAAAGTAATTTTAGAGAAGAAGTATTAAAACAAGAGTTAAATTCCTTACAAGAAAAGCTTTCTAAAACTGCTAAGCAAAAACAAGAACTTCAAGAAAATGTGAAAATGCTTAAGCAAGAATTTAATGCTAAGGAATCAAAACTTTGGAAAAAAATTTCTAATCTGAAAACTTTGAAAAACAAGCATTGAAAACAAGTTGTATGCACGTACAAGGGAACACCATTCAGACTCCCACATGATCACTAAGCATAGAGTCTTAAGCGATAAGCATAGCATTCCCCTTGTTGAGGAACCAAATCCAGAGGTCATTAAAAAGGCTAGAAATGCTCATAAGGTACTTTATGATGGCAATGAAATCCTTAAACCTAGACAGAAACCTAGTTGCGCTGAGTGCACTGAGGAAGATAAGAAATCAAATGAAGTCACTAGGGAAAAGATGAACAAGAAACTAGATGATCCTAAATGCAAAGAGAAGAAAATAATTATCACACCCCATGATTACAAGAAGGAGAATTGGATTTCCTTAAACAAATTTAAGCCTCAAACGTTGTTAACACCTGAACAAGTTTTTTGGAAAAAGGATTTAGATAAGCAAAAGGCTGAAAATCTTGTTAAAACAAACCCTCCCCTTAGGAAAATGCCTGCAGCGACTGTGTATCCTCCAAATACACCAATGCACTTAGTTCCTAGAACTATTGCCACTAAGAGCAAGACCTTAATCAGCCAATATGTTATTCTTCAACTATTTGTCGATTTTGAGAAAACTTGTAAGAAAAGGATCACACCCACTGGGATAACTGAAAGGGAAAAGGGTTTTGAGCAAACAAAAGAATGCTATCTAACTGAGGTCATGCCTTTCTTTAAACAACTAAAAGATCAATTCGAGAGTCTTAAAAAGGGGATAGATTCAGATATTAAAGGAATGGAAAAGGAATTTGATGCAATGATAGTTGAGGTTAGTGACTATGAGCGAGCTTTAAAATATAATGAGATTGAGAGGAAGAACTTGCA
Organism: Chrysanthemum makinoi; assembly: GCA_910596185.1. Classification (NCBI taxonomy): domain Eukaryota; kingdom Viridiplantae; phylum Streptophyta; class Magnoliopsida; order Asterales; family Asteraceae; genus Chrysanthemum; species Chrysanthemum makinoi. Next base: position 342,354,566 of record OU343222.1, read on the forward strand.
TACCTTGAATGAGAATCTTATTTCTGAATGTATTGCTCAAGATTTGTTTTATACTGCTACAAATTGTTCCATTAATGCTTCTCAATTTCATGAATTATCTGTTGCTCTGAAAGTCTCCCATGATCGTGTCATTGAGGTTGAAAATAATAATTCTAAATTAAATGAGAAAATTGAACTGGATGATCACGACAATTTGGTTAAACATTTTTCTAAACTAGAGGTTGAGCATTTTAATTTACAACTAAAATATCAACATCTTAAAGAAAATGTCAAAACTTCAAATATCAAGACATCCTCAGATGCTCCAGAGTTTGATGCAGTTTTTCAAATAAACAAACGTGATGAACATATTCAAGCTCATTGTAACACGATCAGAAAGTTGAAAGCCCAAATCTCTCAATTAAAGGGTGAAAAGAACAATGTGACTGGCTCCCAAATGCCTCCTCCTTTAGATTCTCAGAATTCTCAAACGTTTCATCTTCAAAACTTAGTAAATGCATTACAAAAGGAAAATGAGAGTTTTCTAGAATAAAATGAAAAGGTTAAACGTCATTTCAATGAGTTATTTGAATCAATAAAGGTCACTCGTAACAAAAATAACGAACAAATAGCTTCATTGCAAAAGGAAATTGAGAATCTGAACAGTCAGGTAAAAGGGAAAATGCCAATGACCAATGGGGAGAATGATTGATCAAAGGTACCTGTTTGTAATAAATATGCTTTGTCTGTGAAATATGTTCATCCTCATCTTAGGAACAATAAACTTGCAATTCAAACATATTTCTCATCCTTTAAGGATTGTCTAGAATGTCTCCGTGAGATTGTTGAAGAGGATAAGTTAGAGAAACCACTTGATAATGCAATTGGGCATGCATGCTTATATGCCAAACGATCTCAAGAAATTCTAGAATGCTTAATCACAATATGCCCTAAGTCCTTAGGTGAGAGAGTTAATCCTTTGATTCCGTGTTCTATGCCTAATGCCATGTATGAAATCCATTCGATGCCCAATGTTATGAATGTGAACTGTAGTATACCTTCAAGTAGTTCAGATCTCAACACCTTTAGTGCTAAGAAAGCGAACTCTAGTGTGCCTTCTAGGAGTACAAATCCCAGCACTTCTGGTGTTAAGAAAGTGAATTTCAGTGTGCCTGCAAAAAGCTCAAATCACAGTTTTAAGAAAGTGAACACTAATGTGCCTTTTAGGAGTTCAGATCCTTGCACATCTATTTTAGGAATGCAAAAATTAGATCAACCAACTAATGTTCCCATTCCCTCTACAGGAGTAATCAGTGACATTAAAGCGAGCAGGTCAAAGTCTCAAGACAACACAAGGAATGATAGGACCTTTCAAGCTAAGAATGTGCATTGGAAGAGAGTAGAAGACCAATCTAGGAACTTTAAGTTTGAGTCGAATAAAATGAATTGTGTTGATTCTAGTATTAGCCATAGGCGTACTGTAATTAATTCGAATTCTGATACTATTTGCAAACCTTGTAATGATGTCTGCTTGAATTCTGTTACTAATCATGAATATGGTGTGAATGCTTTGTCTAATACTATCAAATCCCCAGTTAATCTTGTTAATGCAAAATATCATGCTATGAAGGCAAAAAGGCAAAGGCGTAAGAAAGTTAGAAAACAGTGGAAGCCCACAGGAAGAACATTTAGTAAGATAGATTATCAATGGATACCTGTTGGCCATAAAGTTAATCAGGCAACGCCCACTAGAAAATGGATGCCTACTGGTAGAACTATTCCCTTAAGAAGTGAACATACTTTGAATAGGGAAAATACGGACACTAGTACTGCATCTATTCATAATGATTCCATTGCCTCAATTTCTGATTTGAATGTTTCTATTTACGATGTGGTGTTCCAATCCATGCATTTACTAACCAAATGGATCTCATTCTTGCATGGGGATCCCAATTATCCAGTTATCCATTCTTGTCTGTGTTCAACTGCAGATCGTTCAAATCGTTCTGTGGTACCTGGACTCAAGCTGTTCCAAGCATATGACTGGAGACCGGTCATGGCTCATGAACTTCGTGAGCAAATTCATCGGGACAGTTAGATTCAGGAACGATCATTTCGGTGCAATTATGGGTTATGGAGATTATATTGTTGGTAAAAGTGTTATCTCCAGGGTATATTATGTGGAAGGTCTTGGTCATAATCTATTCTCTGTTGGTCAATTCTGCGATTCTGATCTAGAAGTAGCCTTCAGAAAACATACTTGTTTCGTTAGAGAACTGGATGGTAAGGAACTTTTAAGAGGAACACATGGTTCAAATCTATACACCATCTCTATCGAAGATATGATGAAGTCTTCTCCAATTTGCTTGTTGTCAAAGGCTTCTAAAACAAAGTCATGGTTATGGCATCGTCGTTTCAATCACTTGAACTTCGGCACCATCAATGATCTCTCCAGAAAGGACCTAGTTGTAGGTTTACCTAGACTTAAGTATGAAAAGGATCATCTTTGTTCAGCATGCCAATTGGGAAAAAGCAAGAAGTATGCCCATAAACCCAAACCTACAAACTCGCCATTACGAAGTTCTTCATACAATTCACATGGACTTATGTGGACCATGAGAGTGCAGAATATCTTTGGGAAGAAATATGTGTTAGTTGTGGTTGATGATTTCTCTAGATTCACCTGGGTAAAGTTCTTAAGGACAAAGGATGAAACTCCGGATATCATCATCAAACTCATCAAACAACTGCAGTTCGACTTAACAAAATTGTCAGAATCATCCGAACAGACAATGGAACTGAGTTTGTTAACAAACAACTTAGTGAGTTTTATGAAAGTATTGGAATCATTCATCAAAGAAGTGTTCCTCGAACTCCTCAACAGAACGGTGTCGTTGAAAGACGAAATCGAACTCTTGTGGAAGCCGCAAGGACAATGCTGATTTACTCAAAGGTTCCAATGTTTCTCTTGGGTGAAGCCATTGCCACTGCATGCTACACCCAAAATCGATCCCTGATTCACACTGCTCATGGAAAAACTCCATATGAACTTGTCCACAATAGAAAACCCAATCTCTCATTCCTTCGTGTGTTTGGTGCATTGTGTTATCCAACTAATGAGAGCCAAGACCTAGGTAAATTAAGAGCAAAAGCAGATATTGTAGTTTTTGTTGGTTATGCACCAAACAAGAAGGGTTACCGAATCTACAACAAGAGAACCCGAAATATCATGGAAACTATTCACGTTACGTTCGATGAGCTGACCGGTCAAATGGCTCCTGCACAATCCAGTTCTGGACCCGTACTTCAAAACAGTCCCATTGGTTCATCTCTTGTACCAAACTCCTCACCAGAAACTCCATATGTACCTCCCTCAGAAGATGATTTAAAGAAACTGTTTGATCCAATGTTTGATGAACACTATGAGCCAAGTGCTAATGAACCGTCAATTCCTACAACAGAGGCTGCTCATATCCCTGTGAATGAAGTCAATCCTTCAATATCAATATCATTAAGTCAAGAAGCGCCTGCTGTTAATCACTCAGTCTCATCTACAAATCATCAATCTTCGAATGTACATCATGGAACTGTTTCTGGCATCAATGATGAAGTTAATCCCTTTGCTACTCCTGAAGATGCTCCATTTGAAAATATCTTTGCTCCTGAATCATCATCAGAACCTTCTTCATTAGGAGATATCGACACTGCTACTTCAGTCCCTCAACAACAGCCACATGAACACCTCATAAAATGGACTCACGATCATCCATTAGACAACATCATTGGAAATCCCTCTCGCCTAGTATCCACACGGAAACAACTTGCAACCGATGCCTTATGGTGCTTCTTCAACTCCGTACTCTCTAAGATCGAACCAAAAGATGTTAAAACCGCCATGAATGAAGACAGCTGGTTCAATGCCATGCAAGAAGAAATTCATGAGTTTGATCGACTTGATGTATGGGAATTAGTACATGCTCCAGATTGTGCTATGATCATTGCTCTAAAATGGATCTTCAAAGTAAAACTTGATGAGCATGGTGATGTGTTAAAGAACAAGGCTCGATTGGTTGCTAAAGGATACCGTCAAGAGGAAGGTATTGACTTTGAAGAATCTTTTGCTCCTGTTGCTCGTATCGAGGCAATCAGAATCTTCTTGGCTAATGCTGCTAATAAGAACATGGTAGTCTATCAGATGGATGTAAAGACGGCATTTCTGAACGGAGATCTTAAAGAAGTCGTCTACGTCAGCCAACCTGAAGGCTTTGTGAATCCAGAGCATCCTACTCACGTTTATCGTTTGAAGAAGGATCTTTACGGTTTAAAGCAAGATCCAAGGGCATGGTATGATACACTATCAAAGTTTCTTCTATCAACCGGATTCAGCAAAGGAGCAGTTGATCCGACATTGTTCTCCAGGAAGTCAGGCAAACATTTAATTCACATTCAAATTTATATTGATGATATCATCTTTGCCTCGACTGACCCCAATGAGTGTGACCGTTTTTCAAATGAAATGGGTTCTAAATTTCAAATGTCAATGATGGGACAAATGTCATTTTTCTTAGGATTACAAATTTCTAAAAGTCCCGGAGGCATTTTCATAAATCAATCTAAATATGCAAATGAAATGTTAAAGAAATTTGGATTTGAGTCAAGTGATCCTGTTGACACTTCCATGATTGAACGAACCAAACTAGATGAGGACCACTCAGGGATCATGGTAGACCAAACAAAATATCGTAGTATGATTGGATCCCTGATGTACCTCACAGCTAGTAGACCAGACATCTTGTTCGCTGTTTGCATGTGTGCTAGATACCAGGCTAAGCCTACTAAAAAGCACCTTGAAGCGGTTAAACGGGTCTTTCGGTATCTCCAAGGAACCATCAATATGGGACTTTGGTACCCAAAGGACACCGGTATGTCACTAACAGCCTATGCAGATGCTTATCATGCAGGATGTCAAGATACTCGTCGGTACGCCCCGGAGGTGCTCAGCTTTTGGGTGATAAGCTTGTGAGTTGGTCTTCAAAGAAGCAAATGAGTACTTCTATTTCCTCTACAGAGGCTGAATACATAGCCATGTCATCATGTTGTGCTCAAATCCTATGGATGAGATCCCAATTATCTGACTATGGCTTTGAATTTAACAAATTCCCTTTGTACTGTGATAATAAAAGTGTTATTGCCTTCTCATGCAACAACGTACAACACTCTAGAGCAAAGCACATCGATATTCGACATCATTTCATCAGGGAGCAAGTTGAAAAAGGTGTGGTGGAACTATACTTTGTAAGGACTGAATACCAGTTAGCAGACATCTTCACCAAAGCTCTTCCTAGAGAACGTTTTGAGTTCATCCTTCCACGACTTGGTCTTAAGAGCCTACAACCAGAAACACTCAAACGCCTTCAAGAGGAAGAAGAGGAGTAAAAGGTTTCCTTCAACTATCTCTTGTAAATATCTTTTCGAAAAACAAAATACAAAATTACAAAACCTTCAAAAATCAAATAGAAAAATATAAAACTTTCAAAATCCATAAAAATTTGAAAAATTCGAAAAATCCTCAAAAATTATTGTCATTTTGTCATGCTTTTCTCGATTCGATAATATCTACGGTCTTAATGCTGTCATTCAAAGAATTATACGGGACTTTAGATGTTGTTCGAATGTTTTTTTTTTAAATAAAAAAATAATAATAATAATAATTTTTGGGAGAAAGAGAAACAATGGTTTATTGTCATTTCAGCAAAGAACTGCCAAGGAAAGAACAGAGCCATGCTTTATCTTAATTCTTAAAATCTCATGCTCTGATTCTTTAAACTAATCCTTACTATCTAATGAAAACTAGTTGATTTGAAAAAAAAATAACTCGGACTCTATTTTTGATAATCATCTGGACTTAAAAAGTTTGTCAAAATATCTATCTCTCAATCAACAACTTATGTCATTGATTGAGGGTGAGAATGATTTCAATTAAATTAAAAGGTTATTTGTCATTCAATTGTTTTCAAAAGATAATCATGCATGTTTATTCAATGGAATTTAAAGTCTCAAAATCCGATCATTATCAGTTAAAACGTTTTCATAATCAAGTCACAATTCTTCTTAAAAGCTTTCAAAATCAATTTAAATCTACAGAGATCACAAATCTCAAATGATTTGATAATTGTGATCGGGGGAGAATTTGTGATTTAAATTGAATTAATCTGATAATTCGGTAATGGTTTTATAAGGATGTACAAGCTCTCCATCTCACATGTGCCAAACGATTTCAAATTTTTTATGCACATGTTGAGGAGGAGCATCTATCTTAAACCACAAAGAGTTGAAACATGATCAATGTGCAGGTTCCCTCTTGTATGTGCAAAACTCTTTCAAACCTCAAAGCACATATTGAGGGGGAGCAAGCTTATGAAAACCTCATCCTTCCCTAATATGCTTTATCTTCTTGTTTTGATCAGGGAAGTGATGTTGATATTTTTTTAGAAAATGGTAATCAAAGAAGTTAATTCTTTCTCTTGCCTCCGTGTGCAAAATGATTTCAAATACTTGATGCACATGTTGAGGGGGAGCTCTTGTTCTAAAAATATCAAAAACAATTCAGGTACAAAATGCTTTGATAATATATCATAAGTATCTGGATTGATTTTCAAATGGTTTTCAATTGGTTCCAATGGCAGATGAATAATACCAAATAGACCGACCAACTTTACTTTATGTATGGTGATATAAGGATGATAAGGTTAGGTATTTTGTTCCCATGATCCGCCAGAATTGGAGGGATCTACCCAGGGACAATCCACTAGATAGTGTAGAGTCCTTAGGTATATTGAAAAAAAAAGAGAAAAATGAGATATGGGAAGAGTGCGGACTGAGACTGAGCTAGTACTGGAATAAACCCAACAATGTTCTAGTTATGAAGTCTCGGTAAGCACTGAAGGGGTTGAAGAATGAAAAAGAATTCAATGAGAAAAGGGTGAACACAAATAGCCCTCCAAATTATTCAACCTTAGGGCAGATACCGGGTTCAATTCATATGCTACTGGTGGTTACTAAGGTAACATCGGTATTGAAGACAAGACGTCATGGACCCAGTGACGCACTGCACTTCAACTTCCCAAACCACTCAAGTTCCTCTTAAAAGGACTTGTTTCATTCTCACGGGGAACCGACATAATCTATCGACTTTCTCTTAGAGATTGTTGATATTGAAGAAGGAGACCCTATCCCTAGTCTCCGATATAGGATCCAAAGATGCACAAAATTGAGTCTAGAGCCACGAGATCATCAATTAATCTCATTAGGACACTTTCAATGAAGACTCCCTGTTTCACACAATGTGGAAAGAGAGATTATATCTTGAGTCCTACGCATTATCCTTGTGGTATTGCCAGAACATCCGAGTGATATGTAAACATATTCACAATGAAGATGGAAAGACTTCTGGAGCCAACATCAAACAAGCTCCTGGTAGGTGGCATGTGAGATCTATTCAATAGATCAACCATGTGACAACTGAACAGAAACAATGGGGCGATTCAATCTTTTGAATCAATCCTGGTTCAGGTTATGGATTGACGGATACCTTTGAAAAACCGGTCGTTGTGCTTAAAAACTCTTTTCTTTAGCACATCGATTGTGTACTTATTTCTCAATAAAAAAGGTGTTTATGATTGATAATTGATTTTCTTTAAAAACCTTTGTTGTATTGCAAAAACAATTTCTATTGAGCAATACACGATTGTTCTTCAAATCTCTTTTTCATCAATCAGTGAATCTAGTTTCGCTGGTTCACTCACCCGTGTTGTCTTTTTGAGACGTTTGAGAACACTAGAGTACCGCGAAAACCATCAAGGAAATTCTTCGAATTATACCTGACACAAGCAATTTGTACTGATCAACGTGGGAACCGTGGGCCGTGTACCTCAATTCAACGAAAGTGATCAAAGACACTTTCGTGCGTTTTGTTGCTAACTGTTGTATGCAGGTACCCCCGACGTTTGCAGCTGATCAGAATGAAGCGGTCAATCCATAGCCGCATGCTCACACACACATTCATTCCAAAGAAATCATGATTAGTGCATCAATGACTGATATTATCACTCCATGCTTCTGCTACGCTGCTGCCAATATCATGAATCAACAAAAGCTTTCGCTACTCTGATAAGAAGAAATCATGATCCAGAATGTGAGCATGTCGGTCCAAAAGTCACAACATCACCTAATAGCAACATCACAAAGGAAACGCCTGAGATTTAATGTGGATGATGATCTCAAAGCTGGCTCAAAACTCAGTATCATGTGGATCAGTTAAAGACCTCCACTCAGAATATCCAAACATGCAATAATGAAGATTCAAAGACTATACGAGCTACAGAACAGAGAACATGGTCAAGAATGCAAGAACAATTTTAATGTAATATCTGTATGTATTCTATGTAATTTCAGTATATGTTTGAGGTGACCTCCCTTAGGGGGAGATTGTTAGGATTTAGAAAATCCTGACAATAAAGTGTCGGTCACCTCAAGTATATGTAATCGTTAGAAAGCTCGTAGTCGTAGTTATTTAATGGTAAGTAGTATTTAGTTAAGTAACACCGTGGAGGATGGACGGGTCTTTACCCACTGTATGCCTGATCCACAGCCCGTTGTGTGGCGTTTTATTGTAAGACTATAAATACTCTCTACCTCCCAAAGTAGAGAGTTGGAGCTCATAATAAGAATTTTCTTTCTCTCACTAAAGTTCCCAAACCTCTAACTTTCTCTCTCTAAAACTCATCTCTTATACGCCTAAGTATGTTTGTGTTATGATGTGTATGTGAAATCCAATATATTACATTTTCCAAGATTGATTTTCGTAGTGGGTGTGGAAAACTAGAAGGGGGAGTTGAATAGTTTTACCAATTTAAAACTTCCTTTTAAATATTTAGATCGACTTATGTCAATCTATTTGGTTGTTTATTGTTGGACGTTTATAGATAGATATATAAACGTGTAATGAAAGATAAAGAGTAAGAAGCACATCACCACGACACAAGTATTTATAGTGGTTCGGCTACAAGGACACCTTCCTTGCCCTACTCCACTCCCCGAGTCACCTACTCGAGAGTTCGTAAACACTACACCAACTCCTTATGGCGGAGAAGCCTTCACAACGTCGCTTAACCTTTTCCCGGTACAAAGCTAAATACCGAGTTCCTTCACACCTTTCACTAATTCTTTCATCTTGACACTTTCGGCATCCTTCACTAATGCCTTCAACCCAACATCTATAAAGAAAGGAAGAATTATCAACAAGAGAACCTTAGTTGTCTTGATGATGACGAAGCAAGGCAACTCATGGACTTGAGCTTGCACGTCTTCAAGAAATGGGGATCTTGCCTTTAAGAGGAACCTAGAAGATTACACAAAAACAAAAGACAAACTACATAGATCACTTAGATCTGAGGTTAGAGGGTTAGAATACTTGGGGAAGTATGTGTGTAAAGTCATAAATAGAAAGGAAGAAATGGCTCTCTATTTATAGAGAAAATTCTCTACTGTTCCCCGGATCCCTTCCACTTGGGATCCGGCTAGCACAAAGCCAGGGATCCGTGGAACGCTCGTCTTTGCCCATGGGTATTTTTGGTTATGGGTCATGGGTCATGGGTTGATCCGTGGGTCTTTAGCTAGATACAATGTATCTCTTGAGTGCTCACCAAGGGTTCAATGTATCTAGACATTCTCTTGAGTGCTCACCAAGAGTTCAATGTATCTAGACATTGAGTATGGGTCAATATCATGGGTTATGGATATTATCCATATATGATATAAGCATGATGTCATGCAATGAGTTATGGGTCAAGCTCCATGGGTCATGGGCTTTGGGTTGTACCCAACTACATTCAATGTATTTGCCCAATGGGTTATGATACTTAAGTTTCTACCCATTTATATTACCCAATATACTATATACTAGTTATGTGTGTATTTTACCCAAATATGTAAACACTAGTTGTTGTACATATGTAGTATTAAATCATAAAATCACTTATACTTGTTTTAGTATTTTATGTGAAAATGTGAATATGTTAGAAACTATTAGTTCAAACCATTTACGTATTTTATTTGTTTCGTTAAAATGATTTTACATTTGTTATCGACAAAACATTAGAAGATCGTAAAATATAAATAAACGTTTTTACGGCTTATTTGTATTAACAATCTCCCCCTTTTTGTTGATGACAAAACATAAAATTATTTTAAGGAAAAGCTAAAATTGTAAAAGTTTGAATTTGTAGTTTTTACTTTCTTCTCCCCTTTTTGTCGAAACAAAAAGAGCCTTGAAAGAAAGCAACACATTGTTTTAAGAAAAACATGTGAAAGAAATAAAAAGAGGTAGAGAGCAAGTAACGGAAAAGGATCTCGTCTTTACTCCCCCTTGACGAGTCCATCCCTAGGTAAGGCGCCAAAAAAAGTAATACTAATCTAGTTTGTTTGCAACTAAGTTTGCAAAAGATTTCGCCTAAGTGACGAATGTGCTCCCCCTTGATGATTGCAATTTTGAAAAGGGATGTCGAGAAATGTAATCCTAATATTGCAAGTAATTTGCAATGTATTTTTTGACACAAAGCTCCCCCTAGCTTTAGGGTGTCCAAAGGCTTCAAGTGTAGATTGAATAACTACAAAACAAAGGTTAGAAAACAAGTATAATGCACAATTTCCTGCATATGTGATCGAAGTTGGTAGAAAAATAGTTTTCTGTCTCACGGATCCCACGGTTCCCTCCTAGTAGGGATCCGTCTAGGCAATTTTGAGAGATCCGTATAGCTGATGATTAAATTCAGCAATGGTGATGTAACAAGTAATGTTAACATCAAAATGAGATATGTATTCAACCAACAAACATATACTCAATGCAATATGGCAAGTAAACTATCATTCAATAAAACATAAGAGATGATCAACAAATCTCTAAAAACTAAGAGAATGATTTAGCCATATTCTACTAATACTAATAAGTGACCAAAGCTTAAGAAGCAACAATGTGCTTGAGTCTAAGGATGAGTAGACTTGTTGATTTGGTCCAATCTTTCAAGAAGATAATTAAACATGAAATGCAACTCATTTCATACTTTTTGAACAAGTCCTTGGGTGATTAGACAATTAGAGCAATTATTGTCTTGATTAGGAACAGGATGTTTTGAGGAGGTTCTACAAATGATGGTGGAGGTACATTGAGTAATTTAGGATGAGGTTCTACTAGGAATGAGAGTGGTGGTAATGGAAATTCCTCCATATGATCAAGTCCTTGGTGTTTCCTTGTTTCCAACGATGGACTAGTTGGTGATGTAGGTGGTTCCTATTTTAACGAGAAGGTTGGTGAATGGGAAGTTCTCGGTGGTGAATGCTCTAATGAATAGAGAGAGGCTCGGTAAAGGAGTGTAGTCCATGCTCTAGGAATGAAGGTTTAGACGTTTTGCTAGAACTAGGTACATTTGGTTTAGAGCTCGATGATCCTTTTCTAACCTAAGAGGTTTAATGCTAATTATTGCGGTTCTCTTGGCAATTGTTGATTGGGTTTGTTGAGGTGAGATTCTAGCACTATTATCTCTTATAGATGATGATTCAGTGAATGGGAAGTCCTACCATTTGTAGGTTTAACCGGAGATGATTCAGTTGAGGAAATTTCGTGTACAACACGAGCATGGTTCTTGGTTGGATGAGTTAGCACTAGGAGCTTTCCTCATGATGAAATGACTAAGGAAAAGGTTTCTAAATGCTGAGAATTATGTTGTGTTTGATGACTAAGGGATTCTAGCAAGATGACTTATAAAGGGAAGGATTTAGCAAGTGCATTCAAGACTTAAGTCTCTAATATCCTTTGGAATGTGATGATTAGCATGCACAAGGTTGAAGTTCAGAGTTTCACTGATCTAGGAACTCATTTAAGATTAGATGGAGTGTTTGAGTTAGGAAGATGAGTTGAAATGATTGTTTTAGCAATGTTAGACATAAACTGTCACCCGGATCTCACGGTTCCCTCCTTGTAGGGATCCAGCTAGGCTAATCCTGGGGATCCGGCTCTCAGCAGTTATGACAGGTTTGAAATGAGGTTTCTAGGAGCTAAAGCCTATCTTATTTTGAGTGTTTCAGTTCTCCTAGGTGTTTTAAGATGTGAGGGTACTTGAGTGATCAAAGGTAATAACTGTTTATAGCAAATGATTGCTTCTTATGGAAAGGAGATGGGACAAGATGACTACCAATGGATGTCCAAGAAAAACACTAAGAGTTTTGGTGGTGTCAAGTCATAATAAATGATCCTAATGATCAGATAGTGACTTAGGATAATGTCTTGGAGAAGATCCTAAAGGTTTTAAGGTGGAAGAACAAGAATTTGATCCATTTTGACCAATTTTGAGGTAAGGATGATTATGATCAATTTTGTCATAATCGAAAGATTTCTAGGTCTAGATGTGAGGGATCATGTGAGAAATAATGAGTGATCTAGAGAGTGGAAGAGTAATGAGTTTAGGTGAAACGATAGATCGAAAAGCACTTTGAGTGTGATCCTTAATGAGTTATGAGTGAGTGTGAAGCTTACTAAGCTTGAGAAGGACTTAAGAGATCCTAAGGTATTAAGTTCAGCTAGTGTGAAGTAGTCTAAGAACATGGTTTGAGGTGTAAAGGATTGAAATTCCACTTCTATTCACCCGGGTCCCACGGATCCTTCACTTGAGGGATCCGGATAGTTACAAACTAGGGATCTGGCATCTGGGACAGTTTTTCTTAACAGTGAGCGTTTGTTCTAAGTATCGAACTTAGAAGCTAATGATCTCTACAGTAAGTATACATGTATACAAGTAAAACATACTAAGAGCATGTAGAAATAGCACATAAGCAATTAAATGAGATCTAGCTCACAAGTAACACATAGGTTTATCAAACTTAACAACCGTTATTCAAGAAGCTCAAAATAGATTTACGATCTAGATTAGTAAATCGTTTGTATTAACAATGGCGTGCATAGTAAATGATGGTGTTCAAGACAATAGGGTTGTTTTGGCCAATGGAAGCAATGAACTATGTATAGTCATTACGGATGGTGATTAACATACAATGAACTTCGTCCATGAAGTCATGTAACTCTTCTCGATCAAAGCAAGATAATCGCTTGATGAGGCAAGTGGTTGTGATTAACTAAAAGAAAATTTTATTTTACAACTTGTTTGATTAGTAATCCTAAGACAATGCAAAGTATTTCCATTGTAAACTTACTTTAGGAAAACATAGGAGTATAAATTTCCCAAGTGAGAGAATGAATATGAGATTGTTACTAGCGGTGCTCAATTACGGCTAAACACGACCATTTTTACGGGTGATTCCACATACCCAACTTCTATCAAGGAAGCAATTCAACCGTTAGGTCAAATTGAGTTTCTAGTGCAATAAGTTCTCCAGTATTCATTCTCAAGTTAGGAAAATTTATATTCCTACAATGGCCTATCGAAGAGTAACAATGATGATACTTAGCTTCGTTTAATATTATACTTGATACAACTAAGGTGATGAAGGCGTCATGTTAAAAATAAGTTTAAAAGTTGTCCATATGGTAAACAACAAAAAATGGTTGGATGAGCTAGTTCAACATATGTTGTTGGAAAGCTTTGAGTTTGGACTTTCGAATATGAACAATTATATTTGCGTTGCAAAATAATTTACTTGAGTATATCGGATGAAATAATCAAGTTGTCAATCCTACTATGAAGCTTGGAGAGCGATCATGAAAAGGAAAATGGGAGAGCACATCATCAACACAAGTGTAGGTTATGATCCGATGTACATTCTTGTTGTTTTTAGAAAATGATACAAGAACAAAGGAAATCATATAAGCACATATGACAAACTCAATCAAAAATCCATTTAGTGTGTTATATGTTTTAAACATTTTTCAACCTATATGACTTATCTAAATATCTAAACTAACATTTTCGACACAACTAGATGTTATCCCAAACACTCCTTCAAATAGCACATTGATTAGTAGAATATTACTAAGTCGACAAACAAGAGAATGAATAGCAAGGTAAGGAAACCACATATGCTATTCAATCAAACAAGCACAAAAGCTATTTGAGATAAGCAAATAATCAAGTAATGCAAAGAAGACAATTTATCATTTATCATAGCATACGAAAGTTCTTTTCATCGCTTTGTGTTAAATATAAACATGTATACCAAGCTTGATTAGTTTCTTTTATATTTATAAATATGATCAAAACCTTAATTTCAATAGAGGACACATTGTTATTCAAAAGCGAAAACATCCGTCACCAATTAGATCAAAAGTTTGTGCAAAAGTTATGACCGAAAAATGAATTTCTATTATAAATCAATGATTCTGTAAATTATTGTTTTGAATCAGTTTATGAAATCATTTTTAAATGAAAGTAGACTCAAATACCTTTAAAACGATAGGTGGCACGACTTCTAACGACTTACGGTTAAAAGTTATGAATTTTTGAAATTCAGACAAAAATTGTCTTCTTTACCACGGATCCCACGGATCCCTTGCTTGAGGGATCCGTCCAGTGTAACCTGAGGGATCCGGATCCGACACGTAATTACAAAATGTACGCTTTTGACCGACGAAGGGTTTAGTCTTTGTAGATTTTTTAGTGAAGTTATATTACCCATTTTTACCTTTATTCAAGCTTGATTAACAAGATATCTAACAACAAAACTTCAAAGAAAAAAAATCACTAAAACACTTTTCATATTATGCTTATTATAAGATAGAAGCATATATCACCATTTTGTCCACAAGCAATTTAGCATGTTTTTGAAAAAAAATGTAACTAAGAAAATATACCTTTGCTATATCCCCTTTTTATGGTTTTAGAAACCATAGACGCGAAATACTTCATGATCTTCTAAGATACCCCGATCCTTTGCTATATTCCCTTTTTATGGTTTTAGAAACCATAGACGCGAAATACTTCATGATCTTCTAAGATACCCAAATCCTAGTATGAAGACTTCTCAAAGGAAAATATTAGAATGATCTATCACTATCCAACATATGATGATTTCTAAAAACATGACATTTTGTTTTAAAAAATTCCCTTCTTTTTAGTTTTCAAACACACACGGATCGTATCAAGTTTTCAAAGTACAATAAACAAAAAAAAACTTGGTAACGAAGCTCTGATGTCAATTGTGGAAAACTAGAAGGGGGGGTTGAATAGTTTTACCAATTTAAAACTTCCTTTTAAATATTTAGATCGACTTATGTCAATCTATTTGGTTGTTTATTGTTGGACGTTGATATGTAGATATATAAACGTGTAATGAAAGATAAAGAGTAAGAAGGACATCACCACGACACAAGTATTTATAGTGGTTCGGCTACAAGGACACCTTCCTTGCCCTACTCCACTCCCCGAGTCACCTACTCGAGAGTTCGTAAACACTACACCAACTCCTTATGGCGGAGAAGCCTTCACAACGTCGCTTAACTTTTTCCGGGTACAAAGCTAAATACCGAGTTCCTTCACACCAAGGCGAACCACACCTAACAAAACGTCGCTTACCCTTTATACGGTGCTAGGCTAACCACCGAGTTCTTTCACACCAAGGAGAACTAATCCTATCACAACGTCGCCTACCCTTTATTAGGTACTAGGCTAAGCACCTAGTTCCATTACCATGGAGGAACTACTACCCTTTGCAACACAACACCTAATATCAAGGAGATCCTCTCCTTGTTACAACACCATCAAGGATATCACCATCCTTGGAAATAAACAAATACATATATGTATAACGATGCACCTCATCGATTATACGACCTAGGCATTCTTCCCAAATGCGACTTGATTTGATTCTTTAGGCATTCTTCACTAATGCCTTTGACACAACGCTTGGCACCCTTCACTAATGCCTTCATCTTGACACCTTTAGCATTCTTCACTAATGCTTTGACACGGATGATGAACACCTTTCACTAATGCTTTCATCTTGACACTTTCGGCATCCTTCACTAATGCCTTCAACCCAACATCTATAAAGAAAGGAAGAATTATCAACAAGAGAACCTTAGTTGTCTTGATGATGACGAAGCAAGGCAACTCATGGACTTGAGCTTGCACGTCTTCAAGAAATGGTGATCTTGCCTTTAAGAGGAACCTAGAAGATCACACAAAAACAAAAGACAAACTACATAGATCACTTAGATCTGAGGTTAGAGGGTTAGAATACTTGGGGAAGTATGTTTGTAAAGTCATAAATAGAAAGGAAGAAATGGCTCTCTATTTATAGAGAAAATTCTCTACTGTTCCCCGGATCCCACGGATCCCTTCCACTTGGGATCCGGCTAGCACAAAGCCAGGGATCCGTGGAACGCTCCTCTTTGCCCATGGGTATTTTTGGTTATGGGTCATGGGTCATGGGTTGATCCATAGGTCTTTAGCTAGATACAATGTATCTCTTGAGTGCTCACCAAGGGTTCAATATATCTAGACATTCTCTTGAGTGCTCACCAAGGGTTTAATGTATCTAGACATTGGGTATGGGTCAATACCATGGGTTATGGATATTATCCATATATGATATAAGCATGATGTCATGCAATGGGTTATGGGTCATGGGCTTTGGGTTGTACCCAACTACATTCAATGTATTTGCCCAATGGGTTATGATACTTAAGTTTCTACCCATTTATATTACCCAATATACTACATACTAGTTATGTGTATATTTTACCCAAATATGTAAACACTAGTTGTTGTACATATGTAGTATTAAATCATAAAATCACTTATACTTGTTTTAGTGTTTTATGTGAAAATGTGAATATGTTAGAAACTATTAGTTCAAACCATTTACGTATTTTATTTGTTTCGTTAAAATGATTTTACATTTGTTATCAACAAAACATTAGAAGATCGTAAAATATAAATAAACGTTTTTACGGCTTATTTGTATTAACAGTGGGTACCATCAAATCAGAAAGAAAGAAGGGGATGAATGGAAAACAGCCTTCAAAATCAAGGGTGGTTTATATGAATGGCTTGTAATGCCATTTGGTTTGTCTAATGCTCCAAGTACTTTCATGAGGTTGATGAATGAAGTCTTAAGACCTCTAATTGGGCAGTTTGTAGTTGTTTACTTTGATGACATTCTTGTTTACTCTAAATCAACACTTGGGTCATTTAAGAAGTGTGTTTGATTTATTGAGGAAACACAAACTTTATGGCAAGCTGGAAAAATGTGATTTCATGGTGCCTAGTGTGGTGTTTCTTGGTTATGTAGTTTCTAAGGAAGGAATTTCTATGGATCCATCAAAGGTGGAAGCAATAAAATCTTGGCCTACTCCATCTTCTATCACAGAGGTAAGAAGTTTTCATGGCTTAGCTTTTTTCTATAGAAGATTTATAAAAAATTTCTCTACAATTGTTTCCCCTATTACCAATTGTCTTAAAAAGGGAACTTTTGAGTGGCCTAAATCAGCCCAAACAGCCTTTGAATGCTTGAAGGATAAGCTAAGTTCAACGCCTATACTTGCTTTGCCTAACTTTGATATGCTTTTTGAGCTTGAATGTGATGCAAGTGGTGTTGGCATTGGGGCTCTCCTTGTTCAACAAAAGCGGCCAGTAGCTTATTTTAGTGAGAAACTCAATGGATCCAAGCTCAAGTATAGCACATATGATAAGGAGTTCTATGCCATGGTGCGGGCAATCGATCATTGGTCTCATTACCTTAAACCAAGGCCGTTTGTTCTATTTTCTGATCATGAAGCTCTAAAATTCATTAATGGCCAACATAAACTCAACCCAAGACATGCCAAGTGGGTGGAATTTCTTCAAATGTACTCTTTGTGTCTAAAACACAATGCTGGTTCCTCAAATGTGGTGGCGGATGCTCTTTCCGTAAGGCACTCTATGTTGTCTATCTTGGAAGCTAGGGTCCTTGGGTTCTCTTTTATCAAAGAATTATATGAATCTCATCCAGATTTTGGTCCTCTTTTATGTTCTTCTCCAAATATATCTAAAGGACCTTATGTTGTTCAAGATGGATTCCTCTTCAAAAATGGCAGATTATGCATTCCTAAAGGCTCAATTCGAGACTTGTTGATAAGAGAAGTTCACGGTGGTGGATTGGCGGGTCACTTTGGCAATACTAAGACACTACAGATTATGAATGAACACTTTTATTGGCCTTGAACGTACTAGAAACGGAGACATCTCCAGGAAGTTCCACTTTATAAGCACTATTACCAAAACGTTCTAACACCTTAAAAGGACCCTCGGTTCTTGGCATCAGCTTGTTCTTTCTTTTGGAGGGAAATCTCTCTTTCCTTAAACATAATCTTTTATCATACAAGGCCAATAAAAGTGTTCATTCATAATCTGTAGTGTCTTAGTATTGCCAAAGTGAAATTATAAAAGTGAAATCTCTCTTTCCTTAAACATAATCTTTTGGAGGGAAATTTCTTTTGGAGATTAAACAGGGTTTCAAAACATTAGGTTTAATCTCCAAATCCTCATACTTTTATAATTTTTCATTTATAACCCATAAATCTTTTGTATCACTAAAACTATCTGCCGCTATAAAATCGTTCCTATGCAAAGGTACTCGTCTAATAAAATAATATTGATAAATGTTGTTTGATTAAGGGATTTGTATAGATTGCTTCAAACTTGTGTACTGAATATACAAACTGAGAATTTCCTATGGAGAATGACAAAAATAATCTATTTCAGATTTGCCAACTTTAATTTTATTAGCAATAGTTGAGCTCCAAATTCAAAGAATTACAAAAATTGTAGCAAAATCAATGCCACTTCCAGATCCTAAATGAGTTCTTACATCTTCAAAATAGATTAAAAACATCTTCCAAAACAACTCTCACCTAGACTATGAAAATATGAAAGGGAAATTATAAAAGTTGATCACTCGCTATATCGGCGCCATAGTAGACAGGTTAAATATGGTATGTAGATGATAAACTCATTAGCATATATTTAAAGGTATTGAGAGTGAGAGGCAGCAAGAAGAGCAGCACCAATACCGGAACCGTCATTAGAGTGTATAAGTTTAATATGTTTTGCGAGTTGGTCACCAACCAATTCATGTAAAGTGTTTTCAAGACAGTGTCGGTATTCAGTGTAATGTTCGTATAACCCTCCGTCCATTGCTATGACAGTTTTTGGGATCTCACCGTCTCTCACGGTATCTCTTCCAAGTTTCTTCAGAATGCCTAAAATTCCAGCAGCGGCGAGGCGTGCTCCTCGTGTGGCAATGATGTTGCATATCTCGACCACTATCTTTCTTGTTGATAAGGGTGTACTAGATATCTGCAAATTGAGTGGTAACTTAGATTTTTAGTATTCAAACCACGGTCTGGACAAATATAGGTAGCTAAACAAGTAGTTTAGGACACGGGTATGGGTCAAAAGATGGGAACTTTTAGGATCAATCAAAGGGTCAGGATAGGTTAACTTGCCGATGCTTTCTTAAATTATATTATAAGTAGACGACATGGAACAAACTAAAAACGAAACGTGGACAATAATTTTAGGACAGAGGAGACCATATTAATTTTGCGATAGAGGAAGTACCTGCAACACGTCTTTCAATTTCTTTCCTACCACATTGAGATCAGGGGACGTATCATGATGCATTGCAGACATTTCAGGTGTCCTGTCAATTACACGACAACGAAAGTAAGCCCATATACTTGTGAACGAGGCAGGTTGTGTTATATCTCAAAGTTCAAACTACTCAAAAATAGCTCGGAGGGGAACATGTCATGTCAAATGGGTTGAAAGTCTCCTATAAGCTATTCTTAGATACGAACTACAGGCTTTGAAGAATACCTCAATATGAATGGTGTTTTTAGTTTAGGGGGAACCGTTTCACCGAAAAGCTCAGCTTCATCAGCCATCCTTAACAGAACTCTGCGAAGAAGTTCTCCCAGATACATGCCAGAAATCATTTTTTCAAATATCTGCCAAATTTATCACTTGGGTAATCAACTTTTGTAAACTTTATGAAGAGTGTTAAAGATAAACTATCGGATAGTACATGTATAAGACATCACCTGTTCCCCAGGGTTCAAACTTTCAGCGTCGAGTGCGTTATCATACTCGGTTAAGGGAAGATGTGATGACCTGAAGTTACCCCACTCCATGTTGATGACCTAGAAAAGAAATGTGGCATGAGTCGGGTTGTGTTTTATCTCATGGGGGTCCATGCCATTTTGGTATAGCGTATAATAATAGCTCACCATCTCATCCGATTTGGGGTGTGGTCCATGCCATTTTGGTATAGCCTGAGCTCGTTCCACATAAGCTGCATTACTTCCAGTGCCCAAGATCACAGCTACACAAACATCACTGTTCTCATATCTACCTCCAGCCAAAGTTCCAACTGTATCATTAACCTAAAGAAAATTGCCCGCATATTTAATTTCATAGGCAATCGAACTATGCTTACACCAACTAGTTTAGTATTAAAGATATTTTGTTGTAAACTTGATTTGCTATGTACTATTCGTAATGCGAACTTATATGTCCTTTTTTCTTTTTTTCTTTTAAATGCTACATTAGCAACCTACATGAACTCACCAGAGCAGATACACGGATATCGACACCTTGCCTATCCATTGCTCTTGTTAATTCTGCAACCACATCTTGACCGACCTACCAATATTCAAGAATATAGCAAACATTCATGGATTTTTTAGGGAAGAAAATGTGAAATGGCTTACTTGAAATAGGACTACTTAGGAATAGTATGTAATTACCATTTCCTCAATAGAGAAGCCTTTTGTCCACCTAATAAGAGTTCCTGAATCGATAGACAATTGCATCACAGGAAACGAGAAGGTAAAACCTAACTCCCTCTGTCTTCCTGCGCGACGAACGAACCTATGACTTTCATCCGCTACAAATTTAGCAAGTTCTGCCGCAATGTAGTCAAAAAGTGCCTGTGGAAAACTAATGTTCAGACCTTAGAAACCAACTGACCTCAATATAATGGACCATTTAACAAAACGAAAGAAAAGAGGCTGCACACAAGTCTTGAGAGAAAGAGAAGCTTACTTCGGGAGTTCCAACCATCAATTGAGGAGGGATTGAGACCTCTGTAAACTCCTGGAATTCAATACCAGACTTCCCACCCAACTGCACTCGCAGAACTCGGAAATTTGTTCCTCCAAGATCCAATGCATAATACACTCCTTCCTCGTCACTGAAGTAAACAAGGGAAGAAGGGTGATTCTACTTACAAAAAAGCCAAATAGATATAGTTATAGATAGCAAAAAACGAATACGAGACACTAAGGAAAAATGACACAATTTAATAAAGTTCATACTGCTGAACCAACCAAACTATGATCTCACATCCAACATTATAATGATATTCCAACTACTAACCCATAGTTAATGATGCTACAGCATTCGAATCGCCATAAAGTCTCCTCATTTAAAAAATAATAAAAAAAAAAAAAAAAAAATCCTCTGATTATAATCTATTTGAGTTATAAACACGATTAACACCTAATTCATGATCCTATCAAAAAAAGTTGAGCGATAATTCTTGATCCTACATTCCTACACCATTTGAACCGTCATAAAGTCACCCAATTCTATGATATCAGATATCAGATCCAGCAATACAAATACATGATTCACAAAATGTAGCATTAATGCATAATTTTCACCATTCAGATCACCACAAAGTCACCTAATTCCGAAACCGCCTCATCAAAACACCAACCAAAATTACTTCTCAGATCCGTGATTCACTTAATGTAGCACAATTATCACAAATTGATGATCCTACACCATTCAGATCACCAAAAAGTCACCTAATTTCCAAATCAATCTCACCAAACACCAATCAATCCTAATCAACACGAGCACAATAACATAGTTCAGATCCAATGTACAACAAAAGTGAGCCATTCACACAATGAACCGCATAGGAGCAGTTCAACTAGTAACAGATTATAAGCTCCAGCCGATCACATTGCACCGCCACAACCATCACTTTATTAATTAAGATCCTACGCTATTCTAATCACCTAATCTACAATAACAGATCTCAGATCCGTGATTCGCAGTTTAAAAAGATGATACCTTTTAAATTAATTCATGATCCTACAGCTACCAATCACTAAAAAGTCACCAAATTTCCATGATACACACTATCAATCCACATGAACAAACATGTAAACAGATGAGGTTTTTCCTATTCAGGTAAGAGGGCTAGTCTTTGACTCACATATACGCAGCATAATAAAACACCAAAAAATCCAATCTTTTTTCATACCCAATACTAAAAACCATATAAAGATCCAATCTTTAACATACCAAATACTTAAAAACATAACAAAAACACAAAAAAACCAAAACTTTTATAAAAAATTCATACATACCCCTTGGCAAAGGTGGGCGAGTCTTTGACTCAGATATACACCGCCTAACCATAATCTCATCAAAAACACCACAAAATCACACAAAACATAAAAGATCCAATCTTTTTTCATACCCAAATACTAAAAAACATAACAAAAACACAAAAAGCATATCCAGTAGGCAGATTATCAGCATAGCTAATAAGCATCTTCAACTTAAGCACAGATCACGAATCCACGATTCACACAATGTAGCACAATTAGTTCATGATCCTATAACACAACATAAACATAAGAGGCTTTCCCTATTCAGTTTAGCTGAGGCGGGTTAGTATTTAACTCATATGTACGCAACGTAAACTATGACAATCCACATAAACACAAAAAGCCACCTAATTTCACCATAATCTTATCAAAAACACCACAAAATTAAATCTTTTTTCATACCCAATACTAAAAAACACAAAAAACTCAGATCTTATTAAAAAAATCATACCCAATACTAAAAAACATAAAAAGATCCAATCTTTAACATACCCGATAACAAAAAATCAAAACTTTTATAAAAATTTCATACATACCCCGTAGCCAAGGAAGGCGAGTCTTTGACTCAGATATACGCTGCCTAACCATAATCTCATCAAAAACACCACAAAACATAAAAAGATCCAATCTTTTTTCATACCCAGTACTAAAAAACATAACAAAAACACAAAATCAATTTTGTTTTTCATACCCACTACTTAAAACATAACAAAAAGCTCGAAACTTCATAAAATTTCATACCCAGTTGGAAGATTATCAACATAGCTAATAAGCATCTTTAACTTAGACCCACCCTCACTAGCCAAACCAGCATGCATCTCAACACACATTGCATCACCAATATGTTTCAGCTTCCCAACATCTGTCCCACATTTCTCCTCCAAATCCTTCAAAATGTCACATGACTTGACACATCTGCTAGCACTCGATATTCGATGTCGTAAAATCATTGCTCCACCTGCTACCACCATTGCTCCTCCTATAACTGCCACCAAAACTGTCCCTTTGCCCATTGTGTGTTTAGCAACCAGAAAAAAAAAGTGATCCAATGAATGGTTAAAGTGATGGTAAATTTGTATGTGATGGAATGTGGGAGGGAGAAAAACGTGGGTTGTGAAGGAATGAGAGTGTTTTGCGATGTGTGTGTTTTTTTAGTGTGTGCATGTGATGTAGTGAAACACGTGGCAGTTGTTGGTTTGTCACTTTGTTGTGTAAGAACAGTTTGGTTTGGTACTTTGGTTGTTATTTGGTGGGTTGTCAGTTTTTAGACCAACTGTCACTTTCTTAGAGGGTGTTTTTATGGCTTATTTTATGTATCAAAGTTCTTTGTTTAAGAAAATGATAAATTGACCTAACTAAAGAGGCCTAAAAGGAGACATAATGCATAAATAGATTATACTTATACAACAGTACTGTACAATCCATTTATGCATTAGGTCTACTTTTAGGCTTCTTTAATTAGGCCTATGTATCAAAGTTCTTTTGTTTATTACTCCCTCCGTCTCACTCCCTCCGTCTCATATTTATTGTCCATATTTCCTTTTATGGATGCTCCAAATTAATTGTCCACTTACCCATTTTAGTAAGAAAAAGAGAATATAATGAGAGAATATTCCGTTTGAGTGGTTGAGAGTTATAATGGTCCCACTTTTATTAATATGTGTGCTTCTTGTCCCCTGACATTAAATTTGAGACGGAGGGAGTATCATCTAATAAACTTATATAAACCGGGAAAATTTTAAAATAAATCACAAAAAGTGAACTTATGAAGCATAAGCCCAAAATCAAATAAGCCATAAGCCGGCTATATAAGGCAAAAAAACAGCATATTACATATACTTTTGCTTCTTTAATATATCCTACTTCTCAAATTAATAGTCCATTTTTGTTTCTCCGGATATCTCAATTTAATTATTCACTACTAAAAATAGATAGAGAAATTTGATCGAGTTTAACATATTAACTTTGTTTGAAATTATTATTGAAAACTTTAAAGAATATTTTAATTAAATAATTAAGAATAAAACTGTTATTCTGCTATAAATTAAGAAAGAGAAAGTAGTAATAATTATGTTTTTTTTTTAATGTGTGTTTTTTGTCGGAGATAACAATTTTCTGATGGAGAGAGTAATTTTTGACACACTTTCCAGGAGGTTGGAAAGTGGCCATTTAAGTTGTTTGCATACGGCAGGATTTGAACATTTACATTTTAGTGCAATAGTACACACCATAGGAGGTTTAGAAATAACATTATATTTAATTAAAAAAAAATAGTTAGTTACATACTAAAGCATTTCCTATTAACTTGAATACATCTAGAAATATTTATCTTTTTTATCAGAATTTATAAGAGGACAATTATTTAAAATGGTTTAATTCGAGTAGTTATTCAATTCAAATAGCTATAATTTAATCATCAAAAAACAGCGATGACTAAGTTTTTTTCTAAATTGTTTTTTGTTTTTTTTTTTTTTTTTTTTTTTTTTGTTAGTCAGTAACATTTATTTTAGACGGATGGAGTACTAAACTCTCTTAGTGGATAACCTATCTCACAAAAATATCTCACTTAAAAACAAACATACACACTTAAATGCAAACATACCTCAAATTACGCTCTCATATACATAAAATAATCAAAATTTAGTTAGGTGAAATAGATGACCAAACAATCTTCAAAATTGGTCGACCACATATGGTACATGGGTGTAGTGGTTGTCAACGTGTGGTGGTGGTGCTATCTCGAAATTCGAAGTGAAATTTCTATTTGCTCGTTTTTAGTCGTCATCGGAAAGAAAGACAGAAAGAAGAAAGAAATTATTCCCTTTTATCTTATCCAATACCACCAATACCTAAAATGCATCTCAGTCACATGCAAATCTTTCTATCATGAAAGCTACGTTTATTCAATTGAACGACTGATTATTTGGAACCCTTTTTACTCATAAGATAAGTAAGAAAGCGTTAGTAGGATCGACGAGATGATAATGAGTATATAAATCAATAAAGAAAAAATTGCAAGAGAAATTGAACAGCCAACCACGCGTGAATATGGCTTTCTTTACGAGCACTCTTACATATCAAAATAATTTTCTCCCGAAAAAAAACAAACAATTTAAGAAAAACACCATAAACCTAGTTTAAGTATTCTTAGCTTTTGAAGAACAACAGTTTTACCTTTAACTAAACAGCTATACGTTTTTTTTAAGTTTTTGCACCCACCTTGTTGGCTTAAATCTTAAGAAGAAAGGGAAATCATGAGTAGCACGTGTGTGTCTCTTTTGTAATGAGAGTCACATTCACAATTTTTCAGACGATCGCAATCACAATCGCACTAGACAAAAGAATATAAAGAAAAGCAAACATGATGAGACAAAAGCCTAACTTGCATTCATCAATTTCGTGCACATGTAACATGCTTTAATTGTCATTTTCATGCCATGTGTCCACATCTTGTATACCATTGTGTTGGATCCAAGTCATGAAACCAACATGAAATGGTTACTTTTTCGCCTTTTAAGATGCTTAGGAACCACGTGGTGCCGTATTTATTTTTTTATTTTTTTCTCGAAATTATTGTTAAGAGACACAAAATATATCGGTACTTTGTATTTTCAAGTATTATTTAAGAATAAAGTATAAAAAATGAAGTGAAATAAAAAAATATATATATTAAAAATAAAAAAGAATGTTTGAAAAATAAAAGTGATTTGATTGATTTCGAAGTAAAATATTTCCTCTCAAAATTGGGTTGTAAATGTTTACTTCCTTTTTTTTTCCTTCCTCAGAAAACTTAAAGAAAAGTCGATACTTATACTGCCCATTCTATCTTTACACATTTAAATTGCTTTGATCGGTCGAAAATTGAATTGAAACTATAACTTTTAGATATCTCATCGCATTAGTGTCAAGGGTGTGACATGGAAAACAAGCAAAAGAAATCAGCAAAAGATATTTTTTTTTTTTCTTCCCTTCTCTTTCGGAAAATGAGCAGGGAAATGAGCAGGAAAGCATCAAAAGACATCCCTTGCGGGAGCATAGTCCTGAAGACAAGAAGATAGAGTAGGGTGAGCATCGGGTCAACTGACCCGAACCGACAAAAACCGATCCGAACCGAAAATTAAAAAAGGAAAAAACTTAAATCAAGAACCGAACCGAGAAATAGATATTAAAACCGAAACCAAACCGAATAACTCGGTTCAGTTCGGTTTTCGGGTTTCAAACCGAAAAACCGAAAAAACATATACAAAACCAAAACCGGACCGAAAAATGTCGGTTCGGTTCGGTTCGGTCCGGTTCGGTCAGTTTGTCAGTTCGGATCGTTTTTTCGGTAGTTTTGCTCAGCCCTAAGAGCGCACGGTGTGAGTTCGCCGTAGCCCCTCGCCGTCCTCCACCGTTAGTTGCTTCTTCGTTCTGACGACGAGCAAATGCTACTGACAAAAAGGGTATAACGTTTAGAATTTTCAAATAATATCCGTTACTAAACGGATACAATCCTTTTTTTTCTCTTTTTTTTTCTTTTTTTTTTAAAAAAACCCACCACTCTATAAATTAACATATCATATCCTACAATTTTTTTCATATTCAATCAAAATACTAAACCATTCAAACTTGTTGAAACATGAGTTACACGAGTGAATCATCTTATTCCGGCGAAAGTGACCTTGAAGAGTTAACGGAACTAGAAATTTTATTAAAGAGTTTGAGGCGGAGCAAACGTTGCAGGAACAAGAAGCCGGTCCTTCAAAGCATCGTCAATATGTCCCTCGTGAACGTACAGTTGCTGAAGCATGTCTACTTGCTGACTATTTTGGTGACAACCCAAAATATACGGAAGATAATTTTAGGCGTCGATTTCGTATGAGCCGTCGTCTATTTCTACAAATAGTACAAGGTATTGAAACATATATTGAAACTCATCATCCTCTTCCTAAGCATTTTGATTTCTTTAGAGTGCGACCCGATGGTAGGGGTGTAATGAGTTTTAGTGTGATTATGAAATGCACATGTGCCCTACGCCAATTGGCTTACGGGATAACATCTGATGCGTTCGATGAGTATTTACAAATAGGTGAACATTGTGCACGCGATTGCCTAGATTATTTTCTTATGTGCATAATCCAACTATTTATTAAGGAGTTTTTAAGAAAACCAGATGAGGATGACATTCGTCACTTATACCATGCACATAACACTGTTCATGGGCTTCCGGGAATGTTGGGGAGCATCGATTGTATGCACTGGGAATGGAAAAACTGTCTGAAAAAGAAAAGCAAAGCCAATTTCATAGAGGTGATAAAAAAATATCCAACTATAATGCTTGAAGTCGTTGCTTCATACGATTTGTGTATTTGGCATGCATTTTTTGGGGTAGCGGGTGCGAATAACGATCTAACGGTTTTAAATAATTCTCCGTTATTCGATGACTTGCTTGATGACGTCGCCCCTGAGGTTGAGTTTGAAGTATACGGGTGTAAATTTAAGCAAGGGTATTATCTAGCTGACGGAATTTACCCGGAGTGGGCATCTTTTGTCAAGTCATTTACAGTTGCAACTAATCCAAAAAAATGCCGCATTCAAAGCGAAACAAGAAAGTGCTCGAAAAGATATCGAAAGAGCTTTTGGTGTCCTCCAAGGACGTTGGCATATCATTGCCCAACCGGCGCGGCAATTTACTATTGGCAAGTTACGGAGAATCATGTACGCGTGCATCATAATGCATAACATGATTTTGAAAGATGAAAACTTTGCGATATCCGACATTGTTGAAACGTATATTTCTCCGACACCAAATTTACAGCAGACATGGATTGAACGTTGCCAATTGCAAAGAAAAAAGCCAAAGAACTACATGATAAACCAAACACGCAAAGCTTCAACGATGTCTCATCGAGCATGTTTGGCAACAAATTCAATGGGCACAATTTCAACAACAGAATCCAAATAATTAGTTTCGTTATAATTTGATGTATTTCTTGCGTATGTTTTTTTTCGTATCTTTATTTTATGTTTCGTACGTTTTTATTAAGTTATGTATTGTATTTTTATTTTGAATGAAATGAATTTAGTTTATTTGGAAATGAAATTGAATAAAAAAAAATAAAGTGGTAGTGGTGGGCCTCAAATTAAGAGGTTGAGGTTTGTTATGAGTGGGGAAGGTTTGTTGTGGTTAGTTGTGTAGCATAGTTTTAAAAAGCGCGCCTCGCTCAAGGCTCAAGCTCTAGGGATTTTTTCGGATCGAGGCTCACGACATGCATGAATCCCATAAAAAGCGCAGCTCCTTGGGGCTTTTTGCGTCTTTGCCCCTTGGGGCTTTTTGCGCCTCGGAGATGTAACAAGTTTTGAGGCTGTTTTCTAAATATTAAGATAAGATACATGGGCCTTATAAGTTATATACATGAGCCTTTTAAGTTATATCTAATAACCCTAATTTGGAAAAGAACTAAAACACACAATCAAGTGGGTAACTATAGATTCTGATCATTTTACAAATATGTAATCTCTCTCACGTCATAAGTTTATATCTTAAACTGATTTTTATTGATTGTTTATTTTATTGATTTGTAAATAACGTCATAGGGTGAGTATTTGTATGATTTGCATTATGCCTTGAATATTAATATGTTGCTTTTCTTGATATTTGGGTTAAATTTTGAACTTTGTTAGATGTAAGTCTGCAAGTGTAGGACACAAGCATATTTAGTCTGATATGGATTTTAATCTATATGTAGTTCATCGAGCCAAAGAGTTGATCCATTTGAGAAGTGACAACTGATCCATTTTAATATTTATAATGGCTATATGTGTCATGTATTAAGTATTTAATGTTACTTTGTGTTATTTAAGCTACATAAATGGTCACATATATTATAAAAAAAACTTAATGTATTTAGTGCGCCTCATATTCATGAATCCCGCGCCTTGGTATGCGCCTCGCCTCGAGGCTCTTTGGTCCCCTTCGCGCCTTAGTGCGCC
This sequence comes from Chrysanthemum makinoi, assembly GCA_910596185.1. Taxonomy (NCBI): domain Eukaryota; kingdom Viridiplantae; phylum Streptophyta; class Magnoliopsida; order Asterales; family Asteraceae; genus Chrysanthemum; species Chrysanthemum makinoi. Next base: position 342,383,970 of record OU343222.1, read on the forward strand.
TTGAGCCTTTCAAAACACTGTTGTGGAGAAGTGGGATGCTGATGTGGCACTGACGAAGAGGTTTGCCTTGTCGTGACACCTTATGCTCTAAGATTGAGAGAATGGTTTTGAAGAGAGAAATATAATTTATTGTGTTGTGAGTGGGTATTGTGTTTTTGGTATTTTTAAATGATAAAAAATAATAGAAAAAAAAATAATGAAAAAGACAAAAGAGATAATGTGTTACAATAGTTTAGGGGATGTTGAAAAAAAAGTTAAAAAAAATTAACTAAATCTTTATATATCTTTATCATTTTTTCTTACATCTCTTACCCATCTTCATTAGCATTGCATAGCTGATGAGTGCTTATTCACTCATCGTTTTTACCCACCTAAGACCACAAAAATGACCAAAAACACCCGAATATGATCAAAATATGTTAAAAATATCCTCGGAGTGTGTTTTGTGTCTTGCAGGTACAAAAGGATTGAAAACAGAGCGAAAACGAGCAAAAACGAACCGAAATCAGAAAAGTGCTGAGAAGCCGGTGCCGGGATGTGATTTTCTACGACCGTTCATCAATTGAAGACCCGGACACGTTTTTAGAGTGGGTTTGGGAAAACCATCTTAAAACCTAACCAAGAACCCAAAATTACCGAATTACCCTCTCCCCGAAACCCAAATAATCATTTTATCCCATTAAAACCCTTGTATATTAAACCTTTCCTTTCATTAACCCCCACTTCCACTTGACCCCTACCACATTCCTGTGAACCCTTCCTTTTCCCCATTGAACCCTCTAAATTTGACCCATCACCCACAAATAAAAACGCCCCACCCACAAACCCTTTAACCCCATAACCTGTTCTACCCTCTTTACCCATTTTACCCAAACAAAACAATGAACCCAGAAACCCTTCTTGGCGCCAAGTTTTCCCCCACTCTCACTGTCCCTTACTTTCCCATATACCCAGACAAGATCACATGTTTACCTATTCACGTGTATCCCCTTGCCAAGTCATCAATCCACAACTACAAATGCCAATCAATGGCTGTGGTTTTAGAAAGGGGGCACCAAGGAGTAATCAAAGGCTCTGATTGGTTTCAAGAAAAGCAAGACAGATGGTTGGTCTGGTTTGTCTCACACAAGAAGCACAAAAGAAAGCACAAGCAGAAGCAGACAATAAAGAAGACTTTTTAGTTTTTTAGTATAAAGAGGATGTTAGAGATTTGTAGAAAGTAGTCTAGAATCTCAGGTTCTAGTCCCACTTTTAAAATTTCTTTGTATTGTTAATTTCTAGTTAATGCAATTTTCAGATTTTTAAATTTCATGTTTTTTATTCATGCACTTATTCTGCCATTCCAATTTAGAGTTTGTTCTAAGTGATTTAATTCAGTTTAAATTTAGATTACAGTTGCAAAAGTGAGTTTTATTGAATCTCAGAATTTTTTTAAAACAGTTTTTCACAAGCTTTTCTACCCAAGGCAGTGTTTGGAACAGCTCATTTGTGGGTCATAAGCCCACCTTTGACCCATTTTGACTGTTAACTTAGTCGTTGTTAGTAATTTTAACGAGTTTAACTAGTGATTGCAAGTTTGAATTGGCTTGAAAGTAGCTTTTACAATTTTTTTTACTGTTATAGCAATCTGCCTAAACAGCCTTTCTACCTCTTTTTTAGCTTAGATTAAAGTAGCTTAAGGTTAGAGTTAGGATTATTAGTAGTTGCAATTAGTAGTTAGGTTGACGGTTTTTATGATTTTTTCGTTTTAGTTAGGATTTACCACCTTTCAGTAGCTTTTGTTTGCGTTGAAAAACTTCTCTTTTCTGTTTTTGTAGCGTTGTTTTGCAACCCCTTGCTCATTTAGTTTAGCTCCTAACTGGGATTTTGTGGGGGCAAAAGCTTGCCCCCCAGCTTGTCTTCAAACACCCTTAAGCTCAAAAATTTAGTTCCACTTTAACGCTTGTAGGATCGGCTTAAACTGAGCCTCGTTGGGCTGTTTGTGACTGAAACAGTATACCAGCAGCAGTACTTTTTTTTTAGCTCATTAAGTGCTTCATTTGCTCATGTGTTGTCCTTAGTGCTTACTAGATGTTTTAGATTAGAACTTATTAGGTTTAGCTTATTTGATAGCCTTTTGTAGCTTTTGTACCTTTTATCTTCTTAGTGTACCCTTAACTGTCCCTAACCAAACAGGTCCATAGGTCTTAACTGTTGAGAAAATTTGCATTAAGATAGCTTGTTTTTTTTTAGTTTAGTTTTCATTAGAACTACTTATTTAGTCTCCTTTAAATGCTTTAGTTAGTTAGATTAGATCCTTATTAGGCTTAGCTTAATTGAAGTTTTTTTTTTTGCTTGTTTTCCCTTGGACTGCCAATCATCCAAACAGCCTTAAAAATTGATTCTGCTCTCGTAAAAAGCTGTTCACATCTTGTTCTTAGCTTCTGAAAAGTTTTGGTTTTATAATAAACATTTACTTTGATCTCATCTTGAAGTTACAGAAAGGAAAAAATTAAGTAGCCAAAAAGGCAGGAGGTGGGATTCGAACCTGTGACCTCCTGCACCAAGCCGACGCACACAGCACACATCTCAGATCCAGTAGCGCCCTAGGGTCTTTTGTTTATTTCGTTCCTCATTTATTTATTTAACATAGAATTAGTTGTTTCACCTTGTAGCTTATTTAGAGCTTTTTCCAGCTTTTCTGGTTAAGCTACAATTCCCTTTTGATTTTTCTTAGGTTTTAGATAACTTAAAGTATATTTGTTGAATTTTTCAGATTTTTCCAAAATCATTTAGTATTTTTAATTAATTAATTAGTATAAAGTAGTTTTTAATTTGTAATAAATAAAATAAAAATCGAAAAAATTCCCGGCTTTTTCCTAAAATTATTTTTAGTCATGTAGAATGTAGGAAAATTGTTTTTGCACTCGTAGGACTTAAATTGCATATTTTTCACTTTTTGAGGCTCGGGATTAGCCCGGGTTTTCACATTTTTGCATTGTAGCACCCTAGTATGTAGTTTAGTATCGTTTTATTGCTCTTTAGGCTTAGTAGTAGTTTATTTAGTATTTACTTTGTTTTACTTGCTTTATTTTCACTCTCGTTCTTTATTTTGTAGAATACGTAATCCACAACCCAAATTCGTTTAACCAATTCAAGTCCTAATCACGAAACTCAACGACACCGTCAATTTCACACCTCGTTGGGACACGACCCGGGGAAATCACCTTCCCGGTATCACTTTTATCACACTCGTGAGATTTGGCACGTTAACCCTTTTCCTAAAAGGTTGATTTGTCGACTTTCAAGATTAATTTGATATTTGTGTTTATTTTAAACGAATCAATAGCTATAGCCTATAAGTCCCATATGAGCCAAGCACGTGTGCCATACGTAAGGATAGAAGAACCAAAGCTCATGCGGTGTCACGAGACTTCGATATAATTTTGTTTCGTAAAAAAAAAACATATTTTCTAAAATTCACGTGGTCCCAATGCATTGTATTTATAGTTATTGGTTAGTCAGTCCATCATTAGATGAAAAATGAACTTGATTTTCACTAATTTAACTAAAAATTGTATTTTTTTTCGGTATTTCTTATACTAAAATTAAACTTATACTACACCTTGGTTCCGTCTCTAAGCCATACGGTCACCAGTTATAAGCATTCGTTCAAATTCATGATGCACCCCAACGCTAGCGAACGTCGAGAGTTTCCGCCTACATATCATCCATCAGTCGTCACGAGAAGAGTGGTTGATCCAACGAGTGCTATTTAAAGAAAACTCGTCCATGAAACATTTTATTCTCAATGGGTGTATCAAAGTCCATGGTTCTAAAAGGCGCATCATGACGGTGTCAAGACGCCGCTAAAGCGGGAGGCATGATCTCCATGTTACGAAATAGACCAAGGCGTCGACTCTATGGTTTCCGTGAGATGAGGCGAGAAAAGGCGCGCTAAGGCGTAAGGCGTGACGAGTTTTTTTTGTTCAACTCCGATAAAAAAATATATAAAAAATAAATTAAATGAAGAATATTACATGTAAAGATAATTTCTTAACATTATTCACTATGTACAATGATTTTTATAAACTCAATATATATTAAATAAGATATAAATATATAGATATTTTCATATTTTATGTTGGCTTATACCACGGCTTAAAAACGCAAAAGCTTCGCCTTAACCGCTAAGGCGCGAAGCTTGATCATGCCGCCACCCCTCACGCTATTTAAAACCTATTCGCACTTTTACATTGGTACCTCAAAGTGAAAACATTGGTTTAATTATTGAATGGTCTACACTAATTTCCATGGTCTTTGTGATTCCAAGCTTTTTTTGTAGAGAATAAGCAACATAAACATGTGAAATTTAAAAATGATTCCCTTCATTGCTAAAAGATTGAAAGAAGGTCTTACTGACTACTGAGTGCACATCTGTACTAGCCAGCATGCAGAGTGGCCCTGTTATCCACGCGCAGATGCCCCGGACTCTCATCCCTACACTGGAGTCTGGACTAGCAAGCCCCACCTATTTCTTCCTACCCAGGTGTCCCATCCCCACCCGTGAAATGGTTGGGTTCCAGCCGGCCATCTCCCGCCAACAGATTTAATTACTCTTAATGCCGTAAAATTATAATTGACATGCTTTAATTTCTTTCGTTCTGACATAAAACATATCAAAAAACATATTGCATTTTGGTTTCTCCTCTCCAAAGTCCAAACTCGAGAGACATGCATCTTTAAGCGTGTGTGGCATGGATTTTGGTCCACAGAGACATAGTTACTTAACGGTCAGATATCAAAGTTGGAAGAAAAAAAAAAAAAAACGCTATCATATAAGACATAATAAATGCAATTTCAACACAAACTGATGTCTTAAAATCTTTCAACCCTACATACAATATCCAAAAAAGAAAAGAAAAAGTACGACACCAGCTAACCATAAACTCCAAACAGTCATCCGGATATTAACAAGACTCCCCCATCACAATCCGTCTACTTAAAAGACTCCACAAAAGGTTTCCATCAGAACATAACTAGTGGTTTTAACAAACTATAAGCTAGGTGACACCACTAAAGCTTATAAAAAGAAAAAGAAAAAAAAAAAAGTAAAAAAAAAAAAAAAAAAGAAAAAAAAGAAAAAAACTCTACATCACAAGCAGACTTGTAGTTACTTTTGCCTCTAAAAGCCACACTCAGAAATTGCAAGACCCGAAAGTTCTTTGAACTCTGAAGCTTGCTTGCAGCTCAAGTACCGATCATGATTGGTGAATTAACAAGTGAAACCACCAAACAGCATAATACTTACCCCCATGCCGACTTGCGGTCCTCTTCAAAGTTGATATGTGCCAGAATCTTCTTTCAAGCGGTTGACGTCACCCCTAACCTGTTGCAGAAAGCACCATACAATAGTCCGTAGCAGAGCAGAATCGACAACAATTTTGGTGACAAATGAGCTAGACGGGGTTGGGTACTCGGGTCAACTTGGGTTGAGACGGACCACTTGTCCAAGATTTTGAATTTTTTATAGCAATAAAGTGTGAAATATGATTTAAAGAAAAGTAAGGTACTTAATAATAGCTAAAATCTTTAAATAAAAAGAAATTAGGATGCTTTATGCATAAAAGATTGAAATAGGAAAACTTGCCTCATAGCCGTATCCTGCTCTAAATCAGCTGCGTCAACTGGATCCAGTACCATTCCGAGTTCGGCATTTGGCTACATAACACAAAACAAACCATAAAAGTATTAGTTGAATATGTTAGAAAATGTGTTATAAAACCGTACATCTATCTAATCTTGATTTACAGATCCCAAAGAAGAAAAGGCTTCCTGAATACGAAAACCCAAAAAAGCCCTTTGTCATCTTCTTGGCATCATAAGCTGCAGATAATCTTTTTTTTCAAAAACTTGAAACGGAAAAAGTATTCTATAAATAAAGGTAATGGAAAAAGTCTTGGAACCGAAACTTCAAACACCTGGATTTTATCCCCCGGTACTTTATCTAGAGCCAACAGAGAATCCACCTCACTTGAACTCCCCTGTAAAACGGGACCCGTTTTTTCCAGCCCAATCTCCTCATTCGTAACTACACTTTCGGGTTCTCCTTCTAACGGACTAACTTCCCTCCTTGACATGTATGGAGACACTGAACCATGGCTCAGTGGGCTTGGGGTCGGACTAGGGCTCGGGCCCGGGCTTATGGATTGCCTTCTTTGCGGGCTATCTTGCTCCTCGTGACCTCTTTCATCTTTTCTTTTTCTAATTGGTTTCTCAACCGCCACACCAGGCTGCTGATTCATGATTCTAGATGCCCGGGACCGTTTATAACCATTTGGAAACACATATTGAGGGATTTGTTTCCTACGAACATGGGAAACGTAGATCTCCATCCCATGTTTCCAGAACATGTACATATTGACCGAATGCCTAAACTCATCGACTGTGCCACGGATATCAAACTGTTGACCTTCTTGAACTATTTCACCTTGTTTTCTTTGTAATCCCATAAAGAAAGCATTGTGTGAACACTGTTTCGAAGGATCGACATATTCATGAGGATAAGGATGGCATTGCAGTTTTCCTTGTGTGTCTCGCTCAATCTGCAAAAAAATATATACACACAATTTCGGTTACACTTTAACGAGTTAAATGAGTAAGTTCACCCTAGACCATACCTAACTATGAAAAAGGGTGATAAATTACCATCAAGGTCAGCTGCCTCAGACGAGACTCTACCCAACCTTTCCAAGCGCGTAAATCATCTGGATCAGCAGCAACTATGTCAACCTGTAGATAGTTTTTGTAGCACTCGAAAAACATGTACGGTTCAAAAAGCTCGGGCCACTGTGCTTTATTTAGTTCTATGTCCTGCAAAAGACAGCGACACTCAGAAACTAGTAAACAAGCCAAACGAGAGTAAAACACACTAACGAGCCCGCCCATTTTGCCCCCTCCAATTGAAATACAATACACCAGCAGTAATCTCACCTCACATATCCGATTACCCAACAGAAACTGCTCGGTCATAACACGAAGTGTGCTAGTTGAGACATTATAGCTAGAATTCATGCAAGGGTAGGCAGGTGTAATTATAGGCATATGGTGAGTTTTGTCCTTCGGATTCTTACGAGGGTCCCATACAGTAAATCCAAGCTCTTCCTCTTGTATCGCACAAAGCATAACGGGATTTGGCCATCGCCACTGTGTATAAACCCTGAAAAATCGAGACACCAGCATACTGGGAACAGCATTTGGATAAAATTGACAGACCCGTGCAACAAGAAGAGCCCAGTTCACGCCACCAAGAAAACCAGTCACCTGAAGCAGAAAACAAGTTAACTTGTAGATGTAATAAATTGCCTTGTCAAGGGGGTGCTTGGATTCGCGAACTCGGAACAAATTTAAAGATTCAAAACAACTTACATTTGAATAAACGCCACGTCTTTTAGCCCAAAACTTTAAGCAGCGAAGTGTTGTACGAAAATGCTATATATTTATAATGAAACAAATACATCAAATTTTAACAATAACGCATGCATAAACCCTTTTAAATCAATGACAAACAACCAGCAACAGTCACCTCAACATTCGGAACATGTTTAAGAATTTGATCTGCAACTCTGCAGCCATTAAGACTACGAACAGTTGGCTCGTCAACATTATACAGCACGGATACATCAGAAATATCCAGGTCCTGTTAAAATAATAGATACAATTTCAGTCATGGGTGAATCAACCACTTCATCACGTCTCTTCAATCCCAAAGAAGCTTATTGCCCTACTAGTTACTCCAAGACTCACGCATAACTAAAGCACTATATGCAACAGCCTAACGTGTAAAGTCGAAACTAATATTAATTAATTAATTTCCGCACTGCAATTAGAGAAAAACAACGGCAATCATGACATTTTCTACACAACTAACACTACATGTCAATTTTCAACGACCAATAGAGCTTAAGAGAGTGTTTGGATTAGTTAATTTACATAGCTTATTTTCTAATTGTTATCAGAGCAAAATAAGCTCATCTGAGTGCTTAGACAAAGTAAAGGGAATTCAGCAATTAAAAAACAAGTATAAACTAGATGGGTTTCATATGTAATCATGTTAAGAGAAGGCACCTAAGTTGCACGCAAGGGAGAAAGTGACAAAAACAAGATATAAATGAGCCAACTTACATCTGGGACGACTAAACGAGAAATGCTAGCATAAAGAAGATCAATAGATATCCCATCGAATTTAAATTTCATAACCGGTACATGGGCACTTGGAACTGGTTGAAGTTCAGTAACTTCCTCAATCTTTGTCAACATCTCATGCAAAACAAAGAAGAAGTCTTCCTGAAGTATTAAAAGAAATGAAAAATTAATGTCAGAAAGGCATGTACGGAGTATAAGAGAATTCCCCCAGGCTTCAACTGAATTTAGATAAAAGAACTCACATCTCGATTTACATAAGATGGCCCAACACACAAGGTATCAATGTCTGCCCCAGGACCATGAACCTACCACCAAAGTTACAGAACACAGCTTTAGATTACAAAGAAAAAAGCATATCACCAGAACACCACAAAAAATGCAAACACCAACCGAGCTATATCAATTTTGTTCTTGTCATTTTGTTTACATATAAAAGTTGTACATCAAATAGAACAAACAAAAGACAAACTTCATAGCATCATTCATAAAAGGCTTTCTTACCCCAAGTCGATAAGAGCCAAAAGTAAATATCACAGCATTTGCATCTTCCACCATCTGGTCTGTGTACCCTCGAATGCGAGTAAGTTCCTTCACCCAATCGGTTACGATCTACACCAAATCAAATAAGAGAACATAGACATGTCAACATCATCTAACCTTGAACGAACCAATTCATATGTGAAAACCCACTGATCCCTCGACCATAGTCCATAGCAAAGATATATACCACAGCAAGTAACTAGTCAACATAATACATGCACAAAAGGCATCTTTTCAGATGATCTACCATACAGAGAGAAACATTCACGTTTTCATCACTTCTCTTCCCTTTATTGCGAATAAAAAATCTAATAATCAAAGATACTCTACATGTATATTAGCATTTCTATACATGCAGTATATCCTCTCTTTTTAAACAACATCAATGCACAATCGCCATTCATATTATTAGACTCTTCAGACATTTCTTATACAATTTACCAACTACTCATTACAGACTATGGATCATAAGTTCCAACAAAATCTTAAGTCGTCAAATACACTCAAAACAATCCAGAGGTTGTATAAACTATAAAGAACTTTCATAAATGTTGATATTGACTAAAAGATTAAGCTAATAAGTTCGTCTAAATTCTAAATCATGCACATCTAGATTAAAATCATGACAAATAATCATCAAGTAACTCTTAGTTTAGTAGACTAACCACCCATTCATATTGTAATATTTCAACACCTGGGCGGTGTTTGTTTTAGCTTTTATATGGGACTTATAGCCTATCTAACCAAAATAAGCCCACTGAAGTGTTAGATAAGCTTCCCCATACACCCCTCCGGCGGGATTGGGTATTGTTTTTGAAGTGTTAGATAAGCTTATAAGCTTAGGCTTTTAAACTTAAATGAGAATGGTTTGAGAAGTCCCGCTTTGTGGCTTTAAGCCAATGGCTTATGGGCTTATATAAGTTATAAGCCTTTTTGCACCTTTCTAGCATAAGCTAATAATAAAGAATCAAGAATAGTTTAATTAATGATCTTATTCAACATAAACAAAAAGCTACTTGTTAAACATAAGCTTTAGCCTAACAAATAAGCCTAGTGACACGCCCCCTTACACAATCTACAAACTACGCGTTACAGCCTATGAATCCTACATCCTAACACAATTATAATTCGTCAAACCAACTCGAAACTAATCATTGCAGTCAAAGATTGTATAAAGTGCTTAGGGGGTGTTTGTTTCTGCTTATATAGTGAGCTTATTGCTTATGTGGTTTTCGGCTTATGTTTCATAAGCTCACTTTTTGTGGCTTATTTTGAAACTTTTCAGCTTATCTGCTTATATAAGCTGTCATGTCATAATAAACTTACATAAAGCTGAAAAGTTTCAAGATAAGCCACAAAAAGTGAACTTATGAAACATAAGCCGAAAACCAAATAAGCCATAAGCCCACTATATAAACTGAAACAAACAACCACCATAATCATACATGTTGATATTCACTAAACAATAAAGGTAACAAACTCGATAAATACTATATCAACTAACTCTAAAACCAACAAACACAAAACGCAAATATCAACCTGCTTGATTCGACCGAGAACAACCTCCCGTTTCGCCCTTTCTTCCTCACTTTCGTACAACCCCGCGTCTACCAAAAACTTATTCAGCTTTTTAGTTCTTAACAAATCGGCCTCGGTGGGTCCCATTAAAGATAAAGGCTTAGTAACGCCGTGTTGCCTTGGCGAAACTAATCCCTCTGATCCCACCATTACTACTACTACTACTAATATCCCCCAATCTCAAAAAATTTTAATTAAAAGAAAAAACACCTAATTAAAATTTATTTTTTTTAATTTCACAAAAAAACTGATCAATTTTTTTTTTAAAAAAACTATGAAATTAAGAATAAATTCAGCAAATTCAATTTTATAATTGAGTTAAAAATTTATTTAAAAACCCTAATTTCACAAAACCTATTTTTTCTATTTTTTTTTTTTTTTTTTTTTTGGGAAAATTAACCAAAAAATAAAACCCTAATTCACAAAAATTGAACGATCTTTTTTTGTTTTTTTTGTTTTTTTTTTTTTTTTGCAATTCTTTAACAAATATATGGATTTAAACACAAAACTGATGAATCTAAAAAAAATTATTTAAATTGTACGGATAGAAATGAAAATCAGAATAAATTTCAATTGAAACCCTAATTTTTATTAAAATATATATATAAAAAAAAACACTTTTTTTGGTAATTTTGAAGTAAAATAATGAAACTGGATACAAATTTTATAAAACTGAGATTTTAATTTCAAAGATCAGGGATTTGATTGAAAACTGGACCAAAATTGATGAAAATTGGATTTGAAAATTGGGGGTTTGATATGGAGTGTGATGTATTGAGTGAAATTGATGTGAATTATTTGATTGAATTTGAAACCCTAATTTAATTGTTTTGGGGATTATTTTGGGGATTTTGGGGAAGAAGAAGGACAAGAAGAAAACGCGTGTTCGAGATAAATCGCACTTTCTTCTACTTACTTGTTTTTTTAAAGTTTGTGTTTTCGGCTTTGCAAGATCGTAATCGTAGGATTGGATCGTGATCGTAAGATCCTATGAAAATGTATATATTTTTGTATAGGGGTTGTAGTTTTATATTTCTATATAATATTTCATATGATAAACGAATCTAAATGGATGATAAAAGAAAAAGTTATATGTTCAAGTATCGTAGTAGTAGAATATTAGATATATTGCAATGCATACTTGCACAAAGTTACTACATACGTGCCTACTTCTTGTTTTAATGATTTTTTTATTATAGGTTTTTCGTGATAACATTTATTCAAAAAGATAATGTTAATTTATTAGTACGTGATTCTGTAAATTTTTTGTTACAATATATAGATTAATGCAAAAAGATAAAAGGATTGTATCTGAAAATGAAACGACATAATTTATAATAGAAGGCAACACAATTTTTTTTTTATGGCCAAATAAATTAAATTAGAATATTCTGATAATATTACTGAATTTTTTTTTTTTAGTGACCAAATAAATTAAATTAGAATATTAATGCTTTTATATGTAACATAAAAAAAATATGAACAAAATTGGGTCAAGTATGTAGATAGTTTACTTAAAAACAAGCTTCGACATTTACAAAGAGCGAAATCGTTTTTCATAATAAAACCAAAAAGACACATCCAAACTATTTCTAAATAGTCTATAAAAACATAATGATTTTACACTCATTAATCTTGCAAGAGAAAATTAATCAACAACACTAAAATAATATTTTTTTAAAAAACTTCTTAGTCATTGGGTTTTAAGACATGAGCTTATACTTAATAAGTTAATATACCCAAAAAAAAAAAAAAAAAAAAAAAATAGGCGATCCTATACGATCAGATCCGATCCTACGATCCTACGCGCGATCCTACGATCCTGCTGCGATCCTATCTGGATTACGATCTTGTTAAGATCATGATCGTTTTTTGTGTGTAGGATCGTAGGATCGTGCGATCCTACGAGCAGGATCGCGATTTTGACAACCTTGATTTTTTTATTAATGATTTATTACTATTAAACAAGCATTCTGTACCTGAAATAAAAATTTTCAATCAACCATGCTTTATAATCTGAAACGTTTTATGTGATGATAAATGTACGGATGCGAAAAGTTTTGTGCCGCATATTTCAACTCTTTAGAATATTATAGTAGGGTACCCGCGCGTTGCGACAGTCAATAATATTATGGGGTTATGGTCAAATTAGTTGATAGTGGTCCGTAATCACAAGTAAGTAGAAACATTTTTTTAATAAAATATATATGTAATAATCAACACCTCGTAATAAATAAATAAAATATATTTTTGAACATGTTTGTATCATTAATGTTGTTTATTACACTTGTCTCATATAGATAAAAGATATAAATGATAAAAGATATAAATAAAAGAGTGCTTATAATGTATATACATCTTGTAAAGTATATATTTATGAAAATATTCGAATCATTAATATTGTTTATAACACTTGACCCACATAAATAAAATATATAAATAAAAGAATCCTTATAATGTAAAGAAAACTTACATGTTTAAGCAATCATTTAGAGTTATTCATGAAAAGTATAATAATTTAATATAATAATATATTAATCATTGAATTAGCACTTAGCACTTTGCACATTTGCATCATTTATCTTAAAAAAATTGTCTCGATTTTTACAAAAAAACTATTTTTTACTTTTGTGGTTAATTTTATTTAAAATAATTCAAAATTTATTTATATTAGTTCTCGAAACACTCTTACGATATAATAATAGTTTTGGAACTTTTTAGTTTTGCATACATTTTAAAATCATATTCATATATGTGCATTTTTACATTAAAACTAAACTAATTCAAAAAGAAATTATAAATGAAGCATTAAAATGTTGTGGAAGATAAATTAGTAAAAGCTATGTATTGTGTACATTATGCATTAAAAAGTGTAATGCTTAAAAAATATATTAATGACATCTTAAAAAAAATTAGGAGAGAGGGTGCTAAATGCTTTATAAGTAGTATAGATATGTGTAATATGTATAAAATCAAATAAATTATCACTTGTGAATTTACATCTTTGCATCATTTGTCTTAAAAAAATTGTCCTGACTTTTACAAAAAACCGTTTTTTACTTTTTTGGTTAATTTTATTTAAAATAATTCGAAATTTATTAGATTGGTTCTCGAAACACTTTTACGATATAATAATAGTCTTGGAACTTTGTAGTTTTGCATGCATTTTAAAATTATATTCATTTATATCTACATTTTTTCATTAAAACTAAACTATATCAAAAAGAAATAATAAATGAAGCATTAAAATATTGTGGAAGATAAATTAGTAAAAGTTATGTATTGTGTACATTATGCATTAAAATGTGTAATGCTTAAAAAACACATTAATTACATCTTAAAAAAAATTAGGAGAGAGGGTGCTAAATGCTTTATAAGTAGTATAGATTACTATAAAATATTAAAAAAATATATGTATTTTTTCTTTTTTTTTAGCAAAGTTTTTTTTCCTTAAAAAGAAAGGAACAAATAGGAGATAAGTAATAATGTTTTTATTTATTTATTTACTTTTTTTTTTTTTTTTGATAAACATATATTACCAAATAAACATCACATTATTGAGCATCCATAGGCTGGTTTAAGGTGGCACAAAGCCATCATACACTTCATCACAATGTCATCTGACGATCTTCTAGCTAGCTCATGAGCCACTCAATTCCCTATCACGCCATACAAAGGACCAAGAGCATGAAGTAAAAGAGCAACATAATCGACGAATATGTAAGAATACACTCCTAATATGTAGCATCTCCTTGTGTGGAAATGCGTCGACAAGGATAGTTGAATCCGTCTCTAAAATAACATCCCTGAACCCCTTAGCAAGAGCCACCTGGATAGCCCAAAGAATAGCATTTGCTTCGATCTCAATAACCGAAGTTGGGTAGGCCACCCGTCTATTTCCCGCCACCAGAACCGACCCGTTATGGCACCTCATCACAAAACCAATTCCCGCAACATCATTTCTACTTGATATCCCACCATCCGTATTAATCTTCATCATTCCATTAGATGGAGGAGACCGTGATACAAATGATTGTATGATTACTTGAAAGATTGTGGAATAAGAGATGCACATATATTTGAGGTGTATGTATATGTATATTTTTTAAAAGATCTGATCGTATGAAAATGTAGCTTACTTGTCATATTTTATAGTAATAATTATGACTATGAAATCTCAATGATTTTCGCATCACTTTAGTAACATCAATCTGAGATGAAAGAAATATGCAACGGAGGGAGCAGTGAAAAGACCGGCTACGGCACCGATGATGGCCACAAGTGCTTCAATGATGGTGGTCTCACCATCATTAATGTGCAAATTGTTAGACATCGTCACATATTCGACCTTCAAAGCAGGTGAGGGAGAAACAACATCGTAATCGCCGCAGGTAACAACAATGGAAAATGAAATGATGATGACGATGCGGGGAGACATTTTTGTAGATGCATGTAGGAAGGAATGAAGGAGGAGAGATGATTTTTGAAATCGAAATGATGATGATGTTGATGATGATAAGGGGCTATTCATCCATAAACACAATAGAATCCATTTCTTTACCACAAACCTTAGGTGTCACATTTCCACTTCTTTGGTACCCGAAACCAAACCTTCTACAAACAACCTAATCACTACGACTAATACGCCGACAACGATTTCTATGATCTTCAAGGTGTCATTGCCCTCGGATTTGTTAAAGTTGTTATTAACCATCATATTGTTTATGGGGTGTATATAAGTTTAATGTGAGTTCTTGCGAGTTTCATATATGATTGTATATTTGAAAAGGCGGATTAGCTCACATTTTTCTGAGAATGAGCATATGCTTTAGTTGATAAGCTCATTCCAGAAAAGAACCACGGGCTGCTTATCGGCTTTTCTATATGTGACTAAACTGATAGGCCGTAAATAGTTTAATCTAGAAACACGCTTAGATTTGAATATTTAATATTATGGTTTGTGGATAATTATCAAGTGATTTATTAAGATGGGGTTTGTGCTATGCTAATTTTGATATTGGATTTTACGGTAAGGGGGTGTTTGGATTAGAGTTGTTTATAGGCTTAACAAGATTTGGACAAGTTAATAATCCCAGATGTTTTCTGGGTATGGGCATATTAGCTTGAGTTAATGGACTTGAATAAGCCATATGTTCACGTTGATATGTGAACCTTTCTAGTATTTAAAGTTGATAAGACGTAAAGGAATTGTTAGGTCACTAGATTTACAACACAAGCTTAATAGAAAGAGATAAGGCGATTGAACAATTATCCAAACACACACACACGTTAAGAATGTAACCGGTTATGCGTAGATATGTGTGAAAGAGACTAAATTGAACAACCAACCCTCAAGTGAGGGTTATACAAGAGTATTTATAGGAGGGAAGTTAGGGCAACACTCATAGTTCCCATCATTTTCCTTATTGGGCTAGGCCTAGGCTTATGGGCCTTCTACATAAGCCTAAGGCTAATAACAAACATAAAGGCCATAATTAAGCTAACTATTACATGTGAATCACTAACACTTGATTAAGGTTTAGGAGTGATTCCAACAATCTCCCCCTAAGCGTTAGTGATGAATGATTATGAACGGTGAAGGTGTTGATGTAATAGTAGCTTTGACGTCTTCTGACATTCTTCTTTCTTGTGAGAAGAATTGCCTTGATTCGAACAATCTCTCCGGTGTAGAGAAATTGTCTTCTTTGAGCAGTTACGCTTTTGGCGTCATATTTGTCTTTGTTCTTTGATCATTGTTCTTTGTGATGGTAGTGATAGTATGTTGTTGTTGTCGCATCAAGTCGCCTCAGTGCTGCTTCACTTTGCTCAGGTGACTCCATGTCATTCTTCAACATGCTCATACGCTCTTTGGCGTTGGATTTGATCTTGATGAAGTTCTTTAAGTCTTTAACTTTGTAGATTCTTTGGTTTGACGAAGAATCATTATGACTTTTGTGTTGCTTTTAGATAGAACTTCCATTAGTGATGATGTTGGTATGAGCATGCGAAGAATCTGCACGATCATTCCGCTCCAGAGCTTCCATAAGAAGAAAACATGAAAGAGGTTAGTAATAAGCGGATTCCGGCACTTACAAGTTTGAACTTCGAGAGTGTTAACAGCATAGTGTGAAAACACAACTCTAATTCTCACAAAGGCGTTCTGAACGGAGTCCCACAAGTGAGATAACGCGATGTACTGAAGTACATCTACGGTTCAGATGAGTCGCTGAGGTACACCGAAGCATCACCTCACGACGTAGACCGTTTGAGATCACTAAGCGTAATCCACGGGGAGTTACCGAGCGACTGTCGGGGTTGTTTGATGTTGACCCTGGCAGGAGTTTCCATTCAATCATTGAGAATCACAGATGTGAACCTCTCATAAATGTTCTAGACAGTTGCTAAGATCTGAAGGACTCGATAACGTACCACCGATGTTCTTATTGTTGAACACCAAGTGATGAAATGTCAAGTGTACCTAAGAGATATTTTGATGAATCTCGTGGCTCTAGACTCAATAGTGCATTTTGGTTTTCTGAGCGGAGACTAGGGAGAGGGTCTCCTTCTTCAATACCAGCAATCTCTAAGAAAGAAAGCCGATAGTTTACGTAGGGTTCCCTGTGAGAATTAAACAAGCTTCTATTGAGAGAAAATTGAGTGGCTAAGAAGGTTTAGTGCATGCGTCCTTTGGGTCCATGACGACTTTTAGTCTTCAATACCGGCGTCATCAAGTGACAACCAGTAGCATATGAATTGAACCCGGTGTTTGCCCTAAGTTGAATAATCTGGAGGGCTATTTCTTTTCACCCTTTTCTTTGCATTTCTTTTTAATTCTTCAACTCCTTCTTTCTCCGATTCTCATTTTCTCCTTTTTATAATCATACCTAAGGACTTCTAAATTCTAACTATTGGTAGTGTCCTTGGGTAGATCCCTCCGGCTCTGGCGGATCATAGGACGGTTATTCCTAACCTTAATCACCTTATAACTCCATTGCCATAAAACCATTTTCAAGAAAAATCTCTCAAAGGGTTTGTAGATGAAAACATGTTTGAACCACTGTGAGAGTTTTATCTTTTAGCAAATACTCCCCTCACATGTGCTTTAGAGTTTTGACGGAAATCTGCACAGTGAGGGAAGAGCTCGCACTTTTGAATTGATCGACTCAAGATAGACATTCCCCTGTGAGACACGGTTACGTGGCATAGTTAAAGAGTTGCATTGTCAGCTTTTAGGTGACAACTAGCTCTAATAACTATCTTGAAGGTGTGGACAACCCCGAAAGGTTGTTAAACCCGTCAAGGTTCATATCTACCAAGAGTTTCTCGAATGGTACATTCTACTCGGACAAGTCCTTTGCGAGACACGTTTACATTACTAGCGAACTAGCTTGAAATTATTACCCGTCCCGGACAAGTCTTTTTGAGTTACTAACAGTTAATATCTCGTCAATTCATGGGTTAAGTCTATAGCACAAAGATTCATTTGCATTTACACAACATATTTCTTATCACGTATTTTCTCCCCCTCAAAAATGGCATATAAAATGTTATTTTTGAAAAGTTGAGAATAAATATGACCATTTCGAGTGTTGCGGGAAGAATGACCACTGTGAACAATTAGTGAACAAAGATTTTAGTCAAGTACTCCCCCTCAACGAGTGATATAAACGGTTGAGGTTTTGAAAATCATAAGGAAAGTACTTGTTCTTTTGAGCAAAACCTTGAAAAAGTGAAAGGTTTGATAGGTTTTACTCAAAAGTAAGAAGCTTTCGCTCCTTTTATAAGGATTGTGGCACTGAAACGTACCACTGGGTCCTTTCTTGTCAAGAACGGGTTGTACACTGTAATGTGTGCACAAGCCATTGACATAGAAAATCACACATCCAAAAGTATAATGAAAGAAGCAATTCAAGGGGTACCGGGTAGTCGAGAGATGTTTCCAGGGGTGTGAACCGGGCGTTGAAAGCGGTGATGTTAATCTGGGTCGACCTCCAACATAGCTTTCCAATCTTACGAGGCTGATCCCTTCGATACAACCGTTCATCAATCATCGTGATGATCCTCTTCACATCCCCGATCACGAGAATTCCATCGCTTAGGAGACCCAATCTTCTGATGTGTATCCTGCAACCGATAAGCCAAACCGTCCCTAACCATCTTCAAAGTGTGATCTCCAAACTTGTGAAGATCTCTACACGCCATTAAGCAATTTCTTTGAAGTTCACTGCGGTAAACGACGCCGAATGGTTTCCTGATGAGCGTATATTGTGAGATCTGGTTGATGTCGGGAAGATCAAGCTGCGGTAGAGTGAGGTTGACACGGGTCTGATAAGATTCAACTGCAAGCTGGAGATCTTCTACACGTTCTTTGATGACTATGCGTCTAATGAAGATGAGCAATGACTTGATGAATTCACGTTGTACTTGGTGGAGAATTGTCTCATACGACCCTGTACTTTGGCAAGGTACATGTCTTCAATGTCGTTGATAGACAAATTCTCAAAGTCAGCTTGAGAGAATGCATAATCCCTTTCGTCTTGCCTTTTGACCACAATCTTCTTGAGAAAGGTGTAGTCCCATTTGGACGAAAGATCAACGTGTTTGATGGCAACGATACTCTTTGTATTGAACACTTCATGTTGAGATTTCGAACTGGCGCTTCGTAGTAGATTCTTGGCGTTACGGCCAATGATGAATCCCATACATTGCATCTCGGTTGTACTCTTCCACTTGGTTGGAGAACAAGTGGTTAGATCTTTCCTCGATGGCTATGCGTTCGAGTAAATTCTTTTGGGAATGGAAGTGTCAGTAATGTAGCGTATTTCCTTGAACCATCGCCACCGTGTAGAAGAAATTCCAGGTCTTTGTTAAAGAAATATCTTAATGGAATTCGAGGCTCATCTGGTTGGCCAATTGTAGGTAGAGGTTTAGACCAGTCGGTGTAATATGGAGGGTTGTCCCGTTTGGTAAAGTCGATGTTTGCTTCTGGGTTGAGCCAATCCATGTTGTTAGACATAGCTCGAGCAATGTTTTCAAGGTGATATTCGACCTCGATGGCACTTTCGAGCTATCTTTTAACAGTTGAAAAGCTTCATTCTTGATTCGCCTCAACTCAGATTTCGTCATCTTCTTTATTCGAAATTTTTCTTGCAGTAACTTAGCATGCTCCAATGTATTACCGTCTACGGATCTTGACCTTCAGAGGGTAGGAGTGGAATTAACAAGTGTAGAAAACCATTCAAATTCTTCCGTTGTATCTTCATCTAGCCATGATAGGACGTCGGCCTTGGCGCCTTCTTCTTCTTTTCTTAGGCCTAGATGAGGGTTCGGTTTCGTACTTTGTCGGTGAGGGGGTTGTTGTTGGGGCTCATGATATTCCTCATCGTCACCACCCGTATACTCAAAGTGATCGCCGGTTTTAGTGCAGGGGTGGTGGGTCAAGAATCTGAGGTTTATCTGCATAAGAGGGAGGAGGGGATCTTTGTTGAGCAGGAGTCCTTTGTGGTGGAGGCTGTAATGAATACTTAATGGAGGATGATTCACCAGACTTCTTTGTGCGTTTGGGCTCTTTATCCTTATCCTGATCTTTGTCTTCATCTTCTCTTGAACGCTTAGGCCTTACAGCTTCTTCTCTGAATGAGGACTTGAGTTGGTATTCCAGCAATGCTTCAAACAGTTTAGCTTCATGGGAGGCAAACGTTGCAGAGCGTTTCGACATTTGAGCTACGAGCCGGTTCACCAATTCATCATCTGAGAAGATTGTGGATTCAATTGGATTGATGCTCAAACTCATCGGAGTTGATTTCATGGCTTGCTTGGCTAAGTGTAAGAGATTTGGATACAGTTGTATACATCTCCTTTGTTAGTTTCGGAACGACCTCCATAAGGAACTTATGAGAGTATCCTTTAATCATCTCGTCCATGCTTCCTTGAAGATCATCCTTCATAAGCTTCTGGACATACTCCCTTTCAACTTGCATCTTGTCTTGCGCATCATGAAGATCTTGTATTTGATCGCGAAGAAATTCATTTTCTTAAAGAGAATATCTTTCTTTCTGACTCGTTTGACAGCTTTAACGATTCGATTCTTAGATTGAGAGATCCAAGATGGAGTTGGCTTCTTCACTGATTTGGATGATGATTTGGTTGATTTCTTTGATGGTGGTGGTGAAGAGTGAGAAGATGAATCGATGATGAAGAGATGTGAGGAGACTCGGATCCTTTGGTGGCTCAAAGTTTCTTCCTTTGACCGTGCGGGACTATCTAGAAGAAACTTATCATATCAACATCTTCTTCATTTCAGGACTTAGCTTGTTCATCGGCTTTGGCTTTGGCTGCAACTTCTTCATCGACTTTTTCCTTCTCTAACTTTTCAAATTCAGGTTCTTCAAGAGTGTCCTCCACACGTGTTTTTTGTTGTGTCAAAGTGGTGGCACGGATCCCTTATCGGGTTGATTAACGCGCATCGGGACCGGTGAAGGTTGAGCTCCACCACTCGACCCTACGGGGCCACCCATTTGTTCTTGAGCAAATTGTTGTGCAACGTGTTGAAGTCTAACGAATTTGAACTTCTTCATGTATGATTTATCCAGTTGCTCTTCATCATAGCTTGAGCTTTCTTCATAAGGCACAAGTCTTGGAGTCTTCCCTTTTCCTTGATCGGCTGGAGGACTAGGAGGTTTAGATACCGTTGTAGTGTCATCTTTAGCGGTTTGAGTAGAAAATCTCTTCATCGATCAGGTGCCCTCCGAGTCCTCGTCCATTAGCTTTCTCTGCGGTTCGGGCTTAGATACGGGAATAGGAACAGCTTCCTTGGCGGGAACTGTCCCCTTTCGTGGAGGATTCCTCCTGGGAACATCCTCGACTCTCGGTGCTTGCGGCACTTCCTCTTACGGTTTTCCTTATAGGTGTACGGAAGACTTCTCATCGAGACGACCAACTTTGCCTTCTCTTACTGCTACCAGATACCTTTTGTATGTCTCGAGCTTTTTGATTTCATTAGTCAGAAGGTGATCAGGTAACTGACACCCTGTTTCTTTGTTGGCGATTCCTTGATTCTGACTGATAGGGTAGGCTCAGTCAACATATCGTGATTGTCGGGGTCATTGAGCCTCTTGGGAATATCATGATGAAGTCAAGTGCTCTCGGATCAACAGTTTTGTGTATCAGACATAGGGAATCTTTGAGCCAAGTTTCTTGAGAAATGACATCATGTCTTCCCATATCAGTGCTTCAATTTCGATGTCCTTTTTGTTGATTAATGACCAGAAGATTTGTAGTTCTATGAGCTTGGGATGCTCATAGCCACTATCACGACCAGAGACGTATTTGGTAATGATGATGTAGAGGGTTCTCCACGGTTGAGGAATGTTCTTAAGCTCTACATGAGAGTGCTTAGTGATTATTCTTGAAGCTTCATCATAGCCAATATCAATCAGAATTTCGAGCTGTCTCTTCAGTAGGAGTGGCATAGAAGTCGGTTGGCTCGATTTCAGGAATTAGAAGAACAGCCCGTAGATCTGCATGTGTGATGGTGATCTGTTTGTGATTAAGCGTCACAGTCACCGCACTTTGACCTTTGATCCTTTGCATTGAATTCCAGAATTGTTGAATGTAGATCTCTATACGATAGCGAGTGTGAGAGCATGTTCTGGTACGGATGATTATTTAGAATATCCACAGCAATCAGGCAGGAAGATTCTGAGCATGAAAGAGTTTCAAAGTCAACTCTTAGATTGTTCTTTCCAATCTTTCTCGGATAGCCATTAGGGAAGATATCAACAATGGTGAGAATCTCAGATGCATCCACATTCAATTGAGTAGCCATGTCGTGATCTGAAATAACATTAGCCAAAAGAACCAACATATCGAAAGACATAATGTTAGTCAACAGAAGGTTTTAATGTCTAATTATTGAACGTATAATGTCAATGGTTGTTACGAGTCCAAAGTCACTTGTATGTCTAATAGTTCAATGACGTCGTGAAACGTTTCGTGAGTTAGTTAAGTTTAAATTTTATGTTATCACTTATTAATCACAACATATAGAACGTTTAAGCTTATTAGTGACATTATTGGTTCCGTGATGATATGATTTGTTTATTTACAAGTATGTACACTTAACAATTCATAATTAAGGTCAATCAAGGCTTAGGCGTAGATATGGCAAAGTTACGCGTAAACAGGAGTGGTATATGCGTAGGCGCAAGCTTATGCGTAGAATCCTTACTTACGCGTAAGACATGTTACATGTAGGAAAAGGGGACTTTAAGCGTAGAGCTTACGCGTAGGCGTATATAAACCTTACGCGTAAGGCTTACTCGTAAGAGTAGACCTTATCGCGTAGAGGTCCTTGTTTACGCATATCCTTCACGAGGATCGCGTAGTCCCTTTGTAGAACCTTACGCGTAGTGCTACGCGTAAGATTTCTCTTACGCATAACTTTCTACGCGTAAGGTGATCCTTATCGCGTAGAGTTACAAAGACCTTGATTACGAGTTTTATGTGTAGCAAGCCTGAAATAAAGACATCATATCATCAATCCTAACACATATATTCATTTTAAGACAGATCATGGCATGAAACTCATTTTACAGTTTACGCGTAGAAAGTCATACGCGTAAGTCAAAACCCTAAAGTTTATGTATTACGCCTATGATTTCTAGCCATAGGAATTGCACCAAACATTTTCTAATAAGTCTTAGATGTTGTGAGAGTGTAATAACCAAGTTTTAACACCCAAATAGTGGTGAATCAAAAGTACCAAAAACTTAAGAACATTAAACCCTAATTTCCAATTTTCAATCAATTAGTGTTTCTGGGTTGTTATAAGGCCTGGATATCATCAATTCAACATGATATTAACATCGCACAACAATCTTTTTGACCAAATACAATCACATTTGAAAACCTTCAAAGCCACGCATAAACCCTAATTTTCAAAGTCACTCAATTCGTGTATCTGGGTATGTTTTAGTGATAAAAATGTGTTCATTGATGTAAGAAAAGCATTTTGACACAATCATTTTAACCACAAACACCCATTCTTGATTGAGTGTTCATACGCTTATGCGCAGAACACTAAATCAATCATAGACAAAAATTTGACCGTTGGGTTTGTATAAAAATCAAAACCAATGTTTGTAAACACGTTAAGATCATAAAACAACTTACAAATTGATGATCCAAAACACGGATTTCTTGAACGATTTGTATGCGTAGATTATGTTAGGTTTGAGTATTAAATGTGATGTGAGAAGTTAGGTGTGGGAGTTTTATTAAAAAACAGTTTACACTTTTGACAGTTTTGGTCCCTCCACCTTTTCCTTTTTCATACAAAGCCATTTAACTTCCATTATGGTTACCAAACGAAAGATTTTGAGAAAGAAACTTGACGACACTCCCCCTTGACTTAAGAAAATAATGAAAGGTTATAAATTTTAGTCCGAGGAGTGTCAGTTGAACCAGAAAATGTACCACCATTGATAAAAGAAACAACCAAAATAAGGTAACATGCAAGTACACGAATGTTTTGAAACAGTTAAGAGTTTATTTTCTCCCCCTCAACACTTGATCGGAAAAATACTGAATTTTGAAAGATTGTAGTGTTGACGGAAGAAATGTACTTGCAATGTTGAAAGAAAAATTAGATAGAAGAATATTTTTTGTTGTTTTATCATGTTTTATATTTTTGTATTTTGTTTTTGAAAAAATTATTTACAAGAGATGTTTTGGTGTGTTTGACAGGTTTTTAAGATTGTTTTAGGAGGTCATCCAATTCCTCTTGAGTCAAACACCTCATACCAATCCGGTGGACCAACTCATTAAACCTAGCGGGAGGCAAGGCTTTGGTGAGAAGATCTGCCAATTGGTATTCTGTACCCACAAAATATAATTCAACAGTACCATGTTCCACGTGGTCCTTGATGAAATGATATCGAAGATCGATGTGCTTTGATTTCGAATGCTGAACTGAGTTGCACGAGATCGCAATAGCACTCCGATTGTCGCAGTACATCGGGATTTTGTCAAATACGTAACCATAGTCTTTGAGTTGTGTTCTCATCCAAATGACTTGAGCACAACACGCCAACATGGCTACATATTCTGCTTCAGTTGAGGACAGCGATGTACAATCTTGCTTCTTCGATTGCCATGACACCAGTTTATCACCAAGGAATTGTAAAGCTCATGAAGTACTTTTCCGTGAGTCTAAGCATCCTGCGTGGTCAGCGTCTGAAAAAGCGATTAGTTCAAAACCATAATCCTTCGGATACCAGATTCCCAAATTAATGGTTCCCTTGATGTATCGGAGGATTCTTTTAGCCTCGAAGAGGTGGGTTTCAGTTGGTCGTGGCCGATAACGGGAGCATAAATAAACGGCAAAGACAATATCAGGTCTGCTAGCTGTTAGATACATGAGAGACCCAATAATACTACGGTATTTTGTAGGGTCCACCAATTTCCCATGTAAATCAGCGTCTAGCTTCTTGGTATGAGCCATTGGTGTGGCATAGGTGTCGCAGGTTTTCATTCCAAATTTGTTTAACAATTCAAGGGCATATTTGGACTGACTCAAGAAAATACCACGGGGTGATTGATGAACTTGTAATCCTAGAAAGAATGTAAGTTCACCCATCATGGACATTTCAAAATTTTTCTTCATTAGTTTTGCAAAAGCGATTGAGTACTTTTATGTGTAGACCCAAAAATGATGTCATCCACGTAAATTTGAACAATTAAGATATGTGCCCGTGATATTGTATAAAAAGAGTAGGGTCAACCGAACCTTTGGTGAAATTATTGGCAATGAGGAAAGATGATAGCTTATCGTACCATGCCCAGGAGCTTGTTTGAGACTATACAGAGCTTTGTTTAGTTTGTAGACATGGTTCGGGAACGCGGGATCAACGAATCCTTCGGTTGGTGACATAAACCGTTTCTTTTAGTTGTCCATTTAGAAGCGGTTTTGACATCCATCCGAAGACCGTCATATTCATGTGAGCCGCGAGCGAGAAATATCCGAACGACCTCAAGACGAGCAACGGAGCAAAAGATTCTTCAAAGTCAATACCCTCTTCTGACGATAACCCTTAGCCACCGGGCGTGACTTATTTCGGATACGTTTCCTTCACATCCAATTTGTTTTTCCAAATCCATTTGAGACCAATGACGTAGACCCTGTTGGTCTTTCAACCAGTTCCCATACTTCAAGACGTTTGAATTGGTTGAGTTCTTCTTGCATGGATTCATCCAGTTGTCTTTTATCATTCGTCTTTGATGTTTTTAGGTTGAGATTGGCAGACAGTGAGTGCATAAATGCAATGTTCACCATCTGAGTGAAGACGTTGTCTCGTAACGACCGTTGATTCGGTTGCCAATAATATTATCCAAAGGATGGTCTTTTGTCCATCTATGTGTGGAGGGTTGATGTTGGTATACATTGTGCGATTTTGAGGATTCAAATGGCTTGTTGAAGATTCCGCGACATCCGGTGCGGCAGATCTCATTAGCAAACGGGTTAAAAACGCATTTGGATCAAAATCTGCGGTGGGGGTACTTCATTGAACATCATCAGCGGTTCATCATTGTTGGAAGCGGTTTGTTCAACTGTTGTGTTGGAGTCAACTTGTGGTGCTTCTTCAACATTAGTTGTTGTAGCAGTGTATCGGTATATGAGTATTATCGGGTTGAGCAGCGGAAACGGATACACCGGAGCACGTTCATCAATATCGTCACAGAACAGAGGAGCAAATAACCTTTCCATTTGTTGACGAGTAAGTCGGGGCTTTGTTCACCGGTGATGATGGGGTTTGAGCGAAGTTTAAGCGGTTGTGACCGGGTTCCAAGCTGTTATACTCAGAAGCCATTTCCGTAAGTTCATCAAAATGAGCATGAATCGTTTCCATCACCTCCTTTGTTCGACGATTCCAGATTCGGAAACCTTTAGAATTATCACAATATCCAATAAAGACTCCAATGTCAGCTTTGGCTTTGAGCTTTCCAAAGTCATCACGATCATTATTCGGATAGCAAAGAGATCCAAATACATGAAAGTGTTTGAGATTCGGTTTTCTATTGTGGACAAGCTCGAAAGGTGTTTTGTTGTGGCGTTTTGTAATCATAGACGGGTTTTGAGTATAGCATGCAGAGATACTTACGCCCATAAGTAATCTGGGAGTTTAGCATTGATTAACATTGTTCTTGCGGCTTCCACTAACGTTCGGTTTCGTCTTTCAACAACTCCGTTTTGTTCTGGTGTGCGTGCAATAGATGTCGATCTTTGAATTCCCACTTTCTCATAAAATTCACGAAGAGTTTGGTTAACAAATTCGCCTCTGTCTGCATTCGATTTGTCGAACGGTGTATCGTAGCTGAACTTGTATTTTCGTGAGAAAGGTGATGATCATCTGTGGAGCTTGATCTTTGCTTCGAAGAAAGTAGACCCAAGTCCAGCGTGAATAGTCATCAACAATTACTAAGATGTAGCGTTTGCCATTGATCGTTTGCACGCGCATCGGGCCACACAAATCCATGTGAAGAAGATGAAGCACATCTTTGAGCTGTGTTCCACTTTTGCAGGAAAATGAGCACGAGTGCTTTTCCCTTGTTCACAAGCTGAGCAAAGGTGATCTTTAGAATACCGAAATCGTGGGAGTCCTTCAACTAGTTTGTGTCGAGCAAGGTTGGTGATGGTTTGAAAGTTTAGATGTGAGAGACGACGGTGCCATAGCCATGATTTTGTTGATGTTGCCTTTGAAAGTAAGCAAATGGGAGATGAAGCAACCATGTCTTGCATAGAGATAGTGTAAAGACTGGAATTACGCGAGCGAGACATAAGGTCGTTTCCTTGTAGATCACGAATGAAACAAGATTTCTCCTGAAAGCAACCTCCAAATCTCCATCACAAAGCCGACCTACTGAAAGCAGATTGTGACCGAGACCTTCCACATAATAAACTCTGCTAATTTCGATGTTCCCATTGATATAGTCTCCGTAGCCCATGATAGGTGCGAAGTGATCATTCCCGAATCGACAGATGCCAATGAACTTTGTAATAAAGTTTGATAACAGTTTAAGGTTGCCTGTCATGTGTCGGGAACATCCGCTATCAACAATCCAGAGAATGATCAGTATCACTTGCATTACACACAGACGACACGGATGGAATAGAAGTAGATGTGGAACCCGAAATGTTAGAGGGTTCCGGAGCAGTAATAGTAGACATACACACATCAATAGCTTTAGGTATCCATTTAAATCCTAGTGTGTTATATATCCATTTCTGCCATCTCCAACTAGTATTTGCTTTAGTCTTAGTGAATGCACTAGGTGGTACTACATTCCTAGGAGGTAAAACTGGAGCTACAGGGACAGCAATGCGTTTCTTAGAATCTAAAGAGGGCGGTCTACCAAGCACAGACTTAGAAAGATTAGTGGGCCTAGAGGTATTCCGATTCTTAGGATTCCTTAAACGAGAGATGATAGCTTTAGCAACACATTTGTCATGACAATCAGAATTCATACTTTTACGACAAATAACACAAGGTGCATCGGACTGAATATCAAAAGTGCTTAAAGGTTTAGCATTCGTTACATCACTATTTCTATTACATTTGCCAGACGCAATATCTATAGTGGAAGCAACGTGAGTCTTATTCATAGTCCTAGGGTGTTCTTCTACTTCAGCATTCCTTATTGATCTTTTCTTAGGTCGCAACTTCCTATTCTTCGATGTAGTGCTCCTAGGCGGTGAAGTGCGGACGTTTGGAAAAGACAACTATTCTGTTTCAGAGAAGGAAGCACGTTCGCAACTTGTGATTTGGCAGTAGGGATTCTAGGTTCACGATTACTAAGTGTTACTTGGGCTATTCTCTTAATCACGGTAGGCGGAAGTTGTTCATACTTTCCTAACATTTCTCTTAACTTGAAGATAGTGTGAATCGGATCTTGATTTTCAGACCGAATATTTCCAGCAAAATGCATAACTTCTTTAGTGTGTGCAAGATAATGATCAAGTTCATTTGATGCTTCATCACGAGTCTTTTTGAGTAAATCAAATATGACACCATATTCCTTTTTAACTTTTACAAGTTCTTGTTCATATTTTGAGATTTGACACTTAAAAGACACGTTTTGATCATCCGGTTGCTCAATTTTAGGATCAGAAGATTTTGCACGCAACTGGGCGATTTTGTGTTGAAAAGCAAGTTGTTGATCGTGAATATCTTTTGACACCAATTAAGACGACGTATTGCATTTGAAAGTTCGTTTGACAATCGTTTATTTTCAACTTTTAAGGACTCGATCCAAGCACATTATCGGTGTTCTCAACATTTACCACAGAATCAACGATATCGCAGAGATATAATCAAATGCATATGACAAAGAATTCAATAACACAGTATTATGGACATCAGCACAAATGACATCTTCCAAGAGTCGATCAACATCTTTTCTCAACATTTTCTTTTTACGTTTAGTATTAGAAATAGATGTTTCGGTTTTCTCGAAAATGACCTTCATCAATCCAAGTTCCTTATGAAAGTCCTTTCCCAAGACAATGCACAACTTTTCAAATTTTTAACATTTGGTAAAAGATTTTTCGGAAAAATATCTCTTTGTTCTTGCGCTAGAGGCGATTGAAAATGTTGAACTTTGATTTCAGAATGATATTCTATCTCATGTTGTAAAGTTTTGAGGTCACCCATGAAAAGGTCAAAATATCGAAGAATTTTGCGATTTTCAGGTTTTGAGTTTACTTCACTGATGGAAGGTAAAGGACCATAAGTTTGTGCATAATCGGGTTTGGGATTAACATTAGAAGACTCAGACGTTTTTATGATAATCCTTGGTGTGTTAGAAGAATCCGTTGGTGTGACGAAAGTGACCGCTTTTGAATAGTTAAAAGGTTTGTTGTAAACAACTTTTTCTAATTTTGATCGACTCTCGTCTTCTGCATCTAATTCCTCTTGACGATGATATTCAACAACACTCATAACAGAATTATCAATTTTATATTCTGCACTGGAAACTTCATGATTTGGTTTGAATGCTTTGGTTGAAAGCTTAGGTTTGTAATCAGCAAGATTTGGTCCATAGCCATTTGGATTTGGTTTTAAAGTAAACTTTTCAATGGCTGTGACCGACTCACCATGTTTGTAAACAACAGTTTTAAACTCTTTAAGTTTGTTTTGCAAGCCGATGATTTCTTCAAGATGATCATCTATTCGTTTCGTTGAATGCTTTTTGTATGCAGAGAACTGTTTTTGACAAGTTAACAACTCAGCCTTAGCTTTTTGATTTTCCAAGGTGAGAGCGTTAATTTGCTTTTTATGTTCATGTTTCGGTTGTTCTATTTCAGACAACAAAGCATTCTTCGAAGCGGCTAGATCACGCATCTGTCTCTCTAAATATTTTTCATTTTGATGAGATTTAGCAAAGGCTGCTTCAAAACCTTTTTCACGTGTTTCTTGAGTTTTGAAAAAGTTGAGTTGCTTTTGTAAACATTCAAAATCCTTGGTTAACAGTGCATTTTACTTTTCAAATCCTGATTAATTGCACAACATTCTTCCACTATGGTTTGTTGGTCTTGTATTAAACGAGCAAAATCTGGATGAGGCAAAAGTTCGGCGTGTTCAACGTGAGTCACAACATGATCATTACTTAGATCCTCAAGTATAACCACGAGTCAATTTGAGTTATCAAGGGACAACCATAAAGGTCATCTTGATCGTCAAATATAACTACGGGTCTAGTTGAAAATCGTCGGAATGAGATGTGGACGACTCATTTTGAACATTCGAGCCTTGCCGGATTCGGATGTTGGCGAGATATGAGATCGAGAGATAAATATGGTTTGTTCGGGTACACGAGACAAGCCATCGGTGTCATACACTGGGCTTGTGTCACTCATGTGTAACTCATGCATATTAGCCATCAACATAACAGTTGCATTGGCCTGCAAGTCCTCCATATCATCATCTGAATCTGCATTTGCCATAAAGCTCTGTTCTTTGTCTGTGAGAGTTCCACCAGCTTCATCCTTAAGAGCCAAAAGAAGAGCCTCTTTGTGATAAGCACTGCCCCTTGTCTTCGGCTTTGGGCATGCATTAGCCAGGTGTCCCTTCTCATTGCGGTTGTAGCATCGAAGACCATTCAACCCATTCTGAGCATTTCCCTGGTCCACCACTTGAGCTCTATTGTTATTCCTACCCACAACATTAAACCCTTGACCACCGCCCATCTGACGACCATAACCACGATTCTGAACTTCAACTCGTCCATTGTTTACAACAGCTTGATTCCTTGTGTTAGATGAGGAACGAATACGATTGTTGGATTTGTTGGTATAACGGCTAAAAGCATTAGCAATCATAGCAAATCCTTGTTGCAATGCTTCGAATGGATCAGATTCCTCATTAGCTTCACTAACAAGTGCTTGAGCATTGTTGTTGTTGTATGGAACCAATTGAGTTTGTTGAGATTGAGGCTGTGAAGGATCATATGGTGTGATTGTAGCAGTTGGTTGAGTTGCTGGTTGAGGAGAATAACTGTTTTGAGCATATAAAGCAAGTTGTTGATTTTCCGGTTGTGAAGGTGAAGCAATTTGAGCACGGAGAATCCTTTCTCTATCAACTTCCTTTTCATGAGGCTTCAAGTAATCATACAACAATCCATATGTAGAATGATGCATGTTCTTCGCTTGACGGAGAAAAATGACATACTTCTCCCATTCAGGACCAAGACTACTCAGGAACTTAGTATTAACGACAATTCTTGGCATGATGATGTTGTGTTTATCCAAATCATTGATGATGTCCGAGAATCGATGATGATAAGACTCTAGTGTCTCTCCAGGTTCAATCATGAAGTGTTCATAAGCCAAGTAAATTTTGGATTCCATATCCTCTTGATTGAGTGCAGATCCTTCCATAAGAAGATGAATATGTTCCCACATTGCCTTTGCAGTCTTTTGAGCATCAACACTTGGAAGAATTGGGTTAGGTAATCCTAAGAGGATATATTGCATTGCAAGCTCATCACCTTCATAGTGTAGAAGTTCCTCTGCATTCAGGTCGGCAACAGTAGCAATGTTGGATTGTTCATCTCTTGGTGGATTAGCATTTGGATCGGCGGGTACAATGACAGTAGGCATCTGAAATGGACCTTCCAAGATAACCTTCTTTAAGAACTTTCCATGTGGCTTCTTCAGATCACAAAACCTAAAGAACCTTATCACCCATTGATCGTAGTTTCCTGGAGTGAGCATTGGAGGTCTATCAAGTGATCCAGCCTCATGAATTGATTGTTGGCTACTTAAAGCTTCACACATCTTTGCAAACCAAGTGGGTTCCTTCATAGTGTTCCTTGATGGATGTTGATTAAATTCGTTTGTGTAGGGTTGAACTTGAAGACTTGGTGGTGGTTGAACCATTTGAGGTTGTGGGATTGCAGCAAGTTGTGGAGTATGTTGTTGATTAAATTGTTGTTGATAAATTGCTTGTTGTTGATTCCATTGTTGATGTTGTGGAGTTAGTTGTTGTTGACGTTGAGAATAAGTGTAAGGGAAATAGTTAGAGTATGGTGGTTGTGACATGTTGAAAACTTGTGTTGGTAAAAATGGATCTTTGTAGTCGAATGAACCTTTGTTGATGAAGTATCCTTAGGCGTAGAAATCACAATAAACCAAGTAGGACTTATGCGTAAAAACACCAAAGTTACGCGTAACAAGGAGGGTTACGCGTAGTTTTAGCTTACGCGTAAGTAGGGAAAAGACACTAAAGTTATGCGTAGACACAAAGTTAGGCGTAGAAACTTATGCATAGGATTACCTTAGGCGTAAGACAAGGCTTAGGCGTAAGATTAATCTTATGCGTAGGATTTCTACGCGTAAGCTTTATGCTTATGCGTAAGTTTAGGGTTTTTAGCCCAAGTGATCTTTTACACTATCACAAAGGCAAAAGATATCCAATGTCGACGTATTTTCAGGCTTATCCAAGCAAGAAAACACGGAGTAAACCACGAAACTGAAGATCAAACCAAGGAGTGAGTTACGCGTAAGTTTAGGGTTTCACTTATGAGTAAACCACGAAACTGAAGATCAAACCAAGGAGTGAGTTACCCAAAGATGTTTCTAAACCAGATTTTTGTGATTAGGTAGCTTCAATATCACCAAAATAACATAAAAGTATGAAACTTGATGAACCAAAACGTCTAAAACAGTTACGAGTAGGATGAAACCCTCGAACAAAAATAAGCTTAAAAACGTAAATCCACGCATAAATTTTGAAACGTTTTGCCAAAAACAGTTATTTTAACACCTTAAAACATTGAAAGTACAAGAATCTTGGATTAAAAAGTGTAAAAATCATGTTTTTAAGCGAACCAAAGTATCATTTGTTGTTTTACGCGTAGGACCTTAAACCCACTTCAAAAACAAAACGTTTCACCCAACTAGTAGGCGATTGATACCACTGTTAGGTCACTAGATTTACAACACAATCTTAATAGAAAGAGATAAGGCGATTGAAAAATTATCCAAACACACACACATGTTAAGAATGTAACCGGTTATGCGTAGATATGTGTGAAAGAGACTAAATTGAACAACCAACCCTCAAGTGAGGGTTATACAAGAGTATTTATAGGAGGGAAGCTAGGGCAACACTCCTAGTTCCCATCCTTTTCCTTATTGGGCTAGGCCTAGGCTTATGGGCCTTCTACATAAGCCTAAGGCTAATAACAAGCATAAAGGCCATAATTAAGCTAACTATTACATGTGAATCACTAACACTTGGTTAAGGTTTAGGAGTGATTCCAACAGGAATACATATAAAATCTAGTTATCTAACATTTTCAATTTCATGATCTACACAATTATATAACATAAACTATATTCAACCAATATATTAAAGGGAACTAATAAAGAACATTGACATAAACACACATATTAAGAACCAAACTATAAGCTGAAAATTTTACCCATCCACTATTATAGATAAGCAAAACACTGTTTATAAAGGAACATCCGAACATAAGGATGCGATAGCTTATGTGGTTTCTAGTGGGCTAAATTGTTTGTTAAAGGTGAGCCCATTAAAGTGATACTAGTAGTTATCAACTTGACTTTAAGGTTAGTTTTTATTAACTTCCATATAGATTGTGCATTCTGAAAATGAGCTCGAAACATATATCCAACTGAGCTCATATAAAATTCGCTCACGTTGAACGCGAGGTTAAAACATGTGGAAAACTAGAAGGGGGTTAAATAGTTTTACCGATTAAAACTTGGTTTTAGACTATTTAGATTGACTTATGTCAATCTATTAAATGCGCACGTTGGATGTTGATAGATAAGTATGCAATTGAGTAATGTAAAAGTAAAGAGTAAGAAGCACAAAACCACAACACAAGTATTTATAGTGGTTCGGCTACAAGGACACATTCCTTGCCCTACTCCACTCCCCGAGTCACCTACTCGAGAGTTCGTAATCACTACAAAATAAAAACTCCTTGTGGCGGAGAAGCCTTCACAACGTCGCCTACTCTTTATCTGGTACAAGGCTAGACACCGGGTTCTTCCACGAGGTAGAACCAAACCTATCACAACGCCGCCTATACTTTATCCGGTACAAGGCTAGATACCGAGTTCCATTACAAAGGAGGAACTACTACCCAACACTACACAACACCTATCCCAAAGGAGATCCACTCCTTATGACGACATCAACAAGGATATCAATATCCTTTGACCCAATACTAGTATATCTTGTACATCGACACACCATATCGAATGTACACCCTAGGCACCTTTCACTAATGCCTTTGACTCGAATTCTAGGCACCCTTCACTAATGCCATCAACACGGACTTTCGGCACCCTTCACTAATGCCTTTGACACGGACTTTTGGCACCCTTCACTAATGCCTTTGACACGGATCTTTGGCACCTTTCACTAATGGCTTCGATACGACTCTTCGACGCCTTTCAATAATGCCTTCGTCTTGACCCTTTAGACATCTTTCACCTATGTCTTCGACACAACACTTCTAATGAGAAAGGAAGGAACTATCAACAAGATACCATCAATAGTCTTGATGATGACGAAGCTTGGCAACCCATGGACTTGAGCTTGCTCGACTTCAAGAGGTGGTGATCTCGCCTTTAAGAGGAACCTAGAGAATCACATATTCACAAAACTACATAGAAATATCCCTTGGATCTAAGGTTAAAGAGTTTACAACACTAAGAGAAAATGGTGTGAAAAGGGTGAGTTACAATGAAGAAATGACTCACTATTTATAGACAAATTCTTGCTACTATTGCACGGATCCCACAGATCCCTTGCTTGAGGGATCCGTCTAGTGTATTATGAGGGATCCGTGATACGCTCCTCATTATCCATGGGTTATGGGTCATGGGTCATGGGTCATGGATCATAGGTATCTAAATAGATACAATGTATCTAGAAGATGCAATGCATCTAGTCAATGGGTCATGGGTTAGCTAAAATAATAACATAATACCCATTATGACTTATGCATGATGTCATGCAATGGGTCATGGGTTATGGATTATGCTCCATGGGTATGGGTCATGGACTTTGGGTTTTACCCAACTACATTCAATGTATTTAGTTAATGGGTCAAATACTTAGACTTCTACCCATTATAATACATACTAAGTATGTATATATCTATCTACCCAATATGTAAACACTAGTTGTTCTACATATGCATAACATGAAAAACCCTATTACTTGTTTAGCGTTTTATATGAAAACGTAAGTGTGTTAGTAAACTATTGGCTCAAACCATTTACGTATTTTATTTGTTTCGTTAAAATGATTTTATGTTTGTTATCGACAAAACATTAAAAGATCGTAAAATATAAATAAACGTTTTTGCGGCTTATTTGTATTAACAATCTCCCCCTTTTTGTTGATGACAAAACATAATATTATTTTAAGGAAAAACTAAAATTCGTAAAAGTTTGAATTGAAGTTTTTACTCTCTTATCCCCCTTTTTGTCGAAACAAAAAGAGCGTCGAAAAGAAACTAACACATTGTTTTAAGAAAAACATGTAAAAAGAAAAAAATATGAAAAATAGAGAGTAAGGGAAGAGAAGTATTCTCGTCTTAGATCCTCCTTGACGAGTCCATCCCTTTGTGAGGGCGTCAAGTAAGTAGGAATTCAAAGCGAGTGCATTGCAATTATGTTTGCAAATGGTGTCGTCTTTTTGACGAACATGCTCCCCCTTGACGAGTGCTCCTTTGCAAGGATGACGTCAAGTAATGTAATCTAATTTGAAAGTATTGCAGATGATTTTGCAATGTTTTTCTTTGACAAGAAACTACCCCTAGCTAAGGGTGTCAAAGTCTTCATGTGTATATTGAAAATCTACAAAACAAGGTTTAGAAAACAAGTATATAATGCATAATTTTCTGCAAATAAGACACAAGTTAGTAATAAATTTGTCTTCTGTTGCACAAATCCCACGGTTCCTCCTTTGGAGGGATCCGTCTAAGCTAAACTGAGGGATCCGTCTGTCTGTAGGCTTAAGACAGCAATGGTGATGTAAAATGTGATGTTAACATCAAAATGATATATGTATTAAGGCACCAAACATATTCTCAAGATAATATGGTATATAACATGTGATTTCATTCAATAAAAATACGAGAAATGATCTACATATCTCTAAAACTAAGAGAATGAATAATACATGGATGAAGATTCCTAAATCATCTAAGTTAAGCTTAAGACTAGGACACCACTTGAATCCTTAAGCTCAAGGTTGTTTAGGTATGTTGATCTCATCGAAACGTTCGAGGAGGTGATAAAACATGAAACGTTGATCTTCACGTACTTCATGTATCAAGCTTTCAACATGTTGACAATGATAACAATCTTTGTCATGGCTAGGAAATGGTGGTGGTAGAAATGGAATGGCTTGAGATGGAAGGTTTGGTTAAGGTTCCACAAAAGGAGGAAGGTTAAGTGGGGAAGGTTGAGGATTCTCAAAAGAAAAGGGAATTTGTGGAGGTGGTTCAACCAAATGTGGTGGTGGAATATGTGACGAGGATGGTGGTAGAGAGGTATCTACTTCCATGTGATCGGGTGGTTGACTTTGATGATTCCTCATAATCCAAAAGGGACTATTTGAGGGTGACGGATAAAAAGATGCCGGTGCTAGTGTCGATTCAACACCTTGATTTTGTTGCGCTATTCTTTCTATTGAGGAGAATGTTGGCAATGGTGGAGGATGAGATGGCCTAGGAGGCAAGTCCTCTAGATTGTAGAGGTGTGGTGATGAGAATGGAGTGATGAATGATATAGCTCTAGGCACTAAGGGTGATGGTTTAGTAAAATAGGGGTGTTTGGTTTAGGAGGTATGGTGGTGTTTGGCATTGGAAGTTTTGTGGGAACAATCCTTTTGGGGATTGGTTTGATTGGTGGAGGAGAAATCCTAGCATTTGTGGATTTAACGGGAGATGATCCGGTTAAAGAAATTTCATGAATAACACGAGCAAGTTTCTTGGGTGGTCCTTTGGTGGATGAGTTACCACTAGGAGCTTTCCTCATGATGAGATGACAAAAGGTTAGTGAGATAGAGGCTTCTAGTTTCTGAGATTTAAGTTGTAGATGGTGACTAAGAAGTCCTAACAAGATGGTTTATAAAGAGAAGAATTCGGCAAGTGCATTCAAGACTTAAGCCACTAATATCCTTTGAAATGTGATGATTTTCATGCACAAGAGTCAACTGTAGAATTGCACTGATCAAGGAGGTTAATTAAGACAAGATGGAGTGTTCAAGTTAGGAAGGAGAGCTTGAAATGATTGTTTTAGCTAGAGTTAGCTGAAACTGTCACCTGGTTCCCACGGTTCCCTCCAATGAGGGATCCGTCTAGGCTAATCCTAGGGATCCGGCTCTCAGCAGCTGATAACATCAAATAGTCCTGAATATTAAGTGTCAATTTCCCCTGTTAATGCTCGTTATTTATATCATTTATATGGATTTACGCTTGTTTTCCATTGTTTTACACTTTCGTAAATTGCGAGTATTGGAGCTAAAGAGACGCGGAAATGGAAACGTTACTAAGGATTTATCACAGTATGCTTATTTTGAAGAGGTTACGGCGTAACTTGTCTCTCACATTACGCTGTAACTATTGCGTGACCCTGAAGTCCAACTCATCAAGAGGTTACGATGTAACTCCTTCCAAAGATTACGACGTAACTCCATTAGGTCAAAAGAGGTTCCACGCCCGTGATACTTACCAGAATAACTGCATCACTTACGAAGTAACCAGGTTTATTGAAGAATACGGCGTAACCACTTATAAGGTTACGCGTAACTACTGATCTAGTGCATTTACGGAGAAATGGAAGGTTACGGCGTAACTCATCTTTTGGTTCGCCGTAACCTTGACCCTATAAATACCCCACGAATTCCGGCATTTCTAATAATCCCATTCCACACACAATACTCGAGAACGTGGAGAAAAAGCTCAAGGAAGGTCTATGGAAGCATACTGTTTCCCGGGAGAAGTCACACCAATACGATAAGCTTTAGCGTTTATTATTTCTTTTACTTTCAATTCATGTATTTCGTACCTTTGAATATTGAATTGATGTGCATGATTAATATGAGCGGCTAAGCACCCTTTGGTGCTAGCCTAGTTATGATTCCTTAATTGTTTTGTTTGCGTTTACCTTTACTTCCGTACAATTATTTCTAAGTGTATGCATGCATAGTTCTTTGGTAGTCACCTGGTTGGTAGTTTTGAATGGCGATAGAAGCCAATTGCCTAGGAGATATGACCAACTGACCCTAGGTGAGTGGACTGAGACGGGAAGGGTAAGATATGACCAATTGGCGACCCTTTCTACTTGTGCGATTTGACCAACTGATCACCTATCGTTTGGATGAACTTAAGAATTGGGGGTGTAGTGTCTAAGTTCCTAACGGACGGGCACTCACTATTTAGAATCTAGCATGTAGCGGTACTTAATGACTCGGCTTAGGGACCGGGAACAACAAGGACTTATGACTATGCGGTGCGCTTGATTTCTCCCTGTGGTGGCATCTTTCTTGATAGGTTAGGGTCGAATTGACCAAATGCTCCTCTAGAATTTGACCCCACCGAGTAATTGGAAGTAGGTAGACGTAAACATTACTAGTTAGGAGGATTAACTACGTTAGCACCACTATTCCTCTATTGATTTCCCTTCTACCATTTATTTGCTTTCATATTCTGCATTAGTAGTTTAATTAATTAAAACCCTATCAAACCATTTATATTTTGTGACAATTAGACTTAGTAATTATCCGACACACATAGCTCTTGGGACGACCTCGGCTTTACCATTTACTACACTACACCACGACCGGGTACCTGCCCGTTAGTGCATTGGGTAGACCATAGGTATAGCGAGACACTATAAATATTAAGACCAGTGGAAAACCTGCATCAAGTTTTTGGCCGTGAGCTATATTAGGATTAATATTAAGTCTTTCATTTCATTTTTAAATTTTTCTCACAATCATATTTCAAGTTTTCAGGTACCATGGAAGCCATTAACATCGATAATCTCACTCTAGAGGAATATTTGGCATTGAGAGAGAGAAGAACA
Organism: Chrysanthemum makinoi; assembly: GCA_910596185.1. Lineage (NCBI taxonomy): Eukaryota > Viridiplantae > Streptophyta > Magnoliopsida > Asterales > Asteraceae > Chrysanthemum > Chrysanthemum makinoi. Next base: position 342,422,911 of record OU343222.1, read on the forward strand.
AGGGCCAGGGATTGTAAGGCCAGCCATTGCAGAAGATGCTCAATTCGAAATCAAACCTCAATTCATGAGGGAATTACGTACTAACCCCTTCTCTAGAAGCATCGCCGATGATGCCCTTGAACATGTAGACAACGTCGAATACATTGTCGCCTCTATTCAAAATTCCCAGAGTCTCACACGATGCTATAATGCTACGAGTATTCCCTATTTTCTTAAAGGGGTGCAAAAAGATGGGTTGATCGATTACCTGCAGGGACTGTCAACACTTGGCCTATCTTAAAAAAATATTTCATTCAGAGATATTGTCCTCCATCAAAGACGGCCAAGCAAATGGAAGAAATTCATAACTTCAAGCAAGAGGGAGATGAAACATTGTACCAAGCTTGGGAAAGATACAACGAATTGTTATACAAGTGCCTACTCACGATCTTAACAGCCAACAAAAAGTGAACGTGCGGGCGAACATCTCTTCAAGAAAAATGATTGATTCTCAAGGGCCAATTCCTAGTATGACACCCACCATGGCTTTGGAAACTATTCAAAAAATGGCAGACCACTCTCACAAATGGCATAATGGGGGAAGCAACCGTTGTAAAAATAATGATATTGAGGGCCTTGCAGCAATAAACAACAAATTAGAGAACCTTTGAAGAGAAATGAAGAGGCTCAAGGAAAATGTGCATTCCATTCAACTGGAACGAGATGGGGGTCATCCTTCAAAAAATTGTTCCTCCAATGAAGAAGTTAAAAGGATCGGTGAAGTAAACCATGGAAAAGAATTCCCTTTCAAAAGCTACAATAATTACGGACCTAGGTACCGTGAAAAATCCCCCGGTTCTACACAAAAATCAACAATAATACTCCTAAACCAAGTCTTGATGAAATAATGCACCAACACATTGAAGAATCGACAAAAAAGGAAGATAGGCTCAAGGAATGGATGACCAAAGTTAAGTAGGACACCTATATGAACCTACGTAACCAAGATGCTGCAATTAAGAACCTCGAGACACAAATTGGACAATTAGCTAAGAACCTCGCAACAAGTAATGCTAAAGCCACTTCCTGCAAAGCCATATTTGCTGCATAAAGCAAAAAGAGGCAATGCACATCCTCTATCACTAATGATCTCTCGGAATTAACTACCTAAGAGAATGATAAAGAAGACGACGAGTTCCTACCTAGCCAACTTCGAGAAGCTCGATACACGGAAAGTTTCTTCTCCCTTGCACTATTGGTAATATTAAGATTCCCGCATTAGTGATTTAGGTTTGGGGTTAACCTTATCTCTACCACTTTATTTGAAAAAATCAAACTTACCAATTTAAAAGAAACAACTATTATGATTGAAATGGCAGGACTCTCTAAAGGCTGTACGGGGATTGTGAACAATGTGCTTTTGAAAATTGGAAAATTTTTCTTCCACACCGATTTTGTAGTTATTGACATGGGAAAGCGGGAGGCTTACAACTTGATTGTTGGAAGACCTTTTCTGGCCACTAGTAGAGCTCAAATTATGGTTTTTGAAAAACTAATTTCCTTGGGAACCGAGAAGGAACGAATAACTTTTAGTATGAACGAGCATTTAAAACCAAAAACTGAAATTTCTAATAATGTTCAATCAATAAACCCCACTCTACACTCTAAGCCTATGCGACAATTGTAAAGATAGTGTTGATCATGTAGCGAGAAGCAGGATGAAATTGTTCATTGCATTGAAGAAACTCTGAGTCCTAATAAACACTTTTGCAACTCGATGTTAACCAAAGAATGCGAATCGACATGGCCACCATTTACTCGTCCACAAAAATGTAAAAGAAAAGTTAATGAATGGATTTACCCTCATAAGGGAGAGAAACATGATGTTGAATTAGCATTGAAAGATTGGTACAAATTAAAGTTTGGAAGCTCGAAAATGATTAAGGAACGGTCGATGGGTGCAACCATATCACGACATCATAGGCGAACAAGATCAAACATCGAGCATTCGATAACATTATTAAAGATGATGACCATGGAGAATCATGTGATAAATGGCTTTCACATAAGTTGGGAACATTTGGGCTCAATAATTCTACAAGAAAAAAAAGGTTTGATAATTGGATGAATGAACACCAACGAGTAATGGAAGTGGGGGATGTTCAAAGACCCCCATCGAACCCGGCTCGAGTCTAACTTAAAGACTCGTTAATAAAGAAAAGTGCTCTTTCGAGGAGACAACCCATTATCCCTTTCTTTTTGTTTTTATTTCCTTTCTGTTGGGTTTTGTGTTTTCTAACCATTTTTTGCAGGAGACAAAGTAATTACCGCTTTGCGATTCAACAGATTACGGCATAACTAATCTTGGTGATTACGCCGTAACCAACATTTTAGCAGCAGAATTCTTGACGCATTACCAATTGCGTAATACCATCTCAGTGGTTACGCCTAACTATTCGCTTCTCAGCTCATACCGGGTTTTGCAAGTTACGGCGTAACTCTCTTATTGGAGTTACGACGTAACTCTCCTCTGCTTTAATTATTTCATTTTAAAACACAGTAACCTTGTATTAGTTTTAAATGAACTTTGTGGGTGTGTTCCATGTAAACCCTCACGAGACTTCACTCGTCCACTTGAGACACCAAGTGGTTTAAAAGGCTTGTTGCATTCGCTAAATGCAACCGTGATTCCTACTAAAGTGAGTTAGGTTTATTTTTTCATTTTATTTTTTCTTTTTAGAATTATGCTTGTCGGTATTGTGATTTCAGGGATTGAAGTTTGTTCATGACGCTTTAATGAAGGCACGATCCTTTCTCGTGGGCCTTCTTCTTTTGGAGCAAATTTCAGGGAAGTTCTCGCTCTAATTCTACCTTTCTCTTCACCTTTATTTTAATGCCTAGTACAAAAGGGACTTTGTACAATTCAAGTGGGGGGGACGGGAGTAGAATTATCTCTTGAACATTATTTCGCCCTCATTTTTCTAGTTTATTTTGAAAAATTATGCCATTTTTATATTTTGACATGTTTTTCCGAACCTAACTAGATTAGACCTTAGCCGAGCACATACAACCCTTGATATTACATGGTGAGATTAGCCTTATCCGTTTCCTATATTTTACCCCAAATCCACCAAATTATGAGTGTGTCGGTAGCTTGTAAACTTTAGAACTTGGCCTTTGCATCATTTCGAGACCATAGACGAGGTATGTTGAGTTAGCTCGATGTATTTGGACTTTTCAGTTTTAGAAGGATTAGATTATAGGATTATCACCCAAACTGCCTACCATTGTGAGTCTATCGATTAGTCACCTCGACTTTTCGACCCCCATGTGAAACCCTTTTGTTGCACTCCCCTTTAGTGCAAGATACCCCTAGATACACCATTCTGAGCCATTTCTTTCATTTTGTCACCTCAATATATTGTTTCGTTACACCCTTACACCTTAGCCTACCCTGTAGTCTTTATTGGTAATTGGGAAGTCATCATTTGCCTAAGTTCAAGGTTCGAGTGGAAAGGTTTGGAAATTACGCTTTCATCGACAACAATTATGAAGATCATTGAAGAACCCCCGAATTCCCATTGTTCATCGCAAGTGGGGGGGTGTTATGTTATCATGTTTTGTTCAAAAAAAAAAGTTGATTGAGTATGATTTTGTAAAGTGCAATGTTATAAGCACTATAGTATGAGCTTTATTGTTTAGTATCGAGGAGGCCACCTCGGTTACATTTGAAGATTGGAGTTGGAGTTATACCAACTGAAGAAGAAAAGGTAGTGTGCCCATCACGACGTCCTCTAATGACACATCTACCTTGCATTTCATGATCCAGTCTCTAGACTTCTAAGCTTGAACTTTGGGCATACGGTAAGTGGTGATGACTTAGTTATAGATATAGACTAAAGCTTGTTTTTCATTTTACGCCAATTATACATCCCATGTCTTATCCTACCCTTTAGTCATGAAGCATGTCTAGGTGATGCATGAGAGCAATCTTTGGTGTCATGGCCATGGATTTGGTCATGTATCATTGATTTTGTCCACTTCGCCGTGACATGTTAGTAATGACAAGTCACCCCTTAACCTTTGTCGTGTCTACCCATATTGCCTTCGAGAATTGTTTAGCCCTTAACTCAAGTGGTGGAGATTTGTGTAACCGCCAAGCTTATGATAGAATACATGCTATAATTGTGCGATTGAGTGATCACCCGAAATTGACACTTAGAATAGTTGAGAGATTTGAGTGTTTGTTCCCCTTTCGCGAGGTGTTAGGCTTTGTTTTATTCTAGCATAAGGGATTTGTAAACTCATATTTTCCAAGTTTTGGAAGATATCTTTTTAGGAATCTATCTAATAAGGTCTACTTGAGGGCAAGTAGAGTTCAAGTGGGGATATTTGATAACATCAAATAGTCCTGAATATTAAGTGTCAATTTCCCCTTTTAATGCTCGTTATTTATATCATTTATATGGATTTACGCTTGTTTTCCATTGTTTTACACTTTCGGGTAAATTGCGAGCATTGGAGCTAAAGAAGACGGAAATGGAAACGTTACTAAGGATTTATCACAATGTGCTTATTTTGAAGAGGTTACGGCGTAACTCGTCTCTCACATTACGCCGTAACTATTGCGTGACCACCCTGAAGTCCAACTCATCAAGAGGTTACGGAGTAACTCCTTCCAAAGATTACGACGTAACTCCATTAGGTCAAAAAGGTTCCACGCCCGATACTTACGCCGTAACTACAGCATCACTTACGACGTAACCATGTTTATTGAAGACTACGGCGTAACCACTTATAAGGTTCTAAGTAACTAGCATCTAGTGCATTTACGGAGAATTTTGGTTACCAGAACCAGCACTGCCTATAAATACCCCACGAATTCCGATTTCTAATGATCCCATTCCACACACAAATACTCGAGAACGTGGGAAAAGCTCAAGGAAGGTCTAGGGAAGCATCGGAGTCATTGTTTCCAAGGAGAAGTCACACCATTACGATAAGCTTTAGCGTTTATTATTTCTTTTACTTTAAATTCATGTATTTGGTACATTTTGAATATTGAATTGATGTGCATGATTAATATGGCGGCTAAGCACCCTTTGGTGCTAGCCTAGTTATGATTCCTTAATTGTTTTGTTTCGTTTACCTTTACTTCCGTACAATTATTTCTAAGTGTATGCATGCATAGTTCTTTGGTAGTCACCCTGGTTCGGTAGTTTTGAATGGCGGTAGAGGCCAATTGCCTAGGAGATATGACCAACTGACCCTAGGTGAAGCGGATGAGACGGGAAGGGTAAGAGATGACCAACTAACGACCCTTTCTACTTGTGCAATTTGACCAACTGATCACCTATCGTTTGGATGAACTTAAGAATTGGGGGTGTAGTGTCTAAGTTCCTAACGGTCGGGCACTTTTTGACACTATTTAGAATCTAGCATGTAGCGGTACTTAATGACTCGGCTTAGGGGACCGGATGAACAACGTGGACTTATGACGGTGCTGATTTCTCACTGTGGTGGCATCTTTGTGATAGGTTGTAGAATTGACCAAATGATATCCTCTCGAATTTGACCCCACCTGAAGTAATTGGAAGTAGGTAGAAGTAAACATGACTAGTTAGGAGAATTTACTAGGTTAGCACCACTATTCCTCTATTGATTTCCCTTCTACCATTTATTTGCTTTCATATTCTGCATTAGTAGTTTAATTAATTAAAACCCTATCAAACCATTTATATTCTGTGACAATTAGACTTAGTAATTATCCGACACACATAGCTCTTGGGACGACCTCGGCTTTACCATTTACTATACTACACACGACCGGGTACACTGCCCGTTAGTGCATTAGGGTATACCATAGGTATAGCGAGACACTATAAATATTAAGACCTGGTCAGTAAAACCTGCATCAGCAGCCAAGAAATGAGAGAAATGATGTTTTGTAAGGTCTAGTACAGTACCAATGAATGATAAAAGATGACACTAGGAAATTTGAGAGTGTCAAGTGGTGCTAAATGATCCTAGAGATCAGATGGTAACTTAAGATAATTTTGGAAAATTCCTTAAAAATTATAAGAAATGAAAAACTAGTTTTTGATCCATTTTAAGGTAAGGATGACTCAAATCAATTTGCTAAAATTGAGAGAATTATAAAACTAGATGTGTTGACATGTGAGAAATGATGTGTGAGTATTGGAGGGAAAGGATGATGAGTTTTGGTGAAATGATAAATCAAAAAGCACCTTGAGTGTGATCCTAAATTAGCTATGAGTGAGTGTGCTACCTACTGAGTTTGAGGAAGACTTAAGTGGTCCTAAGGCATTATGTTTAGCTAGTATGAAGTGGTCTAAGGTAATGGTTTGATGTATGGATGTCTGCAGTTATATTTCTGTCTGCCCGGATCCCACGGTTCCCTAAGTGGAGGGATCCGTCTAGTACAAAGTGAGGGATCCGTCTCCTGTTAACAGTAACTTCACAAAAGGTAGGCAAAATTTGCACAAGGTATCGTGTTTCAAAGCCAATGTTTTCTAAGGAATTTGAACAACTATATAAGCGAGACATCAAACGTTAAATGTTTTATTTCATGACAATGATCACATTACAATGATAAAAGATGAAATCTAAAGATTAAACCTATTTGGAAAGGAGTTTCTTGAGCGTTTTCGCTAGATGGATCGTCAAATGGATGATGAGTATTTGCCGATTCAGGGATGAAGAAAGACTTGATGTGAGATGTGTTTAGAGGTTCCATCATTTTATTCACAAGTACGTACAACGGACTTTGAAATTGAGGATGGAAGTACATGATATGATGATAAAGGCGTGTCAGAAACATTCCATAAGGGATTAGCTTGTCCTTGTTGCCTTGAAGGTTTACAATTCGTCTTGCGAAGAAATAGGCGAGATTGTATGGTTGTTGGGTTAGCAAACAATACATTATGTGAGCACAACAAGCGAAAAGAATTTCTCGATTTCGCCTAAGACTCCAAACATAAAGATCATCTCGGATATCACATGTATAGATTATGTTTGGATCAGAGTAATAGGGTCGAGGTTTGCATAACATGCGAGTTAATTCTTGAGGGGAAGGTATGTGTGAACAATATGGACTATTTTCTTCACGATGGTTGAAGAGAGAATCGAGATACCAATCTTCATTGAAGGCACATTGTCCATGATTTGGAATTCGGAGAATGTGAGCAAATTGCCCAAGGGTTAAGACAAACTTTTGGTTTTTGATCCAAAACCAAAGTGATAGAGATCGATCCTCGTTACGAACGAGTTCAACTTGATGGAAGAATTACAATACAAACCGTGGGCAGATTTTTTCATTAATTTCGAGAAGGCCTTCTAGTCCTATGGTTCGGAAAGAGGTATTGATACCTTCTTCGTATAGTAGAGGTGTGTCAACAATACGTCCTTCATGGAAGTGGCGAGTTTCGAGATTATTGAACCCACGGACATGATTGCCAGGTGTGTTGGGCTCATGGGAGATATTAGGAATGTAGACATAAGTGAGTTGAAAGTCGAATTCATACTCATGAGTCATGACAAGACCTATGGAAGTGAAAAGTTAATATGAAGAGATGCATCAAAGATGAAAAAAGATCTCCTAATTTTTTTACTTGATTTCTATTAACAATGAAAATTAACTTACTTAGTACTTAACATTCTAGTGGGATTTTTCCTTTTATGGTAGATTTTTATGAAATGGTTTTTTATGTTGCATGAGATTCTGTTTCCCAGTTCCACGGTTCTCACGGTTCCTTCCAAGAGGGATCCGTCTAGTTGAACTTTAGGGATCCGTGGATCTGCAGTGACAAAAAAATGATCTTGACGTAAAATAAATTTTTGCAACTTTTAGGTTTATAAAAGGAAGGTATTTTAGCCAATATTTACTAGTTAAGCATGCATTGTAGGTTTCTAAGGTATGTCAAGACCAAAGATACGAATGACAAGAATAAAGAAATGACAAACACATTATGAGAAATAAACGAGATAAACTAAGACATTAGTAATATTTTATTTCAATGCTAAGAGTTTATACAAAGGATTGATATATAACACCAATGTAAATTAACAACACAAAGTACATGTCTCCATGAGAAAACTTGACCATGGGGTACACAAGAGCGATGAGTGTCAAGACGATGATCACGAAGGCGATGTAAACAATGATGATGAAGATCTACCTTTTTTTTGATTTTTCGAAATGATGTGAGGAGGAAGATGAAGTTTGAATGAGAGGTATTTTGAAAGTGGAAGATTTGAAAAGTAAGATTTTTGTAGAGTTGACGAGCGGAAAAGTGAGATTTTTTCGGCTACAAGGACACCTTTCTTGCCCTACTCCACTCCCCGAGTCACCTACTCGAGAGTTCAAGCACTATGTCAACAAACTCCTTCAACTTGGCGGAGAAGCCTTCACAACGTTGCTTACACCTTTTTTCGGTACAAAGCTAAATACCGAGTCCGTAATACGGTGGACCAAACCAACATGACTATTACACAACAACTATGTGAAATATCAAATACAAGATCTTTGCTACAGAAATCTTGTGGAGGAACAAATCAATCAAGGACCCCTTGCTTGGATGACTTGTAGAATGCTCGTGATCTCGCCTTAGAGAAGGACCTATATGAGAATCACTAAAGAAAGAAAGAAGAACAACTCTCTAGATCAAGTGATCTTTTGTTAGAAGAGAATGAGAGTATATGAGAGAATTAGTAAGAAGAGGGGTGAGATAGAATGAAGAAATGACTCTCTATTTATAGGAAAAACTTGCCACTGTTCCCCGGATCCCACAGATCCCTCCCTTAAGGGATCCGTCTAGCGTAAAGCTAGGGATCCATGGGACGCTCCTCTTTGCCCATGGGTTTTTTGGTTATGGGTCATGGGTCATGGGTCATGGATTATAGGTTGGTCCATGGGTATTTCTTTAGATACAATGTATCTAATGAGTACAATGTATCTAGTCAAGTGGGTATGGGTCAATACCATGGGTTATGGATATGATCCATGGGTTGTGATTTTTACCCATCCTAATAAACTATTACAACAAATGATTTATTACAACAATTTGTATTAAGTGACTATATGTAAATGCTTTACAAAAATAACATGTATCCTTATAATTTTACTTATGATAACATTATATTTGTTATCAACAAAACACAAAGAGATCGCAAAATATTAATAAACGTTTTTACGGTTTATTTGTATTAACAATCTCCCCCTTTTTGTTGATGACAAAACATAATGTTATGATGAGTAAAACTTAAGAATAGATGTATGTTTTGAAAGCCCTAAGTTTTACTTCTTCTCCCCCTTTTTGTCGAAACAAAAAGTTAACCCATCGAAGAAATAAAATGTGGAAAAATAGTCCACGATAAACACTCCCCTTGACGGTAGCTCCCCCTAGTTTGGGGCGTCAAGTGAAGAAAATAAAAAAAAATCATACAAAGAAAAGGTTATTAGTAACATGCATAAGTAATCTTGTGATTGACGAGAATCAAGATTGGGAGCCAAGGTATGTAAACAAGGCCTTGTAATAAAACAACAAAATGTAGTGGTATTTATGCTACATACGAGCATGTAAAAGTAAGAACAAGACTTGTTCTTGAAAATGACTCAAAAGAAAAATACTAAAATTAGAAAATAGTAATAATGATTCCTTCCATGCTTGCATAAGGTTATGGATGGAGGTTTTGATGAGTAATGGTATTGATGCGATCAAGAATGAGGTTGAGTATGAATCGCATTTCTTCCCTAACTTCTATTGCAATATCCCTAGTGGATTGACAATGTTCACAATGTAAGTGATGTGGGTAATGAGTGCGGAAGGTTTCCGGGTTGTTTTGATTTGTGAGATGCGGAAGATGTTGTGGAAAAATAGGAAAATACGGATCAAAGTCCGGAATGTTTGGAAGTGGTGGTGGAAAAGAACCTAGGTGTTCTTGTAGCTTAATGGGAGCTAAGGGTGGTGAGGTTTCAAGGTTATTGAAAATTGTGTTTGGAGAAGTGGGAGGTGTCAAAAAGGCTATTTCTTTTTGTTTTGGTTGTTGAGATCTTGTTGGAATCTTAAGGAGTTCCAAAAGAGTGACTTTAGGTGATGAAGTTGGTGTACTTGTTGGTGATGAAGGAGGTGCTATAATGGAAGCATCTTGTGGTGAAGTTATTTGTTGGTGATGAGCCATTTGATGATGGTTTTTCTAAGCAACAAGATCGGATTCTAATCCGTGCGGATATCCTAGAGTTTGATTGTGGTATTTTGGAAGGTGGGAGGACAAAAGTTTGGATTTCATGAAGATGATTGTTTGTACTAGGTGATTCATCTAAGTTGTAAGATCTTTTGGATGACATGGTGTTGTTTGTTTGTGAAGATGAGATGGATATGCAAGCATTTTGGGAGTCCTATATATAGAAAAACAATGCATTGTAATGAATGTTTGACCAAAAATGTGGATTAAAATCTAATGATTAGATATGAATTTAAGGCATGTGATCATGAGAACACAAGCATTAAAGAACATACTTCAAAAATAAAAAATATAAAAGTTTTAATCCAAAGTGAGAAAAATAGAAGATAAAACTAGCTTATGTCTTACGGATCCCATGGATCCTTCCCTTGAGAGATCCGTCCGGCATAAGATTTGGGATCCGTGGAGTGCTGGTGATTCGAGCAACACAAAATTTTTCTTTTGGAAAATTTTTTGCCTAGTGTGTGCCTATATGCAAACTATTTGGAGTTGCGGTTATCTCGACTCCTAAAAAGAAAAGAAAAATAAACTAGAAGTGAAAAAGCATACTATTATGTGAGATAACCCGAGTGCTCCTAATTCATTGTTGCTTAAATGAATGTACCCGAAAACACATATTAGTTATGTGTCCTTTTTAGCATTCAAAAGACATGAGATGCAATGAAAACGGGTTTTTACTTTGTATTAATAATGAAAAAGCGATTTGTCCTAGGCGTGGGAAATTGCTTTTGTGAAATTGATACGGGAAGAGGTATCATTGTTAGAAAACGTTTCAAAAATAGGTTTCTATGTGTGAATAAAAATCGTTTTATCCTTTGAAAAGAAGATGTGTATGTAATTATATGTTTGCAACTTGTACTTATTTTGAAAGAAAATAAGAAAAATTATGAGTTATAAGTAAAAAAAAACTTATCTTGGGTTTTGAAAATTCCCGTATTGCTTGTGAGTTGTGCGTGAAATAGAGATCCTAGACTCAGAAAGAAGAAGGCTAGTGTTTACATACCTTGTAGAGTTAAAAAGTAAATTACGACGATTGTTCCATGAGACCAAGACCAAGGCGAAGTAGGTTGAATTGTTCCCGCTTCAACGGTTTGGTGAGGACGTCGGCTATGTTGTCTTCGGATGCTACCTTCTCAATAGAGATGTTCCCCTTTTGAACATTGTCTCTTAAGAAGTGATGACGAATCTCTATATGCTTTGTGCGAGAATGTAATACCGGATTCTTGCTTAAATCGATGGCACCTTTGTTGTCACATAGAATGGCTATGTCACTTAGATGAATGTCGTAGTCAACTAACGCTTGTTTCATCCATAGTGCTTGTTGGCATGCTTTGCCCGCGGAGACGACATATTTGGCCGGTTGTTGATATTGCAAGTTCCGTTTGTTTCTTAGAAAACCAAGATGTTAAACAACATCCCATAAAAGTACATACCCCACTTGTACTTTTTTGGTCAACATAATCACCTGCATGGTAAGAATCTACATATACAATTGTTTCTACTCCCGTGCCCTTAGGATACCATAATCCTAATTGTGTTGTACCCTTAATGTATCTAAATATCCTTTTTACGGCTTCTAGGTGTGATGTTTTAGGGTCTTCTTGAAACCTAGCACATAGACAAACACTAAACATGATATCCGGCCTACTAGCCGTGAGGTAGAGAAGACTACCAATCATGCCACGATATTTTGTATTATCAACGGATTCGCCGTCTTCATCTTTTGTGAGTTTGGTGTCGGATGACATTGGTGTCCTAATTGGTTTTGACTCTTCTAAACCAAATTTCTTTAACATCTCTTTTATGTATTTAGATTGATTAAAGAAGATACCATCTTCTACTTGTTTGATTTGTAGACCAAGAAAGAAACTAAGTTCTCCCATCATACTCATCTCGAACTCGTCATGCATGATTTTAGAGAAATCATCACACATGTCTTGACAAGTGGATCCGAATATAATATCATCTACATATATTTGAACTATGATTATATGTGACTCTCTTTTCTTAGTAAAAAGTGTGTTGTCAACTAACCCCATGGTATAGTTGTGTTTGATTAAGAATGACTTGAGTCTATCATACCAAGCTTTTGGAGCTTGTTTAAGACCGTAAAGGGCTTTCTTTAACTTATACACATGTTTAGGTTTTTCAAAATCGATGAAGCCCGGAGGTTGAGCTACATATACTTCTTCATTAATAAAACCATTTAGAAAAGCACTTTTGACATCCATTTGATAAAGCTTTAGATCATTAGCACAAGCATAAGCAAGAAGTATTCTTATAGACTCTAATCTAGCCACTGGGGCATAGGTCTCATCAAAGTCTATTCCTTCTTGTTGGTTATACCCTTGGGCAACGAGTCTAGCCTTGTTTCTAGACACTACTCCGTTTGCATCTAACTTGTTTTTATAAACCCATTTGGTTCCTATTATGGTTTGATTACTAGGTGGAGGGACAAGTGTCCAAACATCATTAGAAACAAATTGATTTAATTCTTCTTGCATAGCCATTACCCAACTTTCATCTTTTATGGCTTCTTGTGTATTCTTAGGTTCTATGGTTGAAACAAAACAAAATAAGCTACTTTGGTTTTGAACTTGAGACCTTAAGGTTCTTTCGTTTAACTTTCCTATGACCTTATCTACGGGGTGATCTTTGGACTCTTTAATGTTTATGAGTTCATTATTTGAAGATTCTTCTTCTTCTTCATTTATCTTTTTCTTTATTACAATAGCTTCACTTTCTACAATCTCGTCATCGACAAGAGGTGGAGAGGGTTTGGGTGGACTTTCATCAAATTTTATATTTAATGACTCTTCTACCTTCATTGTTTCTTTTTTAATATGACGTAAGCTTTGCTATTAGGAGAATAACCTAAAAAGATACCTTCGGTTGATTTAGGATCAAATTTTGTAAGGTAATCTTTAGTGTTAAGAAGAAAACATTTGCTACCAAAGACTCTAAAGTGATCTAACGTAGGTTTTTTTCCTCGAAGTAACTCGTATGGAGTTTTACCTAAAATTGGTCTAATTAAGACTCGATTAAGTATGTACGTTGAAGTATCAACGGCATTGCACCAAACCTTTTGAGGTATGGATTGCTCATTAAGCATGGTGCGACTCATTTCTTGTAGGGTTCTATTCTTTCTTTCAACTACCCCATTCGATTGTGGAGTCGTGTGAGCCGAAGTTGTGAGTAATACCATTAGCGTCACAAAAGCTCCAAATTGCACTTCATTATCGAATTCCCTACCATGATCCGTTCTAATAGACACTATAGGACTTCCTAGTTGTCTTTGGATTTTCTTGCTTAATATTTCAAAATAATTAAACGTTTCCGTTTTGTTCTTTAAGAATTTTGTCCATGTGTACCTAGAGTAATCATCCACTATGACCAAAGTGTAGTAGTTGCCTCCATAACTTTGGATAGCGGATGGACCAAATAAATCCATGTGTAGTAATTCTAGACACTTAGTTGTAGACACCATGTTTTTAGCTTTATGACTAGAATGAACTTGTTTTCCTACATTACAAGCATCACAAAAGTGATGTTCATATTTTAACTTAGGTAGATCTCTTACTAGATCTTTGGATGATAGCGATTGAAGAAGTCGCATATTGGCATGACCCAATCTCCGATGCCATAAGGTCGAAGTATCATCCATAGAGGTAAGACAAAGTTTGTCTTTAGGTTCATTACCGATTTTAATGACATAGACTCCATGTTTCCTAATTCCTCTTCCTATGGTTATGCCATTTTTAATATCTTACTACCGGTTTCGGTAAAAAGTACATTGCACTTTTTATCACATATTTGTCCTATACTTAAGAGGTTAAAGTTTAGGTTTCTACGTGACACACATCGTTAATGGTTAGAGATTTGTTAGAAATCATACCTTTACCGATGATTTTACTTTTGCTATTTCCAAACACCACATTTCCTCCATTGAAGGATTCATATGTGGAGAATAGATCTTTATTGCCGGTCATGTGCCTCGTGCACCCGCTATCCTTGACCCATTCATCCGGATCTAGGTCGACCTTTAAGCACACCTAAGAAAACAATTAACTCAAATGTTTGGTCCCCATTTGTTCATGGGTCCATTAGTGTTAAACATTCCATTCATGTTAGACATGTATGGATAAGGTGAATATGCATTCCATGGTGAAAAGTTTTGAAAAGGAAAACCATTTTGCATATTTGGGTTCCATCCCATTTAATGGTTACTTATCGGGTAAACATTATTAGGTCTCCTAGATGGATTAGGTTTCGAAAAAGATGGAGCCTTGTTTCTTGCAAAAATAGGATTATATTTTGGAGGTGGTTGTCTAGTGGTAAAATGAGTTGGTTTCTTCTTATTAACAATAACAAAATCGGTTCTAGAGATGAAGAAGCTACGTTATTACCACTTGTTTGCTTCAATGCAGAATCCACGGATCCTGGTTTACACTAGCCGGTTCCCTTTTTATGGGATCCGTGGGATCCGCCACAACAATGGCTTGTTTTTCTAGTGCCTTAACAAATTGTGTTTCTTTGTTTTCACTAGTTGACGGATCAAGTTGTTGAATACCAAAACCTTTTTGGTTGTTTCCGGTTTTAACACTATCTAATATCATATCTAAAGTATTAGTACTCATTCTATCAATTTTAGAATCTAGTTGATCAACTAGTGTTTGAAGTTGAACGCAAAGTTCACATTCACCACTTGCTATTTTACCCTTTTCTAGACGTTTCAATTTTGCTTTTAATTCTATGACTTCCTTATCTAAACGTTGGTTTTGATTTTTCAAAAACTTGTTTTTGTTAATTAATTTTAAGCTAATATTGCAAAGTTTGTCATATTCATTATGCAATGAGTCATCATCTAGTGATGAGCTACTATAGTATTCGTGACATACCTCGTCATTTGCCATGAGACAAAATTTTTCGTCCTCCTCGTCGCTCATTCCCTACGTGCCGCTCACGAATGCCTTTTGATCATCCCGTTTGGGACACTTACTAATAAAGTGGTTTGGGTCCCCACATTTAAAGCAAGCACGATCATCCCTTGGCTTCTCGTCCTCTTTGCTTTTCCGGAATCCTTTCTTGTCGTCATATGGTTGTTTGACGTATCTTCCCTTCCTTCTAAAGAACTTTTTAAAGTCCCTTACCGCCATAGCATACTCCTCGTCGTCACTATCCAAAGAGGAGTTCTCTTCATCGCTTGAGGCCTTTTTGGCTTTAAGGGCAAGAGATTTGTGTTTCTCTTTCACCTTTGAGGCTTCGAAATCTTTAGCAAGGACAAGCTCGTAGACTTTTAAGTTGCCTATGAGTTCATCAAGGGTGAGGATTGTCAAATCTTTTGACTCTTCGATTGCTGTCACCTTGGATCTCCACTTGGATGGAAGTGCCCTTAGATATCTCCTAACATGGTTACGGCTAGAAAAAGATTCATCAAGTGCTTGTAAAGATGTAATAATAGTATTAAAATTTGCAAATGAATGATCTATAGTTTCCTCATCCGATATTGAAAATTGTTCATATTGTTGAACAGATAAATCAATTTTATTATTTTTAACTTGTTGATTACCTTGATGAGTTACAACTAAAGAATTCCAAATTTCTTTAGAGGTTTTAAGCATAGAAATTCTTTCGAATTCCTTTTTGGGTAAAGCATTATATAAAACCATTTTAGCTTCACTATTTTTAGAAACCTTTTTCTTCATTATATCGTTTAGTTTATCATGAGGTATGTTAACTAAACTTCCTTTATCATCTTTTGAGGTAGCCTCAAAATCACCTTCAACAATAATGTACCAAAGATCAATATCTTTAGACTTCACATATGTTTCGAATATATTTTTCCAATATATAAAACCATTAGTTTCAAGTAGTGGTGGTCGTTGCATAGATTGCCCTTCCTTGTAATTTTCAGAACCTATAGTGATCGAAAAGTTTTTAAAATACAGTTTACTTTAAAACTTTTATAAACTTAGCTCTGATACCAATTGTGGAAAACTAGAATGGGGGTTGAATAGTTTTGCCGATTTTAAGTTAGTTTCAAAAACTTTAGATTCGATATTATGTGAAATCGTATGGATGTAGAGAAAGTATAGATCTAATGATAAAGCAAGTAAATAAAGTAAAGCAAGGGATAGAAATGACACAACCGATTTATAGTGGTTCGGCTACAAGGACACCTTCCTTGCCCTACTCCACTCCCCGAGTCACCTACTCGAGAGTTCAAGCACTATGTCAACAAACTCCTTCAACTTGGCGGAGAAGCCTTCACAATGTTGCTTACACCTATTTCCAGTACAAAGCTAAATACCGAGTCCGTAATACGGTGGACCAAACCAACACGACTATTACACAACAACTATGTGAAATATCAAATACAATATCTTTGCTACATAAATCTTGTGGAGGAATAAATCAATCAAGGACCCCTTGCTTGGATGACTTGTAGAATGCTCGTGATCTCGCCTTAGAGAAGGACCTATATGAGAATTACTAAAGAAAGAAAGAAGAACAACTCTCTAGATCAAGTGATCTTTTGTTAGAAGAGAATGAGAGTATATGAGAGAATTAGTAAGAAGAGGGGTGAGATAGAATGAAGAAATGGCTCTCTATTTATAGGCAAAACTTGCCACTGTTCCCCGGATCCCACAAATCCCTCCCTTAAGGGATCCGTCTAGCGTAAAGCTAGGGATCCATGGGACGCTCCTCTTTGCCCATGGGTTTTTTGGTTATGGGTCATGGGTCATGGATTATGGGTTGGTCCATGGGTATTTCTTTAGATACAATGTATCTAATGAGTACAATGTATCTAGTCAAGTGGGTATGGGTCAATACCATGGGTTATGGATATGATCCATGGGTTGTGATTTTTACCCATCCTAATAAACTATTACAACAAATGATTTATTACAACAATTTGTATTAAGTGACTATATGTAAATGCTTTACAAAAATAACATGTATCCTTATAATTTTACTTATGATAACATTATATTTGTTATCAACAAAACACAAAGAGATCGCAAAATATTAATAAACGTTTTCACGGTTTATTTGTATTAACAAAAGTCATACCTCTAATGCAATTATGAGTGTCCTTTTCTTTTGACAAGAAAAATGTCAATAGACAACTCCGGTTCCTTCGTGATCTAGATGGTAATTAAGATACCTTCTTAGAAAAGGTAATCTTGTTACCAAGGAATTCCTATGGCTTGATAAAAATGAGCTTTAACTAATCAAAATGACAAGAAAGGTTAGTGCGATTTAGTAAGATAAAATAAGAAAAAAAATATAATGTTGTCATCCAATCAACATCCTACAAAAGTGTTTTTAAGACATGGTGTTTATTTTTGTAAAAGACCTTCTTTGTAGTTTTCAATTATACACGGACCGTGTCAAGTTTTTAAGGTACAATATACTCTAAAAACTTGGTAACGAAGCTCTGGTATCAATTGTGGAAAACTAGAAGGGGGGGTTGAATAGTTTTACCGATTAAAACTTGGTTTTAGACTATTTAGATCGACTTATGTCAATCTATTAAATGCGTACGTTGGATGTTGAAAGATAAGTATGCAATTGAGTAATGTAAAAGTAAAGAGTAAGAAGCACAAAACCACAACGCGAGTATTTATAGTGGTTTGGCTACAAGGACACCTTCCTTGCCCTACTCCACTCCTCGAGTCACCTACTCGAGAGTTCGTAATCACTACACAACACAACTCCTTGTGGCGGAGAATCCTTCACAACGTCGCATACTCTTTATCCGGTACAAGGCTAGACACCTGGTTCTTCCACGAGGTAGAACCAAACCTATCACAACGTCGCCTATACTTTATCCGGTACGAGGCTAGATACCGAGTTCCATTACAAAGGAGAACTACTACCCAACACTACACAACACCTATCCCAAAGGAGATCCACTCCTTATGACGACATCAACAAGGATTTCAATATCCTTTGACCCAATACTAATCTATCTTATACATCGACACACCATATCGAATGTACACCCTAGGAACCTTTCACTAATGCCTTTGACTCGACTTCTAGGCACCCTTCACTAATGCCTTCAACACGGACTTTCGGCACCCTTCACTAATGCTTTTGACACGGACTTTCGGCACCCTTCACTAATGCCTTTGACACGGATGTTTGGCACCTTTCACTAATGCCTTCATCTTGACCCTTTAGACATCTTTCACCTATGTCTTCGACACAACACTTCTAATGAGAAAGGAAAAAACTATCAACAAGATACCACCAGTAGTCTTGATGATGACGAAGCTTGGCAACCCATGAACTTGAGCTTGCTCGACTTCAAGAGGTGGCGATCTCGCCTTTAAGAGGAACCTAGAGAATCACACAAACACAAAACTATATAGAAAGATCCCTTGGATCTGAGGTTAGAGAGCTTACAATACTAAGAGAAAATGTGTGTGAAAGAGGTGAGTTACAATGAAGAACTGGCTCACTATTTATAGACAAATTCTGTTATCTGTGTAACGGATCCCCTGCTTGAGGGATCCGTCTAGTGTATTCTGAGGGATCCGTGATACGCTCCTCATTGTCTATGGGTTATGGGTCATGGGTCATGGGTATTCAAATAGATACAATGTATCTAGAAGATGCAATGCATCTAGTCAATGGGTCACGGGTTAGCTCCATGGGTCATGGATAATACCCATTATAACTTATGCATGATGTCATGCAATGGGTCATGGGTTATGGATTATGCTCCATGGGTATGGGTCATGGACTTTGGGTTTTACCCAACTACATTCAATGTATTTAGTTAATGGGTCAAATACTTAGACTTCTACCCATTATAATACATACTAAGTATGTATATATTTATTTACCAAATATGTAAACACTAGTTGTTCTACATATGCATAACATGAAAAACACTATTACTTGTTTAGCGTTTTATATGAAAATGTAAGTGTGCTAGTAAACTATTGGCTCAAACCATTTACGTATTTTATTTGTTTCGTTAAAATGATTTTATGTTTGTTATCGACAAAACATTAAAAGATCGTAAAATATAAATAAACGTTTTTGCTGCTTATTTGTATTAACAAAACATATATGAAATTATTGCACAAAAGATCCCTAATTGCACTATCTTTAAAGAGTAAGTTACACCGTTCGTCCCTGTGGTTTGGTCCAAATCACTACCGTAGTCTCTGTTCTTTTTTTTTTTGCTTTTTTGTACCTTATGGTTTACATATTGCACGCT
This sequence comes from Chrysanthemum makinoi, assembly GCA_910596185.1. Classification (NCBI taxonomy): domain Eukaryota; kingdom Viridiplantae; phylum Streptophyta; class Magnoliopsida; order Asterales; family Asteraceae; genus Chrysanthemum; species Chrysanthemum makinoi. The sequence goes on from OU343222.1 coordinate 342,442,391, forward strand.
TCCCTATCGCTAACCTGCTTATCTTCTCCGTTAACTCACCGCAACGTTAGTCCATTAACCATACGATCATTTGCAACGTTAGTCCTTTATACTAACGACCGTTTCTAATTAACTTAAAATTTTGCTTTCTTAAAAAAAATATTTTCTACACGGTTTTATCGCCCGCTTTCTTAACGCTTTTCACCCGCTTTAATGCTTACGCTTTCGTTCGTTTTTATACGTTTTCGTCCGTCTTTATACGTTTTCGTCTATTTTCCTACGTTTTTATCCGTCTTAATGTGTTTTCTTATGTTGTCATACGGTTTTATCCGTTTTTATACGTTTTCCTTCATTTTTTTACGCTTTTGTCTGTTTTCTTACTTTTCATCCGTGTTTATACGTTTTCATCTGTTTTATGCATTTTCTTCCGTTTATGTATGTTTTCGTTTGTTTTTATAAGTTTTTCTTGTGTTTTTATCTGTTTTCATATGATTTTATACGTTTTTATATGTTTTCGCTTGTTTTCTTACGTTTTCTTACGGATGAAAGTGTATAAAAACAGACAAAACGTATAAAAACAGACAAAAAACGTAAGAAAATGTATAGAAACGTAAAAAAAGGGTGAAAACGTAAGAAAACGACCGAAAATGTATAAAAACGGAGGAAACGTAAAAAAATGGACAAAACCGTATGACAACTGAAGAAAGCGTATAAAAACGTATGAAAAAAGGCGAAAACGTATAAAAACAGACAAAAACGTAAGAAAACACATGAAAACGGGGGGAAACAATAAAAACCGCGTTGAAAAGAAATTTTTTAGAAAACCAAAATTTGAGTTAATTAGAAACGGTCGTTAGTATAAAGGACTAACGTTGCAAAAGATCGTTTGGTTAATTGACTAACGTTGCCACTGAGTTAACGGAGAAGATAACGACAATTAGCAATAAGGACTGACAGCGTGCAATATGTAAACCATAAGGAGCAAAAAAGCGAAAAAAAATAATAAGGACTACGGTAATGATTTGGAGAAAACCACAGGAACGAACGTACTCATCTTTAAATTTGGATTCCTCGTTTGTTTCAACTTATATAGTCGGCTTATGGCTTATTTGGTTTTAGGCTTAGGTTTCATAAGCTCGCTTTTTGTGGCTTATTTTGAAACTTTCCGGCTTATATAAGCCGGAAAGTTTCAAAATAAGTCGCAAAAAGCGCCTAAGCCCAAAACCAAATAAGCCATAAGCCAGCTATATACACCGAAACAAACACCCCCTTAAAAACCATAAGCGAAACTGGTTATGTACTTGCAAGACCAAAAGCGAAGCTGGTTACATATTTGGGGAACAAAAAATGAGATCATTTACATACTTGACCACAACAAAAAAGAAATTAAACAATGAATTGAGATTCCATTTCCTCCAACAATTAACATAACCAAACCTACAATCATTTTGATCTCACTTATAAAACTTTTGTGTTAACGAAGGCCACACACACATACATGTATGCCAAATCTTACAACACGCACTAAGATCCCACGATAATACCCTCTAAAACAAATTTTATCATCAGTATCTTTCATTCAGTAACACACATTTGCTAAATCTAACGGTAGTTACGGTATTTGGGGCTGTACATGCAGCTTTCAGCATATGCTACAAGGTTTTCTGGTTGCGGAAGACGACTTGCCAAACCTATTAACACCAAAAAGAGAAAATGAAGGTTTGCATTCAGTAACGGGTTATTTGCTTAATATATCTACACACATTTCCATTTGCCTCATTTTAGTCATTGTACTATGTTGGGTGGTACAAAAAATCATTTAGAGATGGTTTTGCGTCCCGTTTGAGTCATTTTGTAACCCATATTGTTAGTATTTTTCGCTAAAACTCGGCATTTTATGTTACTTAAAACATTTTTAGTACATAAATTGAACATTTTAATATTAAAATTATCATTTTTGAAACACGTTTGTTGAGGGTTGTTTGGCTAAAAAATGACTCAAATGGGGCACAACGCTATTTGTGCGATGCTTACATGTACATTAACTAAAATGGGATAAACGAAAAAGAACGGTAGTCCATTGTACATTAACTAAAACGGCACAAATAGCAGAGAGCAAATATGTGTTCAATATGGAAAGAGGTCTTACCAAGTTCATATACTTTAGCGGCAACCTTGGCAGCAATATGAGCAGAAATTTTGCGAATGTTGGTGAACGGTGGGTATATGAGCCCATTGTCAAAATGCTCCTGTGTTACCTGTTCAGCCAGCGCCTCGGCTGTTCCATTCAGAAAAAAGAGAACATTGTATTACATCCCAAACAGAACTTGTAACCTTACAGGCTGCTAAAAGCATGTCATCGAACATGGGCAAAAAAAATAAGCTGTAAACTTACAGGCTGCTAAAAGCATGTCATCATGAACACGGATTGCACCAGAAATAATCAATCCCAAACCGAATCCAGGGAAGATGTATGCATTGTTGGACTGAAACGATTAAAGCACGAATAATTAATTTCTTCTGTTCTCTCGTTAAATATTATAAAGTAACATAAAATTTAATGGTCCAAGAAGTCGATACCTGGCCTGATACGTAGACCTTTCCGTTATATTCAACAGGGGCAAATGGACTTCCACTGGCAAAGATAGCACGGCCCTGTACTCAACAAAATAAATACAGGTTAATGGAATTAAATGAGTGTTCGGTTTATTAGCCAGAGTCCATGTTTGACATGTGAATTTTCACCCACCAATAAGGTGTATGAGTTGTGTTACGAAAATAATCAGTTTTCATGTTTGTAGCTATAAATTTTGCCAGTGATTAAAATATGGCCGAAATAATCAGTTTTATACTAGCAGCAAAAAAACTAATCATCCAAGAGTATAAGAAAATAAAAATTAGTATAACTGATTATCTGATTCTAATAACGCTGTATGTGGATAGAAGAGTGATCATACCTCACTCCACGTATAAGCTTGCTCAGCAGTACATTCGGATTGTGAAGTTGGGTTGGAAAGAGCTAGAATAATAGGTTTCTGCAGAAAAAAGGACATTCGATATGAAGCATTTAATTGTGTACTTTCTTTTAATGTTATTGATAGAGGAAGCCACTTAAATGCTTAGTAAGAACAAGTTACCTCATTAAAAGACGCCATAGCTTCAACGACATCTTTAGTAAAGGTCTGTCCAGCTCCTGATGATCCAATCAACACAGTTGGCCTGATTGACTGGTAACAAAAAGTAAAGTTAGGTGAACACAGAATGTTATGAGCAAATGAGACAAATTAAATTAGATTTTATTGATAACAGATCAAATGGGTAGTATAAAATATATATAGCTAACAAATGGGTCGAAATGTTTTAAAAAATGCTCAAAATATATATTCAAGTATTGACAATAATTTATATTGATATTTTTAAAACTGATATTTGAATTAATAACAGTTATTGGAATCAAGCACTCGAATAACTATCAATCACATAGGATATTCAAATTTTTATCTGAACCCGTTACGCAAACCACCCATTTTGTCGCAAGAGATGGAGAGAGAGAGATTCATACCTTGACAGCATCCAGGAATTTGTTAACAGGCTCATGATCATGGGCCCATGGCTTCTTGAAATGCTGAAGTGAATTAAGGCGGGATTTAACGATCAAACCCTACAAGATCATGTAAGCAATAGAGTTAAATAAGTATGGTTACGCAAAAAAAATTAAAATGAGAAAAACATGTAGCTTTTTCAAATTTTATACCTTCGAGTCCACAAGCCAAACCTTCTTGCGGGTCTCATCTAATGGTGCGCCTGTCTGCATAATCATATAAACATTCATCATATCTGACCTCACCACTGATTAATCTTTCTTCTTCTTTGTTAGTGGTGATGTGTGTTTTGTGGGGGTTAGGAAAGAGATGATTTTTAACCTGTTTTGATATCTCGAGAGCTATGAGTTCAGCAATGCCTGTGCCAGCCTGCATAAGAGCTAATATTGAGAGACGAAAGCAGGAGAAAAAAGGAATGCAACAAATCAAGAAGCAGAGGGATTGTAAAAAATGTGGTATGCCCAACCTCTCCAGCTCCAAGGAATAGGAATTTATGGTCTGCCAAGGATCCACCAACTAATTTTAGTGCCGAAATAAGCCCAGCGAGCACCACTGACGCAGTCCCCTATAAAATAAGAAGACTATTAGTTAGATATGACATCTTTGCTCCACTTACATCAGAATGGTCAAAAACCAAAAAATTCGCTTAAAGGGGAATAACTAAAATATCTTGATTAATGCATTGGTTATTTATTAAAGATCTAAAACAACGAACGACGGGTATTTGGGGTCAAGCCAGCCAGTTACGACCCTTATTAAGAAAATGAACAGTTTCAACTTTCAACACAAACCCATTATCACTATAGACCCCTTACACCACCTGTAAGACTGGACCATCTTGCGACCTCTGTAATTATTATAGACACCAAGAGAGTAGGTATTAAAATGTTCAAATCTTAGTACTCTGTTTATGTACCTGAATATCATCGTTAAATACAAGATGGGTGGTGCTATACTTTTCAAGAAGATCGAATGCATTGTGGTTAGCAAAATCTTCAAACTGCAAAGATAAGATCAAATCTGTGATGAGAACCATCTCTCAGTGTAAGAGATCACAACAAGAGAAAAGTTGCTACTTGCTAACCTGAATTAGGACCTTTTCCCCATAATTTTGCTTGACAGCAGACATGAACTCACTCATAAGTTCAGCATACTCCTGGAAAATACAAGGAACACGGTAACCAGTGAGTACGAAAAGAGAAAGGTGATCAGAGGCATAGAATTGATATACTAGCTAACCTGCCCACTAGCCCTCCTTTGCCTGAGACCAATGTAGAATTCATCATTCAACATCTCCTCATTATTGGTCCCAACATCAATGGTTACCGGCAAGCACTGCATATTTTAACAACGTGAAATTAGCATTGTTATCGCTCTATGGTTTTCGAGAAGATACAATGTACAGGAACTTTGAAAAGAAATTTTATGTTCTCGTGGTGGTTCATATCAGACAGCCGTAGTATGTCCCACAATCAAAACCAGAAATTCTGGTAGGCAAGCATACAGATGTCACATACTTATTAATGAGTAAATTTTGATTTTGTTATATCATAAACGGGTTAAATGAAAATTTCAGTTCAAACAGGAATGTATCAAACTGGTTGATAGCAACAAAAAGGTTAGAAGTAGCCCAAATCTGATGTTTAATCTATGCCAAATTGCCACCTCCTAAGTCCTAAATCAATAAATTTGGATACAGATCAATTCTGCATATATGTCTGCACATATAGCCATATTTGTACGACGCTAATAGTAGTTCAATAATTGTTGGAAATACTTACCGCTGAAGGACGGATTCCTCCAAGAGCTGTGTAGAGCGAGAGCTTTCCCACAGGTATGCCCATTCCCTGTAATGTATTTGCATAAAATTAGCCATCATTACTATTGGTTCATCTTTGATAACAAACTTACTACTACTTACACAACTAAAAAGGTAACAAGCACAAGTATAGATACACATATACTAAAGGTTGCAATGTCAACTCATTTTGGGTTACTGTTTATCTCTTATGATTCAAATGGGTAACCTAAAGGATATGTGTCTAAAGTTGTCTCTTAAGTGTATTCAGAATGCATAAAACCTCCAAATTCGCTTTCTCAAAAGATGTTTGACTGTAGTAGTAAGATTGAAGTTATTGCAATCATATTTGAGCAAATAATTATTTATAATATTTATTAATCGTGCCACTTTTGATATAACTTGAGCACGTTACAGAAAAAGGAAGTCATTTACCTGGCAACCGAGGTCTCCCAGGCCTAAAATTCGCTCACCATCAGTGACAACTATAACTTGAATTTTCTTCTGAGGCCAATTCTTTAAGATCTCAAGGATCTTCCCCCTGTGAAAATATAGTTAGCTAATCAAATACATGAGGAAATAAAGAGTTCCCATGAACAAATGAGGCAACAATGGTGACAGGAACTTACTTGTCTTTCAAACTGATAAAGAGTCCCTGTGGGGTTTTGAAGATGCTCCATATTTTTTGGCAAGCTTCACCAACGGTTGGAGTATATACGATTGGGAGTAGCTCCTCAACGTTTTCAATTAGTAACTTGTAAAAAAGTCTCTCATTTCTCTCCTGCAGACCAGAATACACAACGATAAATGAGTAAACAAAAGTTGCCAAAAAATAAAAATAATAAATAAATAAACATAAAAGATTTGTAAATACATTGGCATACTACAAGGAGATACCAATTGAACCTTTAGACATTCGTACATAGAAAACCATTATTTACAAGGCTTACCTGAAGATCCATCATGGCCTGATATCGCTGAAGAGGTACTTGATATTGGCGGATATTGTGCATCATCTTTTTTACCTGGTTATCGAAACCATTACGAATATTAGAGATGGCAAAATAGCAAGTTGAAAATAGTTAGGCGACCCGCAAACATATTTTTTTAGTCTTTTTAGTTTACTAGAAAACTAATGTGCTACTGATGATTACGATATCTACATATAAATGGAACAACTTGACATCTATAATGAATATGAATTGCTCAGGTTAATGCATATTAAAACAATGAGAACGGAAGCTCAGACACGTGCAAAATATATATATATATATACCTGAAGATCGTGATTGACGACAACTGGAGGAAGAAGGCCACGTAAATAATGGGCATCTCGTTCTTTCTCAGTAAAAGCCAGACCCTTGTTGTGATGTGGGTCTCTCAACAACGAATAGCCACTACACAAAAAAATAAAAGATTAATCCATAATATGGAATATATATTAACTACAAGACGAATATCATGCATAACGGGCAACATTTCGACGCCGAACCATGCTGTTTGTTTTATTCATGAAATTGACAACAAGAAAAGCTCCCAATATGCCCCATACTATAATTCGGAATTGTCATCATTGAGTAAAGTTAAAAAACAACTGGGACAGTTTAAGCCCTACAGTTAGTTTTATCGGAATAAATGGTCCTCCTTTTAAATTCTTAGCTTCCAAAATACAATCTTATCGGAAATATTATTTCAATATCATCAGAAAATATTATTACAGGTGGGGTCGCCTTTCTGTTGTTACAAGAGGAATTCTTTTTGCTAGTAAAAAACACATAGATTACAGAATCCCCATCACCGACCCCACCAACATACACAACCATCCGGTTCAAATATTATTTAGATTAGTCAAAAATGGGTGAAATGAAAACGTTCTTTGGAACGCTGTGTCATTATAAAATTGCCTTTGTGTCCGGTTTGGGTCATGTCGTGATAAAAAAAAAACACCCGTAAAATTCATCTTTAGAAAATTATTTTATAAAAGTAAACCAATTTTTTTCACCTGTAAATAACGTCAAATTTACCCAACATTTACACAATCAATTTTTAATGGCAAGAACATAAGTACCTACTTGTGGTACTTTTTTGCTTTAAAGCAGAAAGTAAGCAATCCCACACACCCTCTTAAATTGCACGAAACTATAAAACAAACTTAGGTGTTTATAGCGAGCTTATTGCTTATGTGGTTTTTGGTTTATGTTTCATAATCTCACTTTTTGTGGCTTATTTTGAAACTTTTTGGCGTATATAAGCTTATTACGTCATGATAAGCTTATACATGTTTCAAAATAAGCCACAAAAAGTGAGTTTATGAGACATAAGCTGAAAATCACATAAGCCATAAACCGGCTATATAAGCTTAAACAAACACCCCCTTAGCATACAAATCATCATCGATTATTTTCAACATCGGAACCATTTTATACCTAGCAACAGAAACCGACCAAGGCGTAATGAAATGATCCTCAGTAGCACTATCTTCACCATACACATCTTCAACGCCGCCACCAACAGCCGTCGTTTGTTTCTTATCATCCGCCTCGTTACCGCCAACTTCTACCGCCACAGGAGCGTTTACGTCCTTAACAGCACTATCCATTGAAACGCTCATGTTTCGCTGCTCGGGTTTGCCGTTACCGTTCACCATAGCTACCACGGTTGGGCGTTTGGAGGATAGGAGTCTCAGTGACTGCGATTGCGTCATTGAAACACCAGAAATCGAATTTTTCTACAACAAAATAATAATAATAATTAATTTATATGATTATAAATTTCACTCAAAACAAAAAATTACTATTATATTATTTTATTTAAAAAAAAAATCATTTCACTATGCTAAATTTTATTTCTAACAATAAAAAATTATATTCTCAAATTTTAGCCTGCTATATTTACAAAAATGAAATTATATGAAAGGCAAATAACAAACAACAACAACTAATTGTTTAATTTTAAATTAATTAAAAATTAACAAGGTTTATTACATAAACAATTTTTTTATATAAAATAGATAATCTAACTACGCGATTTTAGTAACAAAAAATTAATAAAATTATAAATATAAAAATAAATCAGTTAAAAATTAATATATTTTATTACATATACAATTTTTTTTTACAAAAATTAAAATAATCTAAAAATTAATAAAATTATACATATAAAAAAAAAAATTCCATCAAATAAAATAATCTAATTAAGCGATTTTAGTAACAAAAAATTTATAAATTTATAAAATAACATATAAATCTATAAAGTTATATAAATAAATAAATAAATAATCAGTTAAAATAAACATATTTTATTATATAAACAATAAAATTAAAATAATCTAAAAAAGTGATTCTAGTTTCAAAAAATAATAAATTCATATTTAACACAAATAGTGTTTAAAAAAATAAACACAGCAATCAATTCATTGTAATTTAAAAAATTTAAAAACCTAGAAAAGTTGATTTTTATAAATAAAAAATAATAATAATCGGTTAATTTGTAAAAAAAAAAAATATATAGAAACGATTAAACCGATTTCAGAAATGATGTTAAAGTGTTAAACAAATAATGAAATAAAAAAGGATCAAATCGATATGTATATAAAATGCTGATCTAATATCACAAACACAAAAGCTCAAACTAAACGATTTAAAAACAAATAATTGTAAAAATAATGAAATTAAACACGAGATGAAGAAATGATTATACCACGAATGAAGAGGTGTTTAACGACATCATGATGACGGCGTCAAAGAAA